>OY282603.1:2500-427828 GCA_958298965.1 Chrysolina haemoptera | reverse complement strand
CTTATCTACTAGGATGTTATTATTTGCTAGCCTAACAGTTCGCTTGTAGGTGCTATAGGTGGTTTTGTGTGCTAGGATGCCGGATTCGTGCGATACAATTTTTGTTGCATATTTATCTTCGTTTTATGGTACACCGTGTATTCAAATATATTCATATCATACATTTTCGGAATCAGCATAAAATTTTGAGTATATCGGTGGTAATTTCGAGTGAATCTGATGACTTTGGATTTTTGGACATTTTTAAGGTTTAAGGCTTTGATGTTTTTTCGGCTGAAAATTAATTCTGTGTCGATCGACTCGAAAACCACAGCTTATACTAATTTTGACATGCTGGATCGTTTGGCGTTCGCAGAATTGCTTTATCTCCTCTCGGTCGTCGGTTGAAAATGTTATCTAGAGGTTGCAAGTGCCGTTTTACCTTTTACATTTTTCGCTTTGCGACCATAACGAGACACATTCGTTAAATACATAGGTATATAAAAAGAAAGTTAAGAAAATTTCCTACAAAATTATATTATCGTTCGCGTGCCTAACAGTTCGCTTGTAGGTGTTATTCATAACATAATTGCATGTTCAGCCCCCCCCCCCCAAACTGAAATCTTGGCTGCGCCACTGGCAATCACGGAAAAAAATGTGTGTAGTTTTTTTTCCAAGATTGTTTGAAGTTTTCAAACAAATTTTGTCTGAAATGTTTACAGAAAAAATGTGTAGAAATTTCGCACACTATTGTTTATCCTAATTTGTTGTAATAAGGGGCTAAATGAAACTGGTGTTGAAGATTGCTTTGCTTTTTCTAGTAAGCCTCGGCCTTATTGAATTCTGGCATGGTGCGAGTTGTGCCCTCTATCGGCGGGTAGTGTTGGTTGTGATTTATTACACATTTCTTTGTACCTTTTGAATGAGAAATGTGTAAAATTCAACCACAATTATAGTCCAGAAAATGAAGGATTGCAATTTTTGTCCTATATCGATTAACTTGAAATTTTGAGGGTAGGTAATAGCCCAAGGATGAAAATCTATATCCGCCGAGGGGCGCTTTTTTTCTGGGTGTGGTTTACCCCCATCTCGGGGGGTGGAAATTTTTTGATTATATATCAACCACAGGAATCAACGAAAACTTCATCGTTTTTAAACGGTTTTGGTGAGCAAAATTGTAGCCTAAGACAAAGAAACTCATATTTTTGTGATTCATTTACGACCAATACGGACTTAGCTATGCAATTCTCTTAATTAATGTGCTGTCAATAGATCCTATAGGAGTTTGATCAACTTAAAATACTTGATTTTTGAAAAATTCGATCTCAAAGTGAAAAATGATTTTCTTCAATTTCGTAAAAAAAAGCATTTTCTTCAAAATAATTTCAAACGTACTGGAGATACGAAAAAAATGCCGAAAAATCAAATTGTAGATTTTTCAATTCCAAAGATTTTCGTTCAAGTAGATTTTCTGCGAGATATGGCCGTTTCAGACCTCTACTTACGAGCGAGCACCCTTTAAACTCACTCCATTTCAAAACTACGGGATTTATAGAGATTTAATTCACGAAATATTGCAGGCAGCTCTTGGAAAACCGTACAAAATTGTTTTCAGGTAAACTCTCTATCATCAAAAATTTAGGAGCTGTGTTTAAAAAACCACACTAACATTTAACTTGTTTGATTGATGATCTATTTATTTTGTGGAAATTCATGATGAAATAAGAAAAGGAAGAAAAAATATAACTTTTGTCCAGTTACTGGTAACTGGTATCAAGTTACTTGAAAATGGTGTAACAGCCGAAACCGGTCGTAATAGAGCAGTAAAGTGTTAGTGGAAACTAGACAAAAGTTATATTTTTTCTTCCTTATCTTATTTCACACTAACATTTATTCCAAAATAAAGGTGGAGAAACATCTGTTCATGTGTCAACGTGTGTGAGTGTATATCTCGTTGATTCCTCCCCCGTGCATTCTCAAATTCAAGAGAAATAGCACGTGCGCTGACAATATTTTAAGAATTATTCAAATGTGTTTGTTATAGTAATAAAATTAAATCGGCAAGCGAAAAGCCTCGGCTTTGCCTCGGCTCGTACCCGCTCACCTCGAATGTTAACACGTCTTTACTTTCCTTGTTACTTAAATAACTATTTATGGACATGAAATAACCACCGAAAGCAATTTCTCCAGCCCTGCTCGCTTACTTACACTGAATCTGAAAAAGTTTAATATTTCAAACGTTACTTGAGTCATTAGTGTTAATCCTCCAATATCCATAAATCAACATTTCTCATCAAAGCTTGTCAAAGAATAGCCATTACACCCAACATAAATAATCCTGATAGGTAAATTGAGGTGTAATTAATGGCGGTAATCTTCAACATTTCGTTTTATCCGTGAAACTTCATTAGCAATCAATAATAAACTAATGAGAACAGTTATTCTTTACGTCATAAATATTCTGCTGAGTAACGGGATTCATTACGAGGCGAGGCTGTACAACTTCTTGCTTATAGTCTATTTCAAAAATAACATAGAGTAAATTCTCAGAAATACATAGGCAAATGCACACCAAATTTCTCTACGGTATTTTTGAAATAGACTGTAGACTGCTTCGTACAGAGAATTACCTGAAATTATATAGGGTGGCTTGATATTTGTGATATTAATCCCACAAATATACAAAGAATGACATACATACATTTATTGATTACCCGTACGTGTCGTGCTAAAAAAATCTATCTTTGAAATGTTAATTCCCAACAGAAGTGGAATTTCTCTGTTTCTCATATCTTTTTACGGACGAGTACTATTAATTCTCTCCAACAATAACTATTTTCTCAGAAAAAAACTGCCCCACTCTTGTACTTATTTTACTATTAATCAGACATGTATACGCCTTATGAGTAAGTACCTCTGGAAAGTAGTCGTCCAGAGCGGAAAAACGTAAGTTTTTCTATCCAAGGCATACCCAAACTTAGGAATTCTGCAACCTTACGATTTCTCAAAACACTCTGGCAAATATATTGGCCGATTGACACCCTTTACTGTATACTTTTTTTCCGGTGCGCTTGCAAAAACAGAGCACCAGTTAGTTTTAGTACGGTGTATAAAATAAATACGAATACTGGGTGTTGCCGCGATATGAGCCTCGCTGTTAGATTGAAAACGAGTTGCACAAAAAAACCGTAACACATTTTTGGAAGCGTGTAACTTTTAAAGAACACCTCTTCCATTTTCTACAAGGAATCACCCATTCAAAACTTTTGCGCTTACTTGGAAACGCCCTGTATGTTTTCTGTTACCAGTCCGTCTCTGTAGAGACTTCCTTTGGCAAGTAAAACGGCTAATAAAAATCGCGTAACACATATATTAAAACGTTAATATACTCGCGGTAAAGAAGGAAATTTAACGATCTCCCATAGACATTAATCAGAGAGTTATATCAAAATAAAGTTGTCCGCAATTCATTTTATCTCTTTTGGAAATCGGAATTATGAGACATAAACCAGTAGCTGCATTAAGTCGGGTTATATAGATACGAGATATATTTATGGAATACCCGAATGTGATCACAGCGTACAGCATAAACGAACAGTTAATATGCTCCGAGAAAGTACGCTTTTTCCTCCAGGCTCAACAGAGTGTCTCTCTTCAACTTTCGGAGACCGCGGTTGTCTTTCTCGTTCGATTCCGCGAAGTTGGAATTATTTTGGATGGAGGAGTCGACCACTGTTTTTGAAACACGTTCGAATATGAACTTCAGTAGTGAAATTTTTTTTTTGTTTTTGCATAAAAAATGCACCTGATAAAGAAAAGAATGTACGCAACACAAGAAAATCAACTGTGTCAATATTGGTTGAATAATTTTCACCAATATGGATAGAGCGATATTGCCTACATATTGTTTCCAGCATCTAGCCCAATATTGCGATTTCAATATTCCTCTCATATCGATTTTAGAGATAAAAAACAATATTTTATATCCCAATTTGATAGCATATTGGTAGAATATTATTTCATCCATATTGGAAAAATTATATTGACCCTATATTGATTGAGATTGTTACGAAAACCTCACGCCAATATTTGAAAGACAATATTGATACAATATTACAAAATAAATTTATCAGTATCATTGAAATTTGAATATTGGCCGAATATTCAATAAACAATATTGATATGAATTATGATCAAACTTGGGTAAACACCGCTAGGTGGCCCCACGTATGGAACGACAGCTGAATTATAGTAACATATATATAATTATAATACAATTACTGCAATTTTTCAATAAAATATCTGTTGTGAAAAAATTGTTGTATGGTAAACTTTCCCAAAGCTCTTTTGATCACTTTGATCACTAGTATGAATTATAGACTGAACTGGGCCTAGGACAGTTCCTTGCGGCATACCTCAACTGCCCTCAATCAAAAGGTAGAAAAGAAGCAGCCTGATGAAGGGGTCCACATGTTTCACCAGTATTTTTTATTAAAATTCATCAATAGGATCGGTCACTTGATATGTTCATATTCGAACGTGGCTCTGGTAGCGGCCGGGGACAATAAGGACGATCATATATTCAGATTAAGGCCGGCTTGGGTTTACATAGGCGTCTCTGGCTTCAATGCCCGAACGTAATAAGAATTGTCAAATATTTTACTCGTAAACATTTAAAGGCGCTGCGAGAATGTGAAGTGTTGTATATGTCTTACATAAATTGTGACTAAGAGCTTTTATTACCTCCATAAAATAGTAATGGAACTGGTAAAAGCCCCTCGGCTAGCTGAGGTCAATGCATGATTACATTTTTATGTTGTTACAGAAACGTGGAACTACCTAAACTTTATAAGAGCTGGATATCACATTTACATTTCTATACGTGGTAGGTAACCAACAGGGAGATCGGATGAAAATGATTTCCGAATTGAAATGTCTAAAAATGAAATCAGAAAACGTTTCGAATTACATTTAATCAATACTCAGGCATCTGAGTTCTCGTTTCAGAGGGTGATCTTGAAGATTACGGATCAAGTATTAATAACATTCCAGCATATTTTGTGAAAACTTGTACTAAAAATAATTATTCACAAATTTACAAGGTGTTACAAAATGAAGGGTTCAGTCTCCACTGGGATATTGAGTCCGTTGTTGAGAATGAGAAGTGCGGAATCTTTTTCCCACCCTCAGACAAATACGAGCAAATAATACTGATAATACTCAGGGCATATGATTCTCGGACCCTGTGATCAGTCACCCCACGAATGTACGGTATAGACGAGTTACCGAGGCTGCCTCATGCTCCGGGGAATACTAAGTCCGTTGTGAAGAAAAAGACATGCTGAATCTATTGGAAATACACTCATTCCCTTCCTCAGGCAAATACTAGCCAATAAGCTTTATGTAGCCTTTTTCGACCATCTTATGATGTTCGTGATTAAGTTTTCTGCTTCCGGCAAAACGAACATCGTTTGAAGAGTGTAGGAAAACGGACTGAATATCGATATTTACTTTTTGAATTCTGTAGGTTTTACCCACACTATTCTGTTAAAATTTTGGTTCTGATTATGAGGGCCCTTGGTGGAATGATGAACACTAGCTTGCCGTGAGATGGCAGAAATCTTGGACCAGCAAATGCAACAGGCTATCATCCTTGGTTCACTCCGTATACTCAGGGCACATGATCCCTAGGACTTAATAATTAATGAATCCATGGATGTGGGAGTGACTATATGGGTAAATGATACTAGCGCACCCCCCCGGAAGTAGTGGGGACATGGCCCGACTGGGATAATCTTAACGGAAGAAAAAAATGATAATTATGATAAAAATGATGAATAGGCGAATCTCAGCTTAGGTTGTTTTTTAACTTAACCTATATGGGTATGCCCGTAATACAATAGGCCCGGTGGACTGCGCCAATACTCGAGATTCTTATTGCCTGCCCAGGCTGTTATTACATTTCTGGCGGGCTATATGCTAAACCGAATACCGGTTCTGGCTCATTGAGCGTTGTTTCGCAGTGCTAGAATTTGAGTTGGACCCCTCCGGTTGTTGAGCTTTTAACGTTCGTTGCTCCAAAAACGTCGAAATTTTCGGAGATCCTCCAGTTTTTTGTTTATAACTCCTCAACAACGCATCCTAGCGACAACCTTCTGAATAGACAAACTCAAGAACATTAAATTCTATGTCGACTGGCCTCCTTGAAATTGTACAAATTCATAGGGTAGTAATCGACGGCTGAATGACGTGTAGTGTACTGTAGTGTAGTGTTGTATAGTGTAGTGCAGTGCAGTGCAGTGTAGTGTAGTGTAGTGTTGTATAGTGCAGTGTAGTGTAGTGTATAGTGTAGTGCAGTGCAGTGTAGTGCAGTGCAGTGTAGTGTAGTGTTGTATAGTGTAGTGCAGTGCAGTGTAGTGTAGTGTAGTGTAGTGTTGTATAGTGCAGTGTAGTGTAGTGAAGTGTAGTGTAGTGTAGTGTAGTGTTGTATAGTATAGTGTAGTGTAGTGTATAGTGCAGTGCAGTGCAGTGCAGTGTAGTGTTGTATAGTGTAGTGTAGTGCAGTGTAGTGTAGTGTTGTATAGTGTAGTGTAGTGCAGTGTAGTGTAGTGTTGTGTGTATAGTGTAGTGCAGTGTAGTGTAATGTACTTTTCAGTCCATGTTTAAAGTAAAGCATGTTCTTTAATTTTTAAAATAAAAATTTTGGTAACTAATAACTCCGAAGCGTCATCGTTAAAAGTCCAGTCCCGCCTGGAAAACGTCGTTATACTTCGTGTAATAAATCATCGGGCACAATGCCTCAAACCATAACTAATATTAATGTATTTTGTAGATTAGTTGCGCCGGCCGGACAGCCGAGCCGAAGAAAGGCCGAAGTGACAAACCGGACATTACTAGGGCAAATAGAAAACAGCTGCTCTGCTCTGCGCTGGAGGACGACCCGACCTGTCACGTTAATTTATGTCCTTGTGTATATCTTTGGACGGCTATCATTTAGTCCGGTGGCCGGTGACAGAATACGTATGAAATATATTGTTGTCAAAATTCCATGCCTAACATTTTCGACCAATTGAAGGTCTGTATTTCTTATCGTTACCTCGTTACCACAGCAACTAATAAAATTTCCGGAAATTTTCTGTATCTTCCTTGCGGTAAGGAGCATGAAATTACACCGGAAATATTTTACCTGCCGTTTTAAGTCAATCAGATGCCTAGATTTTGACAGGTTCCTATGACGGCAACCTGAATTATCCGAAAAAAAAAATCTGTCACCCAGGGGCAAAATTAATGAGTGTTATTTTTATTCCTGTCAATAAAATATATTATTATCATTATTATATGCTGTTTTCACCATTAAGTTCGTCATAAAATTTGACCCTCAGACACAGCCATCAGTTTTCATCTATCTAGTTTGAAAACAAAACTTTCCCTTTAAAAGTGTCCAATTTGACAGACCCTGTACAAGAAAGATACTAAAGAAGGGCTCTAGTAACCAACCCATTGTCCGAGAATTTTTGCCCTTCTCTCCAAATATTTCCACCATGTGGAAAATATGAGACAAACATCTGACAGAAAACAACTACCTCCCTGGCGAATACCACGACGGACATTGAATTGCATTTGACAGATATTTGTGTCTTCCAAGAAGACTCAGTTGCAATTGCTTATTGTGATTATACAGCAAATTATCCCCCAGCCCAATTGGACTGGGGCAGGACGACTCTAACATTGTCCAACCTACCCTGTCACTGACGAGAGGCAAGAATCGCGAAACTCGCCTGCAGATGGTCTTCCCCAGCCAAATAAAGGATATTTTGCTGTATAATTACGATAAGCAACTGCAACAGGGTCTTCTTGGAAGAACGTTGCACAAATATCTGTCAGATGTAATTCAATGTCCATCGTGGTATTAGCCAGGGAAGTTGTTGTTTTCTGTCAGATGTTTGCCTCATATTTTCCAATATTTTACACATGGTGGAAATTTAACCCATAGTTATTCTCTCCGAAAGTTAAGCGGCAATAAAGGTCCTGCGAGCATACAGGTTTCAAACCTATGTACTTTTCATCTGTTTCGCATTAGTGATATGACGAAACCATTTGAGGTGCGTCGATTATAAGTCCCTAGTATCTAACTTGTTTTTTCTATACCAGGCTCGTAACTAGTGTTGTTGCTTGCCTTCAGTATTTTTCTGCCGGACTACCCGGACCATAAATCAACACAATACCCCGCGGAGAGTACCCTCAAATTTTTCGCCGTCATGATGTCATTCGAAAATAGATCTCTCTGTGCAATTTTGCGTGTAATTCAAACCCAGCGGGTAAATGGAGGCTCTCACAATACCAAACGTCGGGGCTACACTATTATTCGACAGATTTACTACTCTTAGAAAATGAAAACACCTAGAATTATATTTCATCCTGTTCGTTGGGATAATGGTATCCCGTAAAGTCATGCGTGAGGTGAATTATGGCCGTGTACCCGGAAACCGTTCGAAGGAACAATGACACGAAAACTATAGAGTTACCGAACCAAAGAGAGTGTTAGCGGCGGTTGACTGAGCATATTTTGGTTGGCTGTCACTCGCATTTCAGATACACACTTCATTAATGACTTGTACGAAGGCGAAAGGAATCCTGTCGACGTTAATAAATGGACTGTCGAATCTGTCGAGTCATCGACAACGAATTAAGAGAGGAGTAGCTCCTTGCCTTAGATAGATCAAAAAAATTATAAACTCGGTAATTTCTTTCGAATTTGTTGGACACTTCAAGAGATCAAAGGAACATTGCCGGAAGGTAATTGTATTTGGGGTTTGGAGAATAAGGGAAAATTTAAATTGACGAACGGAAAGTCGCACCTCATAGTTGGAAGAAGATAATTAATAATTCGGAACAGAGACAGTGCTTGATTGGGTTGCATGATTTGTAAAATGTTCGATTTCACTGGGCCTTTAGACTTGGAGTTGGCAGTATTAAAAAAGTTTTTTAGGATAATTAAAATTAATTAAATACCAGTGTTTTCTAAGGCAAGTGTATTGGTATATTCAGTTATCAGTTTGAATGAAATATAAGTGTCACTCATAAAGTTCGCCACATATGGAAGTTTTTTTTATTAACGAATATAATGAAAATTTGACTCCGCAGTTATTTTGTGCTTGAAAAATGAGTCAAAAACAGCCGCTTTTATTTTGTCACGTCAAATTTTATATTTTTTTTTAATCCTCAAAAAATCAAGTAATTTTTGGAAATTTCGAAAAATGCTAGATGAAAAAGTTGCTGTTTCCAATTTTATACTTTTGCTCCAAATTTGGACTTTCTACTGTCACTTCGGCTTTTTTCCAATTCATTCATCAAAAACTTTTTGATGATTTTTGAGAAAAATGTTAAATTTGACAGGTTTAGAGTAGCACGTAACAAAACAAAAGAGGCTGTTTTTCACTCATTTTCAAGCACAAACTAATTTATGTGTGACACTGTAGTTTGAAAATATCATATAGGACGAATCTGCAGTAACTTGCTACAAATATAAATTGTTAAAAAACTGCTGCATCTATTAATTTATTGAAAGATAGAAGAGATTCATATATCCAAAACCTACTCGTTATTAGAGAGTGCAAGAATAATTTTTAATTTGTGGCCTGCTTTGTACATCAGACCAGAACTTAAATAAAACACATAATTCTGTTAAACTCAATGTTGGATGGTACAAACCCAAAAACACTTTTAGTTCACATTTATTATTTTATTGATGGTAAATTGCTATAATTCATAATCTCTGGATTTAGATTCACGTAAATCATTCACAAAACACTCAACAGTGGGTAGGTAATACTCCCTTGCGGTATATCCATATTCGTCATGATAATTATTGATTAAAAGTTTGATTTTGTGGAGGAAATCCAGTTCTTGACATAATTTTTTGGGTTTATCACCTTCCACAATCTGAAAATGAAAAAAATTTTTTAATCCAAAGAAATCTGTACAAGTGTAGAAGGGCAAATTAATTAATTTGCCCGATAAGTTACTGCGTTCACAAGACTGTTGTCTTGAAAGAAATTAATTTTTGTCAGTAACGTACCCTACACTGAATTTACCTATCTGAATAATGAGATCGAATTAACAAAGAATACTTCTCTTTTTTTGAAAACTGTTGACGTTTCGGAGGCTGTATCTGCCTCCGTTATCAAAACTTCTTAGAAAGACGCTGAGAAAACTGATAATGTTTAGTATGACTACAGGAATATAAAAAATTTCTAGTTTCAAAATACTTTTTTGTTAACCGTAATACTTTTATTCGGCAGTATATTAACTCGTATCATTTGTGAGAGTAAAATGATTGATTCCAACGAAACAACACATGCTCACCTAAAAGCTGTTTGATTTCCTAGAATTTCATCGATATCGGGTCACATGAGCCGTGGCATGACGAAAGGAAATCCATTCAATTCAAACCTGGTCCCGTCTAATATTTCAGCGTTCCCTTTTCAATCCCCCGTCCATACATATCTAGGCAAATAAAAATAATGTCATGTCAGGCACATATGACAAAGTGCCTCACTTCATCATCGGGCATTAGGAAAGACCGTGTCTCCACGCCATAATGCGAACACAAAGCCCCCGTTTCGTCAACACAATTGGATCACTTTTCATCAGACGGGGGTTCTAGCAGGGACGTTTCTTTTGTAATTACTTGACTTTCGGCATGAACTGCATGTAGCCATAATGGAGCTTTTTATGATAAACAACGTCGTTAAAATGAAATATAATGAGGGTAGGGATCGCAGAGGTACGTACCATTATTTCGTTGACCGTGGTATATCTTGTTTCAAGGGATTCTCTTGATTCGACTGATTGTACTCGTTGATGAAGTGCCCTTAGTCAACCGTTGGCTGTTTCTAACACCAGAGTGTTCCCAGAGATATTATACCTGCTTCATAACTAGTTTTTAATTAATTGTTGGGGTAATGTTGAAAAATCCCTGATGTGTATGCTTCTGAAGAGCCTGTTTTATTCCAATCCTATATCAATCCTCCTGAAGAGCTTGGCAAAGCGAAATAGATTTTTGTCGACCAAAATGTATTGGGGATTAAATGCGAGAGAAGCGAACCTTGCTTCAATGAAATGAACGATTTCTGTGAGTGATATTTTTTTAACAACATTCTCCTCATCTAATTTATTTAATGATTTTTTCAAGGAAAACTAGAAAGAATTAAAAAAGTCAGCTATCTGAATGAAAATGCAAATTTTCACTTTCAGATTTTTTCTTTCCTTTTCAGTTAGAGTCTTTCCACAATATCTATCAGATGTAGTTCAATGTCCAGCGTGGCTTGTGCCGGGGAAGTATAATAGTTGTTTTCTGTTAGATATTACAAATAAGTCATATTTTTCATTTTTTAATTTTCATGGAGAATGTTCCCCCTTTTCAACACAATGAGTCTTTTCAAAATGTAGATATTAAGAGTGCCTCAGCAGAGGTTCAACATGATGTTGATTTTTATGTGTTCGAAAAGAAATTTCCAAGAAAACAGAATAAATCAAAGTAATATTATTGTATTTGTATCGTCTTATCTGTAATTTGAATAGGTAGGCCAAAAAGGTTAAATTAGAAGTACCTGATAGTCATTGAAACTATGGATTATCTCTTATTTTATAGCTATGCAAAGTTTATTATACCTAAATCGCTTTCTAGTTTGCGAAATAGTCTTCAAGAAATAATTACGTTCGAAACCATATATGTAATTAACAAACTCCCAAGGACGTTTTCTGCATCCCATCGCATATGAAATCAGGATACCTAATTATTTTATTTATCTCCTTCACATGATTTTGAAACATGCTCGCACAACCAAAAATTATACCCTCTACCACCAATAACTGTTGATTCTTATGCATTATCATAATTCCGGCATAAATATTCCCATATTTCAGGTCGTTAGTCATTATACACATAAAAAAATTACAACGCCCAATTTGAGTAGCTATATGCAAATTCATACGATATTTATGCAAATTTGATTAATTGTTTGTATTTTTTCGCTAGACATATATCTATATAAAGGAAATCATAACCATTCATAATCTGATATTGATCAATCCTGTAATTATGATAATGTTAGTGTTTATTCTAGCAAGAATTTCGTGAAGGATAATTGTTAACACTCCTGATGCAAGACATAAATTACATACTGTGATGGAAATCCCACTGAATAATGATTTATACGAAAGAACTGAATGAGAAACAAATCACTGTTTGAAACATGGTATATGTAAAAGAGTGGATGATTGAGGATGAAATAATGTTGAATATGAAAGTTGAAAATGTAATGTAATGTAACGAAATTTATACAACAAATAATCATCTAAAAAAATTAAATCAAGCCAATGGATCCCTGCGAAACACCAGCATTTATTGATGGAGTATTAACCACCACATCGAAAGATCGGTCTAAGAGAAAGCTAGATAGCAAGGAACACAAGTGGGGAGGAAAGTCCACGTGAATGGACTGCTTTATACGGGTATGGACTGCTTCACATGTATGGACTGATTCATAAGTGTAAAGCAGTTCATACACGTATAAAGCTGTCCGCGTGTATGGACAGCTTTACTTTCCGCGTGAATGGACGGCCTTATAAATGTAGTACAGTCCATACACGTATAAAATTACCCGCGTGTATGGACGGCTTTATACGTGTAAAGCAGTCCATACACATCAAGCTATCCGCGTGTATGGACGGCTTTATACGTGTAAAGCAGTCCATACACTATAAAGCTGTCTGCGTGTATGGACAACTTTATACGTGTAATTACTTTCCGCGTGTATGGACGGCCTTATAAATGAAAAGCAGTCCATACACGAAGACAGTAAAGCCGGCCATACACTCGGACAGTAAATCAGTTCATACACGCAGACAGTAAAGCCGTCCATACACGTGGACAGCTTTATATGTGTATGGACTGCTTTACACGTATAAGGCTGTCCATGCACTATAAAGCCGTCCATACACGCGGACAGCTTTATACGTGTATGAACTGCTTCACACGTATAAGGCCGTTCATGCACTATAAAGCCGCCCATACACGTGGCCAGTAAAGCCGTTTTTAATTTACAAGAAGTTAAATTATTATTAATCTATTTTTATTCGGTCATTTTTTTGTTCCAACCATTCGAAGGTGATTATGAAGACTATGATCGTTTCCCCACTCTGGGTGGTCGATTTTAAGGAACTTTGAAGGAAAAGGCTTTATTATTTCCGCTAATAAAAGTCTCTGCCGACTTTCATGCTCTTAACACTTTTTTTGGCCAAGCCCGACGACCGGAAGGTTCATTTACGACAAAGGGTCGAAATTCCAGAAGAACAACCGTACTATAACTCCGGACCGAAAAATAAAATAAAAGCGTTGGTATATTTCCCGGCGGTGATTTATAATTGAAAGCTGGTTCTGATATCCCATTCATCCGTGATAGTGGTTCAATAATATAAAATATATTTTTATCTGGCAAAATTGAAAAGGCCATATAAAGTGAGTTATGGAGTCACGGCCTGGTTGTTTGGAGAATATACGAGCTCTGTAAAACTCAGGGCGCACACTATATAATAAATGCCCAGACGTACTTTATGGCACCCCAATAAATAAGCCGGTTATTCTATTATGAACCGCAACAGAATGGCTGTCTGAGATGCATTGTAGTCCACTTTTGCGCTCGTTCATAATCTTTCGAGAGAGACCGTACTCGTACTGAATGGTAATACCTCCGGGATGGATGGAGAGTGTTCTGCGAAAAGATGTGAATTACCGGAAAGTTGAAAGGAAATTATTATTAATTATTAGCTGTTTTGATGCTATTGAAATGTTTCTTGAATACGTCTAGTGGATTTTCTGGTTTTTTGTTCTGGATTTTTATAGAACGGATTTTTATTCAATCGGAATAGTTCATAAAAATGCAAGGGCAAAAATTATTGAATTTCTTGACGAGAATGTTAAACGGAAAATATTATTTGTGGAGAGGAAAATTGAACTAGTAATGTCGTTCATGCTCAACACAATACAAAAACTTAATCGGAAATGTCTGCCAATCCCCCCTTGAAAGTATATAGAAAAAGCGTATAAGTTCCAAATGTTCTGGACATGGAAAATTACGACGAAATAATGTTGGTCGGACAGCACCCCCTCCCCTCAACCTTCTCGATAAAATTTGCGAAACTCCGTGGAAATAGTGATAAATATCTTGTCCATGAAGGTAGATATAGAACGTGAGAAAATTCGAAAAAACGTCCAATAGTTTAGTCGAAAAAAATTATGGTCAATGGCATCTAGCCTCCCTTCTTGAAAACCCTTAAAATTGGATTTGAGAAAATCACTAAAAATAGTGAAAAATTCGTAGTCGACTGAATTTCAAAAAAAAAATTACAACACGGTTAGATAGAGAATGCGTAGAAATTTGGAAAATTTTATGATTGTTACGGACAAGGACTTTCAGAAAAAAGTGCAAAAATAAAATCGAAAAAATCCGCAAAAACCGTGAAAAACTTGGAATTGAAATTGAAGAACATGAATGAAACATTGTTTCATTTGTTATATTGTCACATTATAGAAAAAACGTTCCTTCTCAAAAATGTCGGCCAGCATTCTCTTTTATTGCCGCATCCAAAGGCACCGCGAATATTGAGAACAGATATCCATTTTCGTCTAGTCAAAATACACATTATGCAAACCTTTGTGAAACAGCCGCCATTTACTGGCCGACCAAGACAGATAAATCACGTTTGATTGCCCGGACTGACATGTTGAGATGTATTATCCATGAGTGTGCTGCCCTTTGACGAGGTCGGCCGTCAAGAATTCAGTCTGCTGACAAGACGGACTGCGTATCAACGCGATTTTCAAGAAATACTCATTAGTCCAGTCAAAGAGGAACATGCTCTTTGATCCTTTCATGAGTCAAACGCCTAGTAGTCAATTTCTACTGAGAAATTCATTTTCTAATTTCTGTTATCTTCAACACTGATGTACTGATGAGTCCCTATCTTTATTTTGCTGAATTGAACAAACATTTTTATAGAGAGGTATTGAGTCCCTAAGGTCTCAAGTACTGTGAGACACTGCTGATTCTCAGATACCTCAAGGCTACTCACTAAAAACTCCATCTCTGTTTAGGCCTGTCAGGATGTTGACTCCGGTGACACTTAAGCCTATTGGCTTCTTGTATCATGCCACTATTATGTACTATCACACTATCCAATCCAGTGATTTCGTGCCTTGTACTAGTTTGAACAACTTATTTACTGGGTGGGACCTAAATATATCTGGATTACCAGATGGCTGTCCGATAATTGCCAGTCACTGTTTCATAATCCTGACCGCACGGTCTACATGAATCCCGGAACGGTTCTCAGCTGGCTTCTATTAACCGATAACAGGTCTGCCTTTCTTTTATGACACTGTCCTTTGATGTATTATTTCCCCTCTCCGTTTCCTGGAATGCTTTCGCAGTCGTTTTCCTGTTGGTCCCCAATCCAGTCTCTTACAGACGCTCTAACTGTGCACTTCGGTACCTCTAGTGTTTGTCCTTGGTAAGGAGGATTTTCTTAACTTTTTCTTTCTGTCTTTCTTTCCTTTTCTTGAGTTCGTCTGCTTTTCCATTTCCTGCAACTCCCTGGTGTACTGGAACCCATATCAGTTTGACGTGATTCCGGTCTACCAGCACCCTCAGGTTTTCTTAGCAGTCCCACACTTGGATTCCTGGAGAACACGTCTGAGCCTGCTCTATTTCCAGTTCTGTATCCATCTGTGTACCAGATTTTCCTTGTAGAATATCGCACACCCTGAATTTAAAGCAATACAGTTTCGGAATGTGGTCCGTTCTCGTTCGCAGCGTGTCCCGATCACGATTCTAACGATGCTCATGTGTCCCGTTCCAAAGTTGAAGTTTAGTGTGTTTTGCAGTCTGGAAGCACCAAGCCTGGCCTTCCCCTAGACCACTTGGTGTACAGGAGAAAGAAGGAGGCAGTTCCAGGAGTGTCTTGATTGCTCAGTAGGTTTTGATTTAATTGCCCCTGTGATTCCAAGACGGGCAAGTTTTTGTGCATGAAGAACTAATAATTAGAAGATATAAAGCAGATTTTGTCAACAATGAAGATACCCAAAAAAATCATGAAGTTTAACGAATTTTTATTCGTTTACCTTTGCAGTTATAAAAAAACTTCGAGAGTTATTGGAAGCATATTGTATAATTTACACCCACTGTACTCTACGCTTTTTTCATGCAAAGAGGTTCTATGAGTCTTTGTTAAGATTAGATCTCTAAAACAAGTATTGTGGTTATGTGAGGGACGATAGGACTGAAAAATGGATTTATTTTTGTAAACGTATGCACTAGCCTCTATTATATAAGTGCTGGCGACTGTAAGAATTTTCAGCGGTTTGAAAGCTTCTCTACATGAATCTCGGTACCCTAGCTTAGCAATCATTCTAACAGAAATGTAGGAGAAATAGAGCATAAAGACGGGAAAACAACATTTTAATCCCAGAGCGACATCTAAACGTTTGACGCGAACTACCCAGCACGTGAGTTACACAAACGCAGAAAGAGCAACCGAAAGATGAAAGAGTGTCGACAAGCAAATAGAAGAAGCAATAACATGGTGATCTGCGGTCGAGGGTGTCAAAACGTACAGGAGCGGGGATGGAACACGACGCGTGACGTCATCGACGGTAGAGAGCGCTCGTCGCGCACAGCCTACCTCGCTTCGCAGCCGACAGTTCAGTCATGGCATCTTCGTAGAACGCAGGAATCGCCGTCCATGATAACGTGAGTGCATCGCAGTGTTCCGTGACGGTTTTCGTTGTGTTTGTGTGTTGAAGCGTATGGGAAGTTTATTGACACTATGTTGACTTCTACTAACCAGTATCTCAGGCCAGAGTACTTGACTCCTCTTCCTACTACAGTAAGTTTTTCGAATATCACAATTTATCAGTTCTTTCCATTTATTTGATTATATAAAGTGAGTGAAAAAAAATCTGCACAAACAATTCACTATTGAAAAAGAATTACTGTTCTATCGACATTTGTTTAACGCGACACAAAATACTTTTACGCTCCTAGTAAATCCTCGGACACGAAACTCTTTATTACTCTTCGAGTTCAATCAGAAAACTTACAGCTAGGACTTGTTTCCTCAGTCCTTGTGTGAACAGCTACACAATTCATCAACTTTAGTAACTCTTGGACCTAAAAATTTTTCAATTTTGGTTGAATCAGAGAAGAAACCTTGGTTTGTGTTGGACGCAAAATTCATTTGAACTTTCAACTGCCTCTTATCAAGCCCCATTTTATGATGGAATACTCATAGCCACTTTTGTAAAATTATCTTAATAAGTTGAAGTATCATTGGAATAATAACATAAGAAGGATTTTGTAATTAGGTACTAGCTACTTTTGTAAAAATTATTTTTATGTTAAATTACCATTTGTTGAAGACAGTCGTCGTGTTTGGGGTTAGACAAATGTGGCCTTTTAGTCTTGTACAGTTCAACACCTCGAACTGTTCTTTGAAATTAACAGGAGTCTTTAATTTAATTATATGTAATATTCCTTGAGCCGGTTTGAGGGTATAGAAGCCTTTTTTGTCTTGTAAATACGGAATATTTCAACTAAAAACCAGTTTAAAAGTAAGATTATCCTCGAAGTGACATTGCGAAATCGATTAACAACCTGGGTCGTTTTTACGACATAAAATTAAAATAAGTCTTGGTTTGAAGTTAGAAGAAAAGAAGCCTTTCATGCCTTGTAAGTACCGAATATTTGATATTCACCCGAGGAACTTTTTAACGGTATCTCAAAGTGATTTTATAGAATCGATGGGTTTGTTTTTTCATTGGCTTTTAACTTCATCCATTGCAGTCTTCGTACCAGTTTCATTGCCAAAGAATAGAAGTTTGTTATTCTTTATAATTTACAGGAATATATTCTATTTTGGAAATATTAATATCAATTTTCAATTGTTTTCTAAAATGTCTTTCATGTTTAGATGAATGTTTACAAACATTAAGTTGAATTCTTTTAATATTTTTGAGTGAAATATTTATTAATTTTGCATTGGTAATAAATCAATTCTCTCCGAACGACCCATTTTTTCTTATTAGTCAATTAGTTTTGCATCAGCAGTGGGACTCAATGGAATAATAGATTTACCATATCCAGAAAGAAAACTTCTGAACCTCCTCGAAGTATCCCTAAACAGTAAATATTAAAAAAAATTGTTTCGGTATTGAGTGCTCCTTGTATTAACAAAATACAAATATAATTGGAAAATTAACTATATGTTTTTTTAAGAATAACGTTAAGTAAATTCTCAGAAATACATAGGCATATGCACAAATTACTTTTTTTACTGAGAAATTACTCTACGTTTTTCTGGAAATATACTATAGTAGGGATCAATACACATATAAAAATATACTTGCTTCTTATCACTAGGTACAACATTAAAACTTGCAAAATAAATTCAAGCACAATAATACAAAAGCATATAATGACAAATTATTACTCTTGCTGTTATATCTTGAAGATGAATTCCTAGAATTGACTTGGTCGTTGAAGTTCATATTTCATATAGCTCAGTACTTTCTCTTTAAAACATTTACTTTTCTAAACAGTATTTGATGTGCCTTTATTGTTTCAGCTGGACGCAAAAAAGAGCCCCCTAGCCCTTCTGGCCCAAACGTGCAGCCAAATAGGAGCGGACGCCCCAAACGCGAAACTCTTGCAAACTTCTGAAAAGTCCAACAAGCCCATCAAAGACAGCCAGAAAGACAAGACCGACAATAATTCGCACAGAAACAATTTCAAACACGAAGTGCCAGCTTCAAGAGAAAAGTCCAGAACTCCGGAGGAGAGATCCAGCACTGCGTCGACAGGAAGTAGAGTCCGCACGCCTGTGAGCACGAAGAACACCGCCAACGGGAGATGCTCGAGTAATTTGAGTAGTTCGTCCCCTAGAGCGTCGCCTATAGGCTCCGAGAGAAAAACACCATCTGCAGAAGGATATTCTGAACGAACCAACAGTCCTGAGAAGTCCAGCGACCGTCACACACCGTCCTCTACCTCGAAGACAGCGTTTACGCCCAATATACTAACGTCATCTTCTGATCCAGCCATCAAGGACCTTCCTCTTGGTACCTTCAAGCCCGGCGTGCCACCAACAACTTCGGCGTTCATGGGCTACCCCACAGCGGGGTATCCTCACCCCATGGACCTAATGACAAGCAGCTTGATGAGCCAGCACCACGCTTTGAAGACTGGGCTGGCGCCCTACTTCGCCTACGGGCGCATGAAAGCGCAGGAGACCATGACCACGGTGTGTCGGGATCCCTATTGCACGGGATGTAGTGTTAGTTCTCATTTGTTCGGTGGGGGTGTCAGGCAATCAGCCTGCCCCGCCGGGTGTGCGCAGTGCGATCACGCTAAGGTTCCTACGACCGTTGGGTACATGGGGCACAACCCCGCCGCTGCCGCGTACGCGCATGCGCAGTTGGCAGCCCTGGCGGCTGCTTCGCACCTACCTTACGTCTGCAACTGGA
The DNA here is from genome assembly GCA_958298965.1 of Chrysolina haemoptera. NCBI lineage: Eukaryota > Metazoa > Arthropoda > Insecta > Coleoptera > Chrysomelidae > Chrysolina > Chrysolina haemoptera. The sequence goes on along the minus strand of OY282603.1, from coordinate 408,267 downwards.
TATCTGGAGACGCGGCCTACTGCGGAAAACGATTTTCCAGTTCGGAGGAGCTGCTGTCTCACTTGAGGACTCACACTAGTGGAAACATGACAGAAACCAGCTCGGCGCTATCCATGCTGGGCTCCCCGGGGCTATCCCCCACGCACCCTCTGCTCCACAGAACCTACCCCACTCCCCCACTCAGTCCCCTTGCCACGGCTAGATACCATCCTTACAGCAAGCCCTCCTTGTTACCCCCATCACTGAGTTCCTCTTCTTTGGCTGGATTTCCTATGGGTCATCCTGGTCTGTCACCGTACCTGTCTCCGTATTCACTGTATGGGCCGAGGTTGGGGGCTGCCCCAGGGATGCATCCGTAAGGGGAAGATTTGCAAGCGAAGCCAAATAATGAGAAGCTGTGTTACGATAGACTATTTTTACCTAGTCTCGCAAGATTACCTGAAGACTTTCAATAACTTTGTTTCAACCGTGTATTTTTGTGTGGACGTAACAGTGTGATATTATTTTTAATGGATGCTGATTATTTGTTATTTGGGGGGATTGGGGTAAACTTGGGTATGATTGAGTAAGTATCAGTGAAATTCAAGAAATGATTAAAGAACTGAAATTTTTAAATGATTGATATCGATTCGAGTAACTATCATTTTTAATTAATTACTTATACTGTTTATAGCGACGATTTTAACATAAAATTGTTAAAAAAAAGAATGGTTGAATCAAATTAGGAATGCTTTCCAAATAAGATATGATATTTGCTCGAATTTTCAAAAAAAATGTTAATGATTTCTAAAACGAATAACAAATCTGAGAAATATTTTAATATTACTTGAATGCATTCAATATTTTCACTTGTAGACATTTTCTGTGGGATCGATCTAAAAATTATATACTATACTACTCGATTATAACAAAGTTTATAAATATACCCAATGTTTGTGTACATTTTTTAAGAGACATTTCGGTTATCTTTGTACATATTCGATTGTTAATAATAATAGTATCGATTAAATCAGATAGTTGGTAAGTTTCAAATTCAAAGTGTATATTTGTGTACAGATCTCAGTGGAAAAATATTTATTGTATTTTCGCTCAAAAATGCTAGATGAATCACCTTTTATCACATCGAAAAAATTCTGATTTCATTTCTGAAATTGATATATTAAGAAAATGTATGGTGGTATGAGCCCAAATTTCAATATTCATTCACTCTGTAACTGTAAGACGTCAGTTATTAGTTAATTGAAATTATATTCGATGAATTTTGGATGATTTTAAGAAAAATTCTTCATATGAACATAGATCCGCAACCGTTTCATTTCTGAAACACAGGGTGTTGAAATTTAACAAATTGTATATTTATAATTGCTCTATATGTTCTCATAACTTCACCTTGACTTTTTTCTTCTTGCCAACAGTTTTCGATAAAAAATGCATTAAATCAAGATTTACCAAATATCGCATATGTACAAGCAAATGAAAGAATTTAATTATTTACATCTTAAACCGGTCACCCGAAGAAAAAAAGCTCGAGACCATTTTGATGGGAAGATATGGAACAATTGTAAAAGTCATATTTATTTGGGAAAAAACAGTGGCGTATCATAATTTTGATCTATAATATTGCAGGGCATGTTGTGGACGCCACTGAAAATTAGTAAAACCTTTATCATGGAAAAAATGTATTTTTATTCCTACTTTTATAGTCATTTGAGTATTAACGCCCATTAGGTTCATCATTCAATTTTGAACCACCCTGTAGTTTCTTCCTCCAAGAAAAGAAATGAAAACAAATTCTGAAGTTTGAAAAAGCAACACCTTGGCACTCCTATTTGGTGAGATATTAATATCAGTAGACGTATAATTTTTTTGATCTAGAAACATATTTCTCGTTGATGTGTGTTGAAATTTGGCGACTCAACCTCCATTTAATTTCTAGGTACTTAAAATTCTCAGAATCAAGTTATCAATTTTCGACAAAGCCTGAAAATAATATTGTATTGTGTCGCAAGCAAAGGAATGTATCACAAATTTTGGTCTGAAGATGTTGAGGAAAGACGAAACTTTGGTCAGTTCCTGCTGTACTGACTACCATGAATTCTGTAGGTCTTTTTTATATCACATTGTATTCCCTCTACTTTGAACACTTCATATTTTATATTGTTAAATTTTAATGTGTTGTTTTTATTTCTTCATCGTGGAAAATATATTTAATATCCAACTCGAGCTCTGTGTTTTTCTTTTTCGATGCGGCTGCGAACATTCTTTAAATTGCCGTCGAGATTAAAAGCTATAATTTAACTTTTCATCGGCCATAAAACAAAAATAATTGGGACAAAATAACGAGTCAGAAGAGCCATCTATCTGATCCTAGAATAGATCGGCTACTGCAGCTGCTCTGATTTTATTCCGCAAACACTCATTTATTTGGCTCACTGTCGACAGCTGTCCTTGTCGTTTTCGGTGTGAGATGCATAGTCCAGACAAATTAGTCATTTTTGCAGAAAATGTCAGTCTGTCTCAAACGTGGACAGTTTGTGAAACTTATGAATTGGATGATTGTTTTTAAGTTATTTTATAGCGTAATTTGGATTTTCTGAGTACAATAACAAGTATAAATTGCCACGTCGCAGAAATAGCCTCCAATAGGCCAATCATTTTAGCAAAAATTCGAAAAAAATTACAAAATGAAGAAAACTTTTATTAAAGTTGTTATTTGAGTCCTCAATGAAACTGTACAAATTTGCCTTCTCGTACAAGCGTGGCAACGTTTTCAAAAAAATTATAACAAATACTTGTGGTTATTTATTCGTAGAGAATGGCACAGAGTTAAACGTTTCTTTATGTTTTCTACTCTTCAAGATTTCTTTGATCAAGTTTTCAACAAAAATATAAATGAATAATTGATTCACTCATCAGAGTGGCATCAGCCAAACTTGGAAAAATTGAGGAACGATGACCTTTTCTTTTATTTCACCATTTTGATTCATATTTAACATTTTTGCCGACCTTGTCCGAGGTGGCAAATTTGTCCCTTTTGGTCATTTTTTGCTTCACAATTTGGTGCCAAATGAAGGTAGGTGAATGTGTGACTTATTTAAAATCTAAATTGGAGTCACACTGAGGTAACATTAAAATCACAATGTGAAGTTGAGTACACCATCCACTATTCTTCAATGTGAGGTATTTTTCGATTTTTTTCCGAGTCATATTCCCATATGGGGAAAGCCACCCTGAGAGCACCATATTGATAAAAGTTTCATGTTTACTAAGAAAATAAAGTTTACTTTGTGCGCTGCTTTCATAATTAGGTATATGATTCAAAATTATGTTCATCTGGAATCGCTGTAATAAACAAAGGGCGGATAATTTGAATAAACGACACTTTTTGGTTCTTTAAAATTGTTAAATGAAGCATGTTTATTCAGATCTATATCACGCGTTCCTTTTTTCTTTTTGTGTGGCTCTTTTCTTTACAGGCCTGATGTGCTGCTCGTTTTGGTAAGAGGGCAGATTCTTTGGATTGAGGAGACTATCGCAACCTGAAGACAAATTTCCGCCTCCTCAATTCCCTCAACTATAATATAATCTACTAATAACGTTTTCTCTGTGGTCCGTTTTTCGGATTTTCTTAGAGATGAAAAAGATGCGTCTCAAAAAAAAATTACCAATATTTGCCAAGGGCACCACAGCAATTAATGAAGGTCGTTTTCTACCTGCACAGATATTACTTTAGCAACGCTCTAAGATTCCTCTACAAATTTGCGACACCCCTAGAGAAATTTTTGGAATTTAGTTCTCATATCAACAAGGAAATAACTTGATTAAAGGAATATGCGCTGGTGAAGTTATTTCTCTTTTCGCACCTCGAACAGATTTTGAGAGTTGTTCGACACTACTGGGAAAGTATAATTTTCAGTAATTTTGCAGATGGGGCCCAATTTGGATATTTTAGGAGCTGGATGTTGTGAGTTTGGAAGTCTTGGATTTATATGTTTTAGGGTGATAATTTGTAGTCACTAATTCTACCGGACTACGTTTTGGATGTCGACAGCTGTCCTTGTCGTTTCCATGTTGAAAAGTAGCCGATAGAGAAGCACTGACGTGCAGTAAAAGCAATCCGCACTCTCTCAAGTTTCTCAAGAACACATTAATAGGCATTTAGCTGACAAGAGTAGTGACATATTTATGATGGTTGCGCTCACATATATGAATGTTTACCATACATTAGAGTAATTTATTTGTATTCGGCCTGGCATTTCTATTAGTCCATAACTACTTAGCTACTACACGCGAGATTTATAACAGAACTTTCTATAGTTAATTTTAAGCAAAGGTTAAACGTCTATATATTTTATCGTTTTTATTATCGAATAAATTATTGTTGAATCGTTGCTCGTAACTTACTTTGATGGTTATTTTCTTTCGTTTTACGGCATACTGAAATAAATTATGTTTGAACATGTTTTTATGGGCCGCAACTCAAAAGCGATGCTTCCTTTGACATGGTGAAGTGCTATTTTCGCGCAGAGCAGCTCACACCGGCAAACACTTCACGCTTTAAAGACTTTCGTCGGAATTACTTTTCCATGAAGGCGTCAACTCGATACGATCCACTACTTTAAGCCGGAAAAAATGTTCCCAGGTGGGACTCATTTCATTTTTATTGACAATCATAACTGATGATGAATTCGAACAAAGACCGAAAAGCGTGTCTGAAATAAATGAAACAAAGTTGATGTTCCCTTCTTTCCACAATCTCCAACAAAGGGGGAAATTTGCAGAATTGGTCTAGTTATTTCTAACCGTTCTCGAGTTGGTCAGCTCTGAATCAGTTTTAAATTTTTTTTTTTTGGCGCCAACAATATTTCTGATGAGTTTTCGACATTTTTGTTCGAAGATTCGAAATCAGCACGTCAAATTACGTTTGAGGACAAAAATTTGAAATTCTAAAAATAAAAAATGAAAAAGTTCAAAAAATTATCTATCAATGATATATTCGACTTTTTTGGTCGTCGATTTTTTTCGTTCAAATTCTCAGTATATACTAGTTTGGCCATTTTGAATCGATTGGCAGTCGCAGAATTGGTCTATCTCTAAACGTTCTCGAGTTGGTCAGCTCTGAATCAGTTTTCAAATGTTTTTTTTGGCGCCAAAAATATTTCTGATGAGTTTTCGACATTTTTGTTCCAAGATTCGAAATCAGCACGTCAAATTCGTTTGAGGACAAAAATTTGAAATTCGAAAAATAAAAAATGAAAAAGTTCAAAAAATGACCTATCATGATATATTCGACTTTTTTGGTGGTCAATTTTTCTGGTTCAAATTCTCAGTATATACTAATTGGGCCATTCTAAATCGATTGGCGTTTGCAGAATTCGTCTATCTCTAACCGTTCTCGAGTTGGTCAGCTCTGAATCAGTTTTCAAATGGTTTTTTTGGCGCCAACCATATTTCTGATGAGTTTTCGACATTTTTGTTCGAAGATTCGAAATCAGCACGTCAAATTACGTTTGAGGACAAAAATTTGAAATTCGAAAAATGAAAAATAAAAAAGTTCAAAAAATTATCAATCATGATATATTCGACTTTTTTGGTCGTCGATTTTTTTCGTTCAAAATCTCAGTATATACTAATTTGGCTATTTTGAATCGATTGACAGTCGCAGAATTGGTCTATCTCTAACCGTTCTCGAGTTGGTCAGCTCTGAATCAGTTTTCAAATGTTTTTTTTGGCGCCAAAAATATTTCTGATGAGTTTTCGACATTTTTGTTCCAAGATTCGAAATCAGCACGTCAAATTCGTTTGGGGACAAAAATTTGAAATTCGAAAAATAAAAAATGAAAAAGTTCAAAAAATTACCTATCATGATATATTCGACTTTTTTGGTGGTCGATTTTTCTCGTTCAAATTCTCAGTATATACTAACTGGGCCATTCTAAATCGATTGGCGTTCGCAGAATTCGTCTATCTCTAACCGTTCTCTAGTTGGTCTGCTCGGAATCAGTTTTAAAATGATTTTTTTGGTTCCAAAAATATTTCCAACGAGTTTTCGACATTTTCTTTCAAAGATTCGAAATCAGCACGTGAAAATACGTTTGAGGACAAAAATTTGAAATTCGAAAAATAAAAAATAAAAAAGATCAAAAAATTATCAATCATGATATATTCGACTTTTTTGGTCGTCCATTTTTTTCGTTCAAATTCTCAGTATATACTAATTTGGACATTTTGAATCGATTGGCAGTCGCAGAATTGGTCTATCTCTAACCGTTCTCGAGTTGGTCAGCTCTGAATCTGTTTTCAAACGGTTTTTTTGTCGCCAAAAATATTTTTGATGAGTTTTCGACATTTTTGTTCGAAGATTCGAAATCAGCACGTCAAATTAGGATTGAGGATAAAAATTTGAAATTCGAAAATAAAAAAATAAATAGTTCAAAAAATGACCTATCATGATATATTCGACTTTTTTGGTGGTCAATTTTTCTCGTTCAAATTCTCAGTATATACTAATGGGGCCATTCTAAATCGATTGGCGTTTGCAGAATTCGTCTATCTCTAACCATTCTCGAGTTGGTCAGCTCTGAATCTGTTTTCAAACGGTTTTTTTGTCGCCAAAAATATTTCTGATGAGTTTTCGACATTTTTGTTCGAAGATTCGAAATCAGCACGTCAAATTAGGATTGAGGATAAAAATTTGAAATTCGAAAATTAAAAAATGAAATAGTTCAAAAAATGACCTATCATGATATATTCGACTTTTTTGGTGGTCAATTTTTCTCGTTCAAATTCTCAGTATATACTAATGGGGCCATTCTAAATCGATTGGCGTTCGCAGAATTCGTCTATCTTTAACCGTTCTCGAGTTGTTCAGCTCTGAATCTGTTTTCAAATGGTTTTTTTGGCGCCAAAAATATTTCTGATGAGTTTTCGACATTTTTGTTCGAAGATTCGAAATCAGCACGTCAAATTAGGATTGAGGATAAAAATTTTAAATTCGAAAATTAAAAAATGAAATAGTTCAAAAAATGACCTATCATGATATATTCGACTCTTTTGGTGGTCAATTTTTCTCGTTCAAATTCTCAGTATATACTAATGGGGCCATTCTAAATCGATTGGCGTTCGCAGAATTCGTCTATCTCTAACCGTTCTCGAGTTGGTCAGCTCTGAATCTGTTTTCAAATGGTTTTTTTGGCGCCAAAAATATTTCTGATGAGTTTTCGACATTTTTGTTCGAAGATTCGAAATCAGCACGTCAAATTACGTTTGAGGACAAAAATTTGAAATTCGAAAAATAAATAATGAAAAAGTTCAAAAAATGACCTATCATGATATATTCGACTTTTTTGGTCGTCGATTTTTTTTGTTTAAATTCTCAGTATATACTAATTGGGCCATTCTAAATCGATTGGCGTTCGCAGAATTCGTCTATCTCTAACCGTTCTCGAGTTGGTCAGCTCTGAATCTGTTTTCAAATGGTTTTTTGGCGCCAAAAATATTTCTGATGAGTTTTCGACATTTTTGTTCGAAGATTCGAAATCAGCACGTCAAATTACGTTTGAGGACAAAAATTTGAAATTCGAAAAATAAAAAATGAAAAAGTTCAAAAAATTACCTAACATGATATATTCGACTTTTTTGGTGGTCGATTTTTCTCGTTCAAATTCTCAGTATATTCTAACTGAGCCATTCTAAATCGATTGGCGTTCGCAGAATTCGTCTATCTCTAACCGTTCTCTAGTTGGTCTGCTCGGAATCAGTTTTCAAAATTTTTTTTGGCGCCAAAAATATTTCTGATGAGTTTTCGACATTTTTGTTCGAAAATTCGAAATCAGCACGTCAAATTACGTTTGAGGACAAAAATTTGAAATTCGAAAAATAAATAATGAAAAAGTTCAAAAAATGACCTATCATGATATATTCGACTTTTTTGGTCGTCGATTTTTTTTTGTTTAAATTCTCAGTATATACTATTTGGGCCATTCTAAATCGATTGGCGTTCGCAGAATTCGTCTATCTCTAACCGTTCTCGAGTTGGTCAGCTCTGAATCTGTTTTCAAATGGTTTTTTTGGCGCCAAAAATATTTCTGATGAGTTTTCGACATTTTTGTTCGAAGATTCGAAATCAGCACGTCAAATTACGTTTGAGGACAAAAATTTGAAATTCAAAAAATAAAAAATGAAAAAGTTCAAAGAATGACCTATCATGATATATTCGACTTTTTTGGTGGTCGATTTTTCTCATTCAAATTCTCAGTATATACTAATTGGGCCATTCTAAATCGATTGGCGTTCGCAGAATTCGTCTATCTCTAACCGTTCTCGAGTTGGTCAGCTCTGAATCTGTTTTCAAATGGTTTTTTTGGCGCCAAAAATATTTCGGATGAGTTTTCGACATTTTTGTTCGAAGATTCGAAATCAGCACGTCAAATTACGTTTGAGGACAAAAATTTGAAATTCGAAAAATAAATAATGAAGAAGTTCAAAAAATGACCTATCATGATATATTCGACTTTTTTGGTCGTCGATTTTTTTTTGTTTAAATTCTCAGTATATACTATTTGGGCCATTCTAAATCGATTGGCGTTCGCAGAATTCGTCTATCTCTAACCGTTCTCGAGTTGGTCAGCTCTGAATCAGTTTTCAAATGGTTTTTTGGCGCCAAAAATATTTCTGATGAGTTTTCGACATTTTTGTTCGAAGATTCGAAATCAGCACGTCAAATTACGTTTGAGGACAAAAATTTGAAATTCGAAAAATAAAAAATAAAAAAGTTCAAAAAATTATCAATCATGATATATTCGACTTTTTTGGTCGTCGATTTTTTTCGTTCAAATTCTCAGTATATACTAATTTGGCCATTTTGAATCGATTGGCGTTCGCAGAATTCGTCTATCTCTAACCGTTCTCGAGTTGGTCAGCTCTGAATCAGTTTTCAAATTTTTTTTTGGCGATAACAATATTTCTGATGAGTTTTTGACATTTTTGTTCGAAGATTCGAAATCAGCACGTCAAATTACATTTGAGGACAAAAATTTGAAATTCGAAATATAAATAATCAAAAAGTTCAAAAAATGACCTATCATGATATATTCGACTTTTTTAGTCGTCGATTTTTTTTGTTTAAATTCGCAGTATATACTAATTGGGCCATTCTAAATCGATTGGCGTTCGCAGAATTCGTCTATCTCTAACCGTTCTCGAGTTGGTCAGCTCTGAATCAGTTTTCAAATGGTTTTTTGGCGCCAAAAATATTTCTGATGAGTTTTCGACATTTTTGTTCAAAGATTCGAAATCAGCACGTCAAATTACGTTTGAGGACAAAAATTTGAAATTCGAAAAATAAAAAATAAAAAAGTTCAAAAAATTATCAATCATGATATATTCGACTTTTTTGGTCGTCGATTTTTTTCGTTCAAATTCTCAGTATATACTAATTAGGCCATTTTGAATCGATTGGCAGTCGCAGAATTGGTCTATCTCTAACCGTTCTCGAGTTGGTCAGCTCTGAATCAGTTTTCAAATGGTTTGAAATTCGAAAAATAAAAAATGAAAAAGTTCAAAAAATTACCTATCATGATATATTCGACTTTTTTGGTGGTCGATTTTTCTCGTTCAAATTCTCAGTATATACTAATTGGGCCATTCTAAATCGATTGGCGTTCGCAGAATTCGTCTATCTCTAACCGTTCTCGAGTTGGTCAGCTCTGAATCAGTTTTCAAATTTTTTTTTGACGATAACAATATTTCTGATGAGTTTTTGACATTTTTGTTCGAAGATTCGAAATCAGCACGTCAAATTACATTTGAGGACAAAAATTTGAAATTCGAAAAATAAAAAATAAAAAAGATCAAAAAATTATCAATCATGATATATTCGACTTTTTTGGTCGTCCATTTTTTTCGTTCAAATTCTCAGTATGTACTAATTTGGACATTTTGAATCGATTGGCAGTTGCAGAATTGGTCTATCTCTAACCGTTCTCGAGTTGGTCAGCTCTGAATCTGTTTTCAAATGGTTTTTTTGGCGCCAAAAATATTTCTAATGAGTTTTCGACATTTTTGTTCGAAGATTCGAAATCAGCACGTCAAATTACGTTTGAGGACAAAAATTTGAAATTCGAAAAATAAAAAATGAAAAAGTTCAAAAAATGACCTATCATGATATATTCGACTTTTTTGGTGGTCGATTTTTCTCGTTCAAATTCTCAGTATAAACTAATTGGGCCATTCTAAATCGATTGGCGTTTGCAGAATTTGTCTATCTCTAACCATTCTCGAGTTGGTCAGCTCTGAATCAGTTTTCAAATGGTTTTTTTTGGCGCCAACCATATTTCTGATGAGTTTTCGACATTTATGTTCGAAGATTCGAAATCAGCACGTCAAATTACGTTTGAGGACAAATATTTGAAATTCGAAAAATAAAAAATGAAAAAGTTCAAAAAATGACCTATCATGATATATTCGACTTTTTTGGTGGTCGATTTTTCTCGTTCAAATTCTCGGTATATACTAATTGGGCCATTCTAAATCGATTGGCGTTTGCAGAATTCGTCTATCTCTAACCGTTCTTTAGTTGGTCAGCTCTGAATCTGTTTTCAAACGGTTTTTTTGTCGCCAAAAATATTTCCGATGAGTTTTCGACATTTTTGTTCGAAGATTCGAAATCAGCACGTCAAATTAGGATTGAGGATAAAAATTTGAAATTCGAAAAATAAAAAATGAAAAAGTTCAAAAAATGACCTATCATGATATATTCGACTTTTTTGGTGGTCGATTTTTCTCGTTCAAATTCTCAGTATATACTAATTGGGCCATTCTAAATCGATTGGCGTTTGCAGAATTTGTCTATCTCTAACCATTCTCGAGTTGGTCAGCTCTGAATCAGTTTTCAAATGGTTTTTTTGGCGCCAACCATATTTCTGATGAGTTTTCGACATTTTTGTTCGAAGATTCGAAATCAGCACGTCAAATTACGTTTGAGGACAAAAATTTGAAATTCGAAAAATAAAAAATGAAAAAGTTCAAAAAATGACCTATCATGATATATTCGACTTTTTTGGTGGTCGATTTTTCTCGTTCAAATTCTCAGTATATACTAATTGGGCCATTCTAAATCGATTGGCGTTTGCAGAATTCGTCTATCTCTAACCGTTCTTTAGTTGGTCAGCTCTGAATCTGTTTTCAAACGGTTTTTTTGTCGCCAAAAATATTTCCGATGAGTTTTCGACATTTTTGTTCGAAGATTCGAAATCAGCACGTCAAATTAGGATTGAGGATAAAAATTTGAAATTCGAAAAATAAAAAATGAAATAGTTCAAAAAATGACCTATCATGATATATTCGACTTTTTTGGTGGTCGATTTTTCTCGTTCAAATTCTCAGTATATACTAATTGGGCCATTCTAAATCGATTGGCGTTCGCAGAATTCGTCTATCTCTAACCGTTCTCGAGTTGGTCAGCTCTGAATCTGTTTTCAAATGGTTTTTTTGGCGCCAAAAATATTTCTGATGAGTTTTCGACATTTTTTTTCGAAGATTCGAAATCAGCACGTCAAATTACGTTTGAGGACAAAAATTTGAAATTCAAAAAATTAAAAATGAAAAAGTTCAAAAAATGACCTATCATGATATATTCGACTTTTTTGGTCGTCGATTTTTTTTGTTCAAATTCTCAGTATATACTAATTGGGCCTTTCTAAATCGATTGGCGATCGCAGAATTCGTCTATCTCTAACCGTTCTCGAGTTGGTCAGCTCTGAATCAGTTTTCAAATGGTTTTTTGGCGCCAAAAATATTTCTGATGAGTTTTCGACATTTTTGTTCGAAGATTCGAAATCAGCACGTCAAATTACGTTTGAGGACAAAAATTTGAAATTCGAAAAATAAAAAATGAAAAAGTTCAAAAAATGAAAAAGTTCAAAAAATGACCTATCATGATATATTCGACTTTTTTGGTCGTCGATTTTTTTAGTTCAAATTCTCAGTATATACTAATTGGGCCATTCTAAATCGATTGGCGTTCGCAGAATTCGTCTATCTCTAACCGTTCTCTAGTTGGTCTGCTCGGAATCAGTTTTAAAATGGTTTTTTTGGTTCCAAAAATATTTCCAACGAGTTTTCGACATTTTCTTTCAAAGATTCGAAATCAGCACGTGAAAATACGTCTGAGGACAAAAATTTGAAATTCGAAAAATGAAAAATAAAAAAGTTCAAAATATTATCTAGCAAAGTTATAACAAATCTAATTCTCGGCCCTGCTCGAACTTTCAGTGAATCATTCTTGTGGAGAATTGAATTAGCTCTTAACTTCCAATACAGTTCCAGTTGCGTTCCATCATATTTTTTTACTCAATTCGTACTTTTCAACAGGAAGAATTATTATTATCATCATTATTATTAATATTACCTGATTGTCGTCATAAATTTCGGTTGTTTTTTCGGAGGAACTAAACGCGGGCGCCAGAACTTCTTCGGACCTGGGTTATTATGTGCCGCCCGGGCGTCGCCTTCAAATTGTAGTGATTTGTAGTGCCTGCCTGGAAATTGTTCTGGTGCTAATGGTATACTTAGGATAAATACATATTTGGTACAACTCAACCGACCATTATTCCAATTTTAAATTATACATAATTAGAGTAACGATCGCATCGGAATTAGAAAGAACTGGGAAACGGTTTTGCTGTTTTGACTTTCATCATGCTTGTAGTTATTGTCCTTGGGCGGTATGATTTGGAAACCACAAACCGATTTGATCACAAAGTAGTTTCATTTCCGAGGACTTACAAGATGCTCTTGGAACGCCAGTCTTTATATACAGTGGTATTCAAAAAGTACGCTACAAATTGAAAATACATGTATTTGTGATTTTTCAAAAAAAAAATAATTTTCAACTTAGGCTCGTCTTAAAACCTACTTATCCGTTGCAGATATACTGAGTGATTTTCAATTTTCAATTTCAAAACGCATTTTTCGAAATTAGCAAAATCTCAAAAGTTATATTTTTTCGAAAATTAATAAAATTTGGATATTTGGTGATAGTTATTCATTGACAGATATCGATTAGAGATTTTACAAGTCATTTGAATGGGAGTCAGTCAGTAATGAAAGGTATTTTGCTAAAAAAGTGCCGTGTAACAAAAACCTTCTGTTTTCCACAAAATTTACTAGTGAAATAATTCTATGAAATTTAAAGGAATTATTAATTATAATGAATCCAAAAATTTAAATAATCGATTATTCTAGACCTTCACATTGTTTATTTCCGAAAAATTTTACTTTTGAAATTTTATAATTTCAAAATTATAAACCCACTTTTTACCTTGAAAAAATACTCTATCTGTATCGACAGGGTTTAGAAATGATATCCTAAACTAAAAAAAAAAATAGAGTCTTCTCTCAACGTCTCGCACTAAGGACTAATATTTTGTTGAACCGATTTTCAAAATATATTAGTAGAATATTCACTGTTTGATGATAATTTGGAAATATATTCTTTAGAAAATGAAACTTCGTGTCCTCCATTTATTACTTTCAAAATTTTATTTCAATACACATTCTTTTACTTTTTTTTAATTCGAAATTATTCACCACTATGACTTCAATATTTGAACGGAAGGATCACAGAAAAAAAAATAAGAACACTAGGGTGTTTCAACTAACGTTATTGAGGTATATGATAGAGCAAGTGCTATGATTTGGCACAAAGCCGTTTTATAGAATATTACATTACTAAAGCCGAAAGTGACATTTTTCAAACTAGTGTCCCATTACAAAGCAATCAATTTATTCCTTTCGGTTGTACCATAGTGTATAGACAAAAGCAATACTGAAGTATTATTTGAAAATGTTTTTAAAAACTCGAAAAAAGTACTCATTTTAGCCAAGTATCTTTGAGCAAACTTGTGAATGCCAGAGAATTTTTTGTAGCGTAAAAATATATCTAATAAAATAATTTTTCATCAAAAAATTTAAAAGTCGAAAGAGCTTACTTGAGTGAATTTTCCTTATACCACTGATACGAGACTTTTTGCCAGAAGCAAAGGAATTTAAATCCAATGTTTCATTTTAAAGATCAAAATAGACTGTTTCTTTCTTTGCACTTTTATTCTCAATAATAAACGCAAAAAGAATGTGGATCGTTTGTGTATAATTACTTAACTGTTCCTATATAGCTTCCTAAAATAATTTATTAATATTAAATCAAAAATGAGTTTTACTGATTCCAAAAAAGGGTTAATCATAATTATTATCCTCTGCTCGTACCATTTAGTTCTATGCCTGTCTCATGTAGTTACCCAGAAAACATTAAACCGACCAACCCAAAGACGAGTCCGATTAAACCTTGAGAAAACCGCAAATCGATTATTTATTGCCCTTTGATAACAGGTATCCTCCTCACGAATCAAAAACCGCTCTCTGATGTGTGTTCAGAACAGAGACACTATAATTTCGTAAGATATAGCCGTTAATTTCAGAAAATGGACCCTCTCTAAAATTCTAGTGATTTTCTTCGGTATAACTTGTTATTGAAAGCCTTTCGCCACACCGCCAACTAGATGTTTTATTCATTTGTTCGTTTATAAAGTACAAATTGATTACTGGAAGACGTATTTGTTAATAATCATACCAACCCTAGATGGTGACACAATAATGGGTGAAATCACTAAAAAAATTACATATATAACCTTGAACTCAGAAAACTCAATACAATCTCTACACAAAACTCTTCATATTGAGTGTTTTTCAGACAATTTAATTTTTTGGAAGAATTCAGTCCTTCACTTGAAACGTCAACAACATTCTCTATGGAAACGGACAGATGGTGGGCTTAATTTTTGTATCGAAGAGGAATATTTAACAAAACTGAAATCCACAGTTTGTAGAAATCGAAAAACAAGCCTCTCCAAAACTTATTCCACTAGCAGAAAATATTTCTTCTCTGCATCACGATTAAATTATGAAAATAATCTAGTGAGGTCCTGTGCATGTCGCTATTTTTAGGATTCAGATACTTAGTCACAATACAAACCTTGTCACCCATAGAAAATGTTTCACAAAAGACGCAAATATAACGTAAACATCATTTAGAGTAATACACGTTTCTCAAATTGCTATTAGACAAAGTTGATTGGATATGTTATGCCATTGATCATTGAAATATACTGATAAAAACTAGCAACAAATCATTTTATGGGATAACAGAGATAAATCCAGAATCACATATATAGTCTGGTCAACAAGGACAAAAGTTAAGGACAGATATTTGTCTCAAATTATAAATTATCGAGAAATTACATACATTAGTATTGAACCAAGTTTAATTTAAATGAGCTATGATGAAGTATAGTATCGCAATCGATATTGAATTGATGAATGAGTTTTAACGTAGTTATTTTTCATGAAGAATCGACGATACTACTTGACGGAGGACCGTTAATTAAAAATGAGAAAAAGATTATATAATCCAATCTTCCCAAAAATCCCTCAACAATAGGTAATTGGTCGGTAAGATACAACAGATAATAATTACTGCACCCTACAACCGTTGAGTTATATGTGTTTGATACTTGGCAAAGTTTTCTACAACAACAACAATTTAGTTTGAGCTTTCACTTGTCTGTACGAAAAGCAACAAAATTCACTACCTCATATAATTCCCTAAAATTTATTTAGATTGAAGAAAATGTTGAAAATAACAAACATACAAATTGAAAATTCATCCGGATAATTGAGAAATCCTCATGAAGAGAAGTAGCATATCTCGAAATTCATTACCCAAACTTGAAACTGATTTCGAGCAAAGTTAAATGTATAATACATATTTCTGGACCCAAACACCAGAAAGAAATCAAATACTCTCTTGAATTATGGACATTCCATCCCAAATTTTGCTAAGATTACGAAACCTCTCAAAAGGTTACTGAGATTATAATAACTATAAATATTAATGAGAAGTTGTTCAGGGTAAGCTTCTTATTGTAGCTGGTGTTACATGCCAAATTTTTATTTTGTGATGATAAAACTCCAGTATTTTCATGATAATAGAAAAAGGCTTCCTTCACAAACAATTCCCAATAAATCTAGTCTCAATCCTCATTGTCCTATTATTTATTGATCCTTTTCAATGTTTACATCCATTACAAAATAGACACCAATGAATTGTAGCTGATGAGTATTGAAGACCAATTGATATGTAAAGTAATTGTTATAAATAATTATCAAATACGTTGTTCGCATCCATAAATATCAATTTATTTTAATTCGCAAATGAATGAATGCTTTGAAATATTCATTATATTGGCGAAATAATTAGAGCGTGCACTCAAATTAGGGTGATATTTTATTTATGTTTTCAACTAAACTACGGTAGGGATAACATTGGTGACTTTATGGGCGATTTTGAATCGAATTATAGCTGTTGAAAATACAGCTACATGTCGGAGATATATTATATGAGGCCATTAGAATCGGATAATACATTAATATTAAATAATTCATTAATTTGGAATATAAAAAATACTGACTACATTTGGCACGGAACAGGATTTGGAAAAATTTAATGACGATGATAACTTTAACTCGGGAAATATGAATTTTAAATACATTTAATTAGGATGCAGCCGGATGACGTTTAAAACAAATTTTGTACAATTTATACAGGGTGAATTATCACTACTCAACAAAAATTTAATGGGGTACTAGTCTATCATGTAGAAACATACCAGTGAAATTTCAAAGAAATCAGAGAGAATTTATATAATTTATTATTTTGATCGTCAACCCTCATAAGCGTGCTACTGAAATGAACCTGTCACTCCGCCTCAGTATCTGTTTTCCACGCGAAGTAAAAACAGCAGACTGTAAGTTTCAGTTCATTACTTACCGTGTTTACTTACTGAAATATTAAATCCGACTTATTCGTACTAATCGATCCTTCAAAAGGCCATTAATAGATTGGATCTAATGCGATTTAAGCTCTAAAAAACATTGTGTTTGCGTAAACGAAAAGTTAGTTCGAAACCGATAGTATTCACTTGAATTTCTTTCATGGTATGTGTTGTGTTCTTCAAAAATCATTTATTTTGCAGCCTACTATCGGTTAATATGTTGATTAAACCTAATTTCAAATAACGAGTTACTGTTTAATCAAGGAAGATGAACAGAGACATTTATTCTGCATTTCTACGTGTATTCATCCAGGGGCAGCGCTTTCCTACACGTACAAAAGGTAGTTATTTTTGTCTGGGTTTTCAAAGTTCACTTTTTATTTTACTCCTTTTGGTAGTTCAGTCTGTATATTGCATTTAAGCATTTATATCTCGAAAATCCATATTTTTGAATAAAGTCGCTATTTTTAACATGCCATTGACTGTTCACACGGTTCATTTTGATAATGATTTATTTATATATACTGAATGATGATTGCGTATGTTGAAAAAAATATTATTAATAGAACTATCTCATAAACTAAGAACGTTGAAAAAGAAATAAGTAGGTCCACTCAATCGATTAATTAATATTCTCCGTCTGTCCGACAATCTCCAATAATAATTAATCATCAGGAGTTAGCCGCAGACATAACACGTTGAGCAATAATTATAAATCGATTCCTACCAAGAAAAATTCAACTGCGAATGATATACAAGTCGTAATCGATTCAGCGGACGTTTATAATATAAACAATCAATAATTTCAATTAAGTTATAAATAACAAGGAAACTGGTTCGAGATAATTTCCAACGCTCGGTGGGCAGTCAGCGATCCGACAAGCATCTCTCTCGGTGTAACAACGCCTTATACCGCTGCTCTTATTACACGTTACAAGGATGTAATGTCCATAAATCAGCGAGCATGCGGGAAAGTTTTATATGAAGCAATGCAAAACAGTATAATAAAACGCGTTAAGCGCATATTTATAGTTCAAGCGCTGGTGTCGTGATTAACTCCGGCTTATTATTCAAGCGGAATAAACTGCGTCTTGTTGCTATCGAGCGTAACTAACAGCTCTGAGCAGATTAGCAATACCACTGCAGTGCCACGCAAACACCACCTCCCGTGAATAATCGAAGAAGATGATCCCCAGGAATATAATGGGGTGTTGCGGTATGTGGCAGAAATGCACGTGCGATGATTAATTCTCTCTTCCGAGAACATATCTGAGGTCGATGAAAGCTGTGATGGAATTGCCGCCACCCGTTTTTTGTTTGAAAATATGAACAAGTTGTTTATAAAATCAGTTGTGTAATCATCTGCGGCTGACAGATAACCTCTTGGGAAGTAATCATGTTGAAAAGGGAAACATTTTCCGTTAAAATAAAAACTGTGACTTTTTTGTAATATCTAACAGAAAACAACTACTTTCCTGGCTAAAGCCACGTTGGACATTGAACTACATTGATGGATATTATGAAATGACTTCCGGGTTTGGCAACCAGAACTGAAAAAACTTCCGTTGATACGTCAATAAGAGTACTTCGATCACGCCGCTGGAAATGACTGCCTCGGTTGCAGTTGAAACGTTTTTTTTTTTTAAGTTCTAGTTCCACGATAACGAAAATCCTGTATTGTTCAAAGAACATCGTGGAACCGAAGAAAAGTAGGGAATTGGTGTTCTTCTTGAATTTCTGAAGGCTGTATGCCTCAAGGAACACCTCCCGAGGCAGCGAGTTCCAAAGCTTTGCCGTTCTGTGGAAAAAAATGCCCTGGGAAGCAAATGTGCGGCATGTCTCCAAAGTGACGGCATATGGATGAGAGGACTGAGCTTGACGGGTCAACCTCGATGAAACCGCTAACGGTAGAACGATTGATGATATTTCAGATCGTCCATGAAAATATGTATAAAACAGAGACAGATCGCTAACCTTTCTACGATGTTCCAGAAAAGTAAGCGAGCTTGTGAACGAAGTATCACCGACGAGACGAATGGCTCTCTTTTGGACCGAATCTAAAAGTTTCAATATGTATTTGGGTGCCGCACTCCTTATATGGGAACAGTATTCCAAAACAGGTCGAATCTGTGCCTTATAAATTATAATCAGTTGACGACAAGTAAAATACTCCTAGGCGCGAAACAGAAAACATAGCTCTCCCATGAGAAGGTACTGCTGATGGTAATACCGAGCATTGAAATGGAAGATTTCATTGGCAGAGATACTCCTGACATAATTACGCTGAGATCGGCCTTTCTAGAGAAAAGACATGCTTGGGTTTTATTCGCATTGAATTCCACCAAAGTGTTGGATCCCCATTCCAGAATTTTGGCTAAGTACGTATTTATTTCTTTCACGATTCTTCCCCGTTAGAAAGCGGTATGAAGTGTACTATCATCTGCAAAGCTGTTCACTGGACATGAGGTAGCTACCAACAAATCATTGATGTGAAGAAGGAACAGTGTTGGTGCCAGAATGGATCCCTGCGGAACAACAGCATTTAATTAGTGGAGTATCAGATGATACCCCATCGACAACCACGTGGAGAGATCGGTCTGAGAGAGAGCTAGATAACAAGAAACACAATTGGGGAGGCAAGCCATAAGATGGAAATTTGGCTATTAGTCCTTGGTGCCAAACACAATCAAATGCCTCGGAGATAGAGTTTCACAATATTTTTCGATAAATTGCTCCCAAATTTGTGAAAGATAAGCAAGCAGGTCACCGGTTGATCTCTGGTGCTGATGGAAACCATATTGTAAATCACTGATAATTCCTGAGTGTTCTAGATATTTCATGAGCTCGATGTTGATAGTTTTCTCCATGACCTTCGAAATAACAGATAGTAGTGCGATAGGTCTGTACTTGCTGGGTAGGTTCTATTTCCCTTTTTCAGGGACTGGTTTTATGTACCCTTGTAATTTTCCAGTTGGACGGAAATACTCCCAAATGTTATAATATCTTCTGTATACGAAAGAAATAAGATATCCTGCCGTACCATGACTACTCATAGCCATCATCCGATACAATACCACAAAGAACGTTGAAGTCCTACAAGGCTTTCTCTGCAATTGCTAGTTGCATGGAAATGTTCATTGAAACACCTATAAATCGATTTCTGGGTTTTGCTCCCATCAGTTTGGGGCAGGACATCTGGTTTCCTTCATGATAATCTCATTGTGAACTGTTGCATTTTCCTTCCTTTGCCTCTTTCTTACACCGTTTGAGAATTAGAAAAGCTGATGCCTGCACTCAAAGCTTTTTCTGAATGCACCAACCTATTTCTGGAATACCATTTTCTGACAAATAGATACTAAAGGTGTCCTCCCAGAATAATGTCAACTTTTCGTCACACTTTACTTTCACAGGTTTTTCTGTTGTTGGAAAAGAGCACCCTCTCACATGCGAACAATTAAACCCCTTTTTCTGCGTTCATTTCTTCGCAATTCCATCTCGACTCACTTCCACTGAAACTGCAAAAACAACTCTCGCTGGTTATGTTTATTTCATCCGATCCGAGAAACAATTCAAAGCTCTAAAAGGCAGGGCGATAAATATAAAAATTTCTCAAATAAGTAATATCCCCATGAAGTATTGTTATGTTCTGGAAGTATTTTATTGCGGTTATCGTCCTCCGCGGTGTTGTTACTGTAACGGGCGTGTTGATATGCCTGAAATATGGCCCTAATATCCAGCAAGCGTCTGCTTCTGTCTATAACTTACTCTGGGGACTAATACGCCGCACCTCTGTGTGACATATAAACCGAAAATATGCGTTGTTACATCACCTGCACATCTTTATTAACGACTTGGATGAACATTCGGAGAGGATTTACCATATGTTACTTTTAAGCAGATTTGGACGCATAAACATTCAGATATGTTGATCCCTCACAAAACACAGTGTTAACCAAAAGGTACTGCTGGCAGAGGTTTGTCATAACTTCTGTCTGATATTTATGGAGGCACTGTTATAAAATAACTCAACATTCAATTCATGTAGATCTGGATGAATCAAGTACCGTAAAAAAAACGAGAAATTTCAGCATTATAGGTTCAGAAATCAAAGTATTACCTGGATTCAATCATACCCAAGGCAACAGCTCAATGTTGTGAGAACCAACAGGCTGTCATATACTGGCATCGTCAAGCACGGAGTGCCTCGGGGCTCGGTACTATGACCAGTACTCTTCTTGTTATATTTTAATGATCTGGCTCATATCAAACCCACAATAGATTGGATAATACAATCATCCTTTGGAATGACACCAATGAAAACAATCTTCATTATAATTTTAAGCGAGTGGTGCAAATCCAATCTGCTTTTTCCTTGGGAAACGATGGTATGTAAATAATACATTTCTTAGACAACAACCTCAATTTCAATAATTATGTAGAAATATACTTTGCAGGAAACTTGCTTCGGGATTTTATTCCTTGCGAATGGTCGCATTGAACTCTGCGAATTTGATTAAATCTATGGAAATCTAATCGTATTTACCACATTGTCATATACGCTAAACATGAACAAGCGAGTCACGATGAGCTCGATGTTAATGGAATTTTCTTTGACCTAAGAGTTACCAGATAGCAGTACGATAAATCTGTATTTGCTAGATAGGGTTGAACGAAAATAACCACCAATTGAAAAGGCGTCTGGTAGTTCGTTGGCAAGAATTAGTGTTGAGCATATGGCTGTCAATGGTAATCCGAGGTAAGAGTTGGATAAACTAGAATAAAAATATGTCATTCGTTGCTAGTGTTCCAGCTTCCTTGGTTGCGGAAAGATATACGTTGGAGTTGGACGGGGAACCCAAATGAATTGGTAAGTATATAGAACGATATGGGCTTTCACGTCGCGGAAGAAAAACATTGTAGATCCACTTGCACCTACCTGAGTAGCACCTGAAACGATGACCAACAGTGTTAGAACCCCCAATCTCAGATGTCCCCCTGGAATACCGAGCAACCTCCCAGAGTACGATAGCCTTACCATGTCCAGGCGGGGCTCTACCATGGCAGAGTTTCTTTCCCCAGCTACTCATGAGTTCATGACGAGGGGGAAACAACTAGTAATTTTGTTGTACACCTAAAGAATAATTACTTGCAATGAAAAGTAATAAAGAAACTTTAGGGGCCAGGTTATTCTCTGAAGAATTATTGAAGGGGCATGATATAAGATTTGACTATTTTGGTTAGCGTAAATTATTCATGTAAACGTTTTCGATCATAAATCTGTAATGGCCAAGCTTGAGACAAAATGAGTAATGAGGTAATGAAAATATTATGATGTACACCTAATGGACGAGTTGTTTCCCCCTCGGTTCATGATTAATAAAAAAGAAGTTCAGAATTCAGACTCCTCAAGAGGGGCTGGGTATCAGTCCTACCTCTTTAACAAGGAGAAAGCAAAAATCTACTGCCTCAGGAAAAGAAACTGCTCATGACTCCGAAACCTACTGAAGCGGTTTATGATGAGCCTACCGAAGCGTTGGACAACCTTATACTGAAACGCAATCATATGGGGATGAATCCCAAACCGAAGCTTCTGTAGTAGACAAACTCTGGGAAGCCGGAAGAGGTTAAGACACAAGAGGCCACGGAACGAGGTGGAGGCCCTGACGTAGACCCACTCACTTTTAAATCAAACCTAATCTAATCCAATATAGTAATTCAATGTGAGAAACTTCGTCCAGAAGCTTGTAGGCATAGTCAACATCAATGGGTCTCCGATATCAGACCGATATAGACCGAAGACTATCGGATTACAGTGATTTTTGTGGTACAATTCTTATCGAAGAACTTGTAGCATAAGCTTCGCACAGTAAGAATCCACCTGCGTCCATTACCTGAATTGACATGAAACAACAACTGCCACTTTCCTTTCGTCGCATCACTCTGTACACACGCAAGCCGCTGGGAGGATTCTGGCTTCGTTGCTGTAATGGCAGCTGATCGCTCAAAAAGATCAAAGGAACGTCACGGGTTCAATTCACAATAAAGCAACAACAATCACGGCTCTCAATCAATATAACAATTGAAATATATCAATTCAGCCATTACATAATTTAATTGAACAGAAAGCCAAAGTGAACGTCGAATTTATTTTACCTTGATTAATTTATTCGTAGAACAAAATTAATGGTCGTTATTTATTGTTACTATTGTGATTAAATTGATTGATGTTTATCGCGGAGCGTTTTCCGTTCGGTAGTGCCGTGAGAGGAAAAAGGAAAGATGGCGGTAATAAATTAGTAGCGGCCGTCCATGACAAGGATTAATAGATTGTATTGTCAGCGAAGAAGACTTTGATGTATTCTCCAGCTATTCTCTAATGTTGTTCGATGGAAACTGTTCTCACATTCATTATAATCACGATTGCGAGAAAGCACAAAATATATTAGTCATCTCTTATGGCTTATTGGCACAGTGTGTCTTGCTACTTAAACGGTTATATAAAAAAAGATTGAATTTGACGTATATAACATAGAAAAAAATCAGAAATTTTGGCGGACAAAACGGCGATAACACCTACTTACAAGCGATTTGTTAGGAGCATAAAACCGCCAACGAAAAATACTTCCAAAAATTCTTGATTTTTTTCAGTATTTTTTCCTTATTCTACGGCATCAATTCAACATGACACACTATTCGAAAAATGAAAAATAATAAATTTAAAAATCGGTCCAACTCAAAGTACACACGTTAGTAAAAACGCCTCCCAAATCTACGTTTGACTAGCAATCAATTTCAAATTTGGTCAGCTTATACAAAAAATATTGAATTTGACGAATATATTATAGAAAAAAATCAGAAAAATTTGAAGCGGGAAAACGGCACCTGCAACTTCTAGATAACAATTTCAACCGATGACCGAATCGAGATAGAGAAATTCTGCGAACGCCAATCGATTTAGCATGCCTAAATTAGTATATGTTGTGATTTTCAAGTCGATCGGCACAAAATGAATTTTCAGCCAAAAAAACATCAAAGGGTTATACCTTAAAAATGGCCAAAAATCCAAAGTGATCAGATTCACTCGAAATTACCACCGATATACTCAAAATTTTATGCTGATTCCGAAAATGTATGATTTGAATATGTTCGGACACACGGTGTACCATAAAACAAAGATAAATGGGCAACAAAAATTGTATCGCACGAATCCGGCATCCTAGCACACAAAACCACTTATAACACCAACAAGCGAACTGTAAGGTCAGCAAACAATAATATCTTCTTGTAGGAAATTTTCTTAGCTTTTTTTCTATGTACCTATGTATTTAACGAATGTGTCTCGTTATGGTCGCAAAATGCGAAAAATGTAAAAGATGCGCTAGGATCTGGCATCCTAGCACATAAAACCGCAAAAAAAATACTTGCGAGAGTTCTAGAATTTTTTCAATATTTTTCCCGTATTCTCCGCCATCAATTCAACATGACACACTATTTGAAAAATGAAAAATAATAAATTTAAAAATCGGTCCAACTCAAAGTACACACGTTCGTAAAAACGCCTACCAAATCTACGTTTGACTAGCAATCAATTTCAAATTTGGTCAGCTTATACAAAAAATGTTGAATTTGACGAATATATTATAGAAAAAAATCAGAAAAATTTGTAGCGGGAAAACGGCACCTGCAACTTCTAGATAACAATTTCAACCGATGACCGAATCGAGATAGAGAAATTCTGCGAACGCCAATCGATTCAGCATGCCTAAATTAGTATATGCTGTTATTTTCAAGTCGATCGGCACAAAATGAATTTTCAGCCAAAAAAACATATATCTTAAAAATGGCCAAAAATCCAAAGTCATCAGATTCACTCGAAATTACCACCAATATACTCAAAATTTTATGCTGATTCCGAAAATGTATGATTTGAATATGTTCGGACACACGGTGTACCATAAAACAAAGATAAATGTGCAACAAAAATTGTATCGCACGAATCCGGCATCCTAGCACACAAAACCACCTATAACACCTACAAGCGAACTGTTTGGCCAGCAAACAATAACATCCTCTTGTAGGAAATTTTATTAGCTTTCTTTCTATATACCTATGTATTTAACGAATGTGTCTCGTTTTGTTCGCAAAATGCAATAAATGTAAAAGGTGCGCTAGGACCCGGCAACCTATCACATAAAACCGCCAACGAAAAATACTTCCGCATGTTCTGGATTTTTTTCAATAATTTTTTTCCGTATTCTTAACCATCCATTCAACATAACACACTATTCGAAAAAGAAAAAACAAAATCAAAAAATAGGTTTAAATTGTTCCGCACGAATCCGCAAAAAAAAAAACTTCCGGAAGTTCTAGAATGTTTTCAATATTTTTTCCGTATTCTACGCCATTGACAAGAATTGTATTTTCGTCTGCTATCACTACCGAGAAGACTAATATTGATTACTCACAACACTTTCCGAAAAACATAAGTGTTGAAAAACCATCAGGAATTGATGTGTGAGAAATTGAACCACACTTCCTAAAATACTGGAAGGTGGTGAACCTAAAAAAATTTCTCAATACTGTCCATAAAATACAAATCGTCGACAAAACACCATAAATGAATGAGAAACAAATTCACCTCACTTCCCAAAATACGGCTAGTAAGGTAAGCCAAGAAAACATTCCCAATACTTTCCATAAAACCGAGATACTGATGGTTTCTCAATACTTTTTGTGTCGAAGAATGAGGCACAAATCACATCAAAATGTTCGACGAGAATTGTTATTAGATTCAAGTTGAACTTAGTTCCATGCTAAGCTTCATTTATTTTTTGAGTGGGAATGGAAGACCATCGTCAGATCAGAACTGACTCTAATCCCGAGGAATTCTTGGTATTCGCAAAGCATTCAACCAACTCGCAAGAATCGATGTGAAACCACACCGATGGCGACTATTTAGCTACCAAACCACTCCATAAAGAAGTCCATTCTCAGTGCAGTAGCCAGATCCCCCCCAATAAGAAACACGGTACGTACAACTTGTAAACACTTTAGCTATGAAGCGAATTGTATTTTCGGTATCTGCATTTAAATTGCCTTTCCACGACTAAACATCGTGACAAATACATTGTGGATTGCATCTTTCGGTTAGGTTAAAGGTTTGGGGCGTGTTAATACTCCACTAAAATTAGACATGATGGTGAAGAATATTTATTTACCAAATGTATTTCTTTAATTTTAGTTCGAAAATATGAATAGGAAGTTCATAAAATCTTTTGTGGAATCATCTGCGACTGAAAGACAAACTTTAGTCGCTATTTTCCATCGTTCAAGATAACCTCTTGGGAGGTATTCATGTTGAAAAGGGGAACATTCACCATGAAAATTGAAAAATGAAAAATGTGACTTATTTGTAATATCTAACAGAAAACAACTACTTCCCCGGCACAAGCCACGCTGGACATTGAACTACATCTGATAGATATTGTGAAAAGACTCTAACTGAAAAGGAAAGAAAAAAATCTGAAAGTGAAAATTTGCATTTTCATTCAGATAGCTGACTTTTTTAATTCTTTCTAGTACTTGTTTGATATGACTGAACACTTTTAGGAAACTAAACTTTATTTCAAAATCTACAATATCGAAAAACCTTTCAACAATTCTGTCACTATAATTGTGAACAGATATTTGTGCCACAACAAATATCGACCAATGAGAGAATTAGTTCGAGATATACTCAATTCTCGCACCTTGACTCTCCAACTTTTTTCTTATTCATTGACTTACATCTGACAGATGCAACGTTCTTCCAAGACGACTCAGTTGCAATTGCTTATTATAATTATACAGCTAATTATCTTTCATTTGGCTGGGGAAGACTACCTGCAGGTGCGTTTCGCGGTTCTTGCCGCTCGTCAGTGACGGGGTAGGTCGGACATCATTGAAGTCGTCCTGCCCCAGCCCAATGAATTTTAATCCACTGTATAACTATTATTTCCTCAAAAATGAAGCAGCGACTTACAGTAAAAGTCACTCGCAGCGCCAATCGCGGTGAAACCAATAGGGTACTTCAAAATTGTCGATTATACTATTTCATTTACATCATTATTTATTATATCTATACCAAAGTTCCCAAATATTCATTTATTTGAATTTTTCTATTTACGAGATCCTCTCTGATGTCTTTCCCTCTTCCTGATTGAACTAATTTCTGTGGAGTACGCCGATTGCATTTTTGAGTTAGGTTTAGAGGATCGGGGCGCGTTGTGTGTAGGTGGCGGAGTGACTATACGCCCACCGATGCCAGTTTACATAATAACTACATCTATATGCATTTACTTATTACGGCATTGTATTAGGATTCAGTTGTTTTCGAATTGATGGCATAAATCTTCGGGGGTCCACACTGGCGGATATATCATCTCGTGTGATGCTTATCTGGCGGGTATTTCAGCATCCGGTGTCGTGATTGATGACAGAGTGTCTGACGTGATAATTGAAATTTGGGGTGTGCCGCAAAGCTCGGTCGGGAATCAGGATAATCAAAGACTTTGTCTAGGCCATAATGAAATCGAAGTGGTCCTCCGATGTTAATGACGAATTTGAAACGGTGATATGGAGGCATGATTTTTCTTCCAATCGCATTCGATTAACTGCTTGGAAGTATGTCGGGAAGAAAGCTGTAGTGGTCGAGTTGAACTAATCTAAAATTTAAACTAAAATATTCAGTGAAGATTGAACTTGGAGTTACCATACTATAAAATCCAGTTGAAGAGAAAGTTTCATGAAGGGTTACCTCAAGGCTCCATCTTGAGGCCTCTTTTCTTTATAATCTTCAGTAAGAGAAACCTGTGTTGCGGAAGATCAAATCATTCTCATATATTCTACTTTTCAAACCTGCCCATTGACTTTACAGAAATTATTTAACATAACCTTGTCCTGGCATCATAAATGTAAAACACTTTTCAGATACGAAATCTCATTTTGTCAATACAAAATCTATTAATACGCATCGCTGAAAGTATATAGTGTCAGAGCTGAGACAAGGTGTACTCTTATTTTCCTGGGAGCAATAAAACAAACGCACAAGTTTCCTTTGACAAACTCTTTTCTGACGTATTCAATAAATAACGTCACTCGTGACACCAGCTGTAGCGGGGAATCACCCCTAACTAATAACGATCGCCTAATAAATGTTCAATTTTGACTGTCTTAACAACTCCATTCGAGCCTAATGATTTATGATCCATAATAATTGCATGTGCTGTCGCAATCCGAATACTGACGTGGCTTCGGCCGGTCGTAGCCCGACAGTGCGTGAGCAAAATAATATATACGACCCATGAATCATAAACGTGTAATCATAAATTGATCCAGAAGGATAGGGGAGGGGAAATGAATTATGTGCGTTGCACAAAGAAGCTCAAAGCTGCGACTTTATGCAGGACTGGTTGAGAGTACCCGGGGTTCGGCAGGAAATAATCAATACTCAACAGGTGGAGTGATAATAAGAAGAGAAACCAACAGTTACAGGACAGTGAATATATTTACACCGTCGGTTCCAAAACGGAGCACGGCGTAGAAAGTGCTTTCACTATAAATGGGTCTACACACTCTTGTACACTTTCAGTGACTGCCTCTATATTCACAGCAGAAATGTATGCCATATGGCAAGCAATGAGATACATATCTATGTCCACCAACAGGGCCTTTTTGATATGTTCAGATTCTCTGAGTTCTTCATGGTAACGAAGGAAAATAGAAAAAAGTGTCACTTCGCACATTGTTGTCAATGTAACCTTGTTATATTCATATTGTCAAAAGATGTTCTTCTGCTTCCTCTTGATCATCATCCAGTGTATCCAGAAAGAATTATTATATAAATCTTTAATTTGTAGTCAATAGTATGAAGAAGAATTTCAAACAATACCTGTTCTCAACCAAAGCAATACCCAATTGTATAGGAATATAGCAATAAGCGTCGTCCTGGTAGGACAGGACATCTTGTTTCTCTCTTGACAAGCAGATTTCTTCATCATTTGTATTGGACGTTAAATCATTCACGCAAGTTTTGGGTTTTGGGTTGAGGGGCTGGAGTTCAGATGGCGCCCGTGGTTTAGTGAACGCTAGGCTGCGGGCGGTGTCTCAGCTTCTGCCTTGATATGGATAGTTTGTTGAACCATTTGGTGCAGACATTCGTTATTGTCTGCAGAGATCTACCCTATACTGAAGAGGGCATAGAAATCTATCTATAGGTGGTGTAAATGTCTCAATGAACTTTTCCATGCAACTAGCAATTGTGGAGACACCCTTGTAGGGACTCTGCACGGAAATGCATTAGATGTAATTCAACGTTCGTCAGTCATGGTATTAGCCAGGAAAGTAGTTGTTTTCTGATGGATTTTTGATCCAATTATTCCTATTGTATAGGATTATTGTGTGGTCCTGGTAAGGCAGGACATCCTGTTTCTCTGCTAACAAGTTAAATCACAGAAATAATGCAGCTAACATATTTCTTCACGATTCTATGTCAATCATTTAGCTATCTGCAAATTATTACCTTAAGAAAATACTCCGAAAATTATTATTTTCTCGCTAGATCCGCACTTTCTTCTTCTTCACTTTTATAGAGAACACTAAGATATAAACGGATGGATGTTCTCAGTAAAATCACCCAAGAAAATTTGACGCTACCCCCCGTAATACTAACAGTGGTGCCGACTTAATTTAAAACAAGCTTTATAGTTTATTTATTGGAAAGCAGTTCGCAAAATACATAGTTTCAGTGGCGTACATGAAATCGATATGACTCACACATATTGAACTGAAGAAGAGTTGAATTCAGCTTAGGTAGGAAACTGATCCAATAACTTCCTACATATTATTTTAATTTTACTCATGTTAACATGGTGTAGTTTAAACTACCATTCGTCCACTTACAAATGTAATGATAACGCTCCACTTCCCAAGCCATCGACATGGAGCCGTCACTGGCCCGGTGCATGCGTCTCGTTTTTATGCGGTGATGGATCATGGACAGGAAAATGTCAACGGCATGATATATTGCGCGAAGGTAATTGGCTTTTCATTCGACAACTCGGTAATTTATATTCCTTGTGCAAGGTTAACGAAATTATTTACTCCGATCGTGTATGGCATTTCAGAAATCATTAACGTGGGATTTTTTCGGAAAACAATGGAAACGCGCCACGATTTATGGGTTTATAGAGTTGAAGCGAACATGGTTTTCGCCGAAAGCGGTTTGAATGTGCTGATAATATTTTGCTGGGTAAAAAGCTGGCTGAAAACTGAGGGACTGTTCATGAAAAACTCAAGTAATATTCGTACTTTTTGGACATTTTCCTTCCCTCTATTAAGCTGCATCCCATACAAATATTTTTGAACAGTACAAGTTAAAATTACACGAAATCAACTCATTCAAAAATTGCATCTAGTGAAGAAAGTAACAGTTAAGTTGTGTAATATGATGTAAAGGTGATCAGGAATGACAGAAACCGAATAAAAGAATAAAAAGATCGTAGAATTGAATAACAAGTGCGATAAATTGAAAGAGAAAAATATCAATTTAGAAAGAAAAACTAGAATTTCTGGTTTGATCCAGAGAATGAATTGCTTCTGTGAAAGTGATTCAGGTATACGACAGAAAAGTTCATTCACTCGGCGTAGGTACTGGAAAATTGACTTGTCTCTTGAACGATGGCAAGAAATCAGAAATCACCGTGAAGAACGTCCTGCATGTTTCCGACCTAGGATCCAGTCTACTGTCAGTCAAAAAATTTACAGATCTGGGATGCAAAGTTGAATTCGATCAAAGAAACTGCAATATAAAATTAATGACTAAAATTATTGCACGTATAAAGCACGTATAAAGCACGTATAAAGCTGTCCACGTGTATGGACTGCTTTATACGTGCATGTACGGCCTTATACGTGTAAAGCAGTCCATACACGTATGAATCTGCCCGCGTGTATGGACGGCCTTATACGTGCAAAGTCGTCCATACACGTATAAAGCTGTCCGCGTGTATGGAGGGCCTTATACATGTAAAGCAGTCCATACACGTATAAAGCTGTCCGCGTGCATGGACGGCCTTATACGTGTAAAGCAGTTCATACACGTATAAGGCTGTCCGCGTGTATGTACGGCTTAATACGTGCATGGACGGCCTTATACGTGTCAAGCAGTCCATACACGTATGAAGCTGTCCGCGTGTATGGGTGGCTTTACACGTATAAGGCCGTCTATGTACGTATAAAGCCGTCCATACACGCGGATAGCTTCACACGTGTATGGACTACTTTACACGCATAAGACCGTCCATGCACTATAGAGCCGTCCATACACGTTTGTTTAAAGTGGTCACACGTATGAAGCAGTCCATATACGTATAAAGCCGTCCATATAGTGACCTATTCGAGTTTTTTTATCGCTCTAATTAGATTGTATCCAGCAAAACCATCCAACGGCTGATTCAATGTCTTTACAACAACAAAGCAAGCGGATCAATAATTCCAAACAAATTTATTTTGCAACCCTCGACAAATTTGATTTGAGTTACTGTTTTTTAGTAATCATTATCACATTTTTTGAAATAAAACGGTTCTTCAGAACAACCCATGCTATGTTAACGGGAACGTTGTAATAACGGCCACCACATAATGAATAAAGAAAAAATGTTTGTGTATATTTCCGGAATTAGTTGAAAACCGCCAAGTAATGCTCTCCCATTCCCATCAGCAACCTTCCGAACAAAAAGAGTCCAGACTGGCATAAATCTAAATGATGATCGCCCCAAAGGCGAACAACACGAACCTTGACCGATAACATTCATGACCGTCAGTGAAGTCTGAAAGAACGAAAAGCTGTTGAAGTGATTTGTAGGTCTGATTCCGGCAAAGTCGAACCTGTAGAAAAGATCGCAGGGAACAAACGACCCGGCCGGAGCACAATTAGCAGCCAGAAGATTGATGGTGCTATATTTCTTGTCGTTAAAAAGATCGAAGACCGACCGACCGACAACAAAGAAATCGCGTTAATTTTAGAGTCAGCATTTAATCGCATGTTTTGGAGCCGATGCCATAAACTAGTTCCGCAATACCGTCTAACAATGGATGTACAAACAAGAAAGGTCCGAGTGTGACGTCTGATAAATTGGGAATTCTGGCTCGGACAACAAAGCTTTTTTCGGTTCGTGGAGGGCTGATGATTGTGAGACATACCTTATGTGTCTCACTGATCGTGATTGATTCTCCTACCAGGTGTATTGAAACACTCTGTACCGCTTGGACCAGGTTCATTTCTTTTGTTAGGATTCATATCTCGCTATGTATGACATCTAAAAATTAGAAATGATGTACTGGAAGTAAAAATAGTAATTTTTTCAGTATACAAGAACAGAAAACTTTTTTTTAGTAAAAATGAGAACCACTGGATATTTACCATAGAAATGATAATAAACAATAGAACCTAGAAACTGTTGTAAAGATATCCAGGCTTTCCTGGCCACAGTGATGAATTTATTCTCGAAGAAAAAAAAAACTTGCTTAGAATATTAATAATAATAATAATAATAATAATGAGTGGAAATATGACACAATTATCTAATTTTTTTATAAACTTGTTTTTATTTCGGAAACCTGGCTATTTAGGTATACATGATACATAATTAGAAAAAATAAGGAAATCAATGAATTTCTGTAAAACCACTAGAGGTAGGTACAGGGAAGTATGATTCAAAAATAATTGAAAAGCGATGGCAAATCGAAAAATGCAAAAATATACAGTTTCCTCTCCGTAGAGTCGATTACTATAGGAATGTTTGCTTTCACAACTGGAGTCAATGTTCTGGTTGATTTCTGGGTTTTGCCGTGGTCTTCTCTGGTTAAAATCTCCAAACGTTTCAATTGCAACAGCTGCAGTCGTCTTGACCTGAAATTCTCGTTCCTATGGCATGTCATTTATAATGCTGAATTGGCGCTAACTCTCTAGAATGGTGGGTTGCCTGTTTATGTGTGATATGTACCTAGATAAACAGAAGCGAAAAGATCATTTTCATTATTTTTCCGTACCCCTAGAAATATACTATAAGAATCATAAACATTTTTTTTATCGTAAGTGAATGATTGTTATAACTTCGATTGAAATGTATCGAATGGCCGATATATTCTACTGATAACTTTCCTTGATGACCGTCGGAAAGAGTCAATTCCGCCCAGATATCCATCTAATTGCCAGTCATTCTTCCGCTTCCTCAATAATTCAGACTCTGACGGTCTCACAAACAGCTGAAGTCATAAATTTCTGGAATCAGATCCTAAGGGGTAAGTAATATATGGAGCGATAGCGACGCGACGGACAGACAGTAATGGTAGGGCAGACATGACTTTGATAAATGAAGCTAAGTGTTTAATAGACTAATCGATATAATGCTAGCGTGCGGTTTGAGTGGCAGGCCCAGTAATTATTGGCCGACACAGTGACGCGACCACCGAGAGTTATGTGCACAGCCAGACGGAAATCACTCTGGAAACGATTAAAAAATATACTCTGTCGATATATTGGCTCGAATTAAATGGACGCTTCGAAATCCGCAGTGCTAATAATTATGACGTGTAACTGACCCGGTTCCTTTGAAAGTTAATTTTGGTGAGTCAGTTTAACACCGAAGCAGGCGCCATAGAACAGTTGAAAGACGTTTTCGATATTATTAGTATGAATTCTCCACACTTTTCTGATCACGGTTTTTGACGTGGTTGATGTCGAAAAAACTGAGCTCTAAGAAAATATTCAGCGCGAGCAATAAGGAGATAACTGAACTAAATATCAATTAACCATATACTGAACTGTTCAACAATACTCTCTGATTTACTCATGAGTAGTTCTGCATTTTGACCAGATACGGTTATGTCGGTGTAATTTATGGAAAACATTCATGGGAGATTGATTCATGAGATTTGTTATCGGTTTGATTGAAGCAGGGATTATTTTCTTGATTGTAACTATCTAAACTTCGTCAAAGCCAGAAGATTTTTTATTTTCCATTTTAGATAGGATCAATATTTTTTGTTACCGTAAATGGGACTCATGGGAGAGACATAATTCTGCCCAAAGTGATTCAATACAGCAATTTTTGTTGAGTTGGAGAAATGTTCTTCAAACAACTCTGGTACCTCAGTTGGGAGTACCTACTGATCAGAATCTTGTTTGAGTTTATTGGAACTTTTCAATTTACCTTTGAATCTACAAAATTCATTGTTTATGATTCTCCGAGTCTCTTTGGGGTATGAGTTGAAGCGAGTTAAAGGATAACTAGAAGATTCTGCTTGTTGGTTTTCCTCAATTCCTTTCATATACTGGAACATTTCCATAAGAATTATGTCATGACGCCCTCTCTATTATTACACCAGTGGGAAATACGAAATGAAACTGTGAAAATAGGCCACTCCGCCACCCCAAAACACTCGAGAAACTATCAATCACATTCGAGGTGCATATTACCCGTATCAAAAGACACGATTATTAGCCTTACCGACAACATACAGACAGGCAGGCAGCATCACGTGCTCCCCGCGTAATCTTCACCCTTTTTCGGATGACAATGGCTGTCAGGGTGATGCACGGTTCCCACCACTTACTTCCCATTGTGTCGTGGCAGTGTGAAGTGGCTTCAGACGTGTCCTTTGCCATCCCCCGGCTAATAGATATGCTTTTTAGACTGCCTTATTAAAATTTCCCGGCAGCTGGCGATGAATGCTCGCAAATTGGACCCGTTTCAACGCATTCTTTCGAGGTGCATTTATAAGGAGTAATCAAGCCGAAACCCATTCATGGTTTTCCGGACTTGATTGATGGCGGGAATTGGAAATTAGTGGTTTCGGCGTTCGAAATCACCGATATTTTCATTGTGAATCGATTCATTCATCCGATATTTCAGATTATTTTTCATCAATCGAACTGAAGAAGCAACTAGTATGTCAGGTACACACAAATACATATACATGATATATATATAAAACTTCAAAGTTGATTTGCGAAAAAAAATTGTTTATGAACCGCGACATATGTTTCAACAATACAATGGCTTTTTCAAGCAAAAGAATACTCCAGAGTATACTTCTAGGTGAAGAAGCCATGTATTTTGGTGAAACATACAGTGTGACCCACTTAAGACCGGAGTACCCTTAGAAAAATTGTAAATTACGTCAAATCATTAAAAAAGTTATAAGGGAATGAAATTTGAAAAATATGCCGTTTAATCAACCCACCAATTCAATTTCAAAACTTTTATCACTGGATTCAGGAGTCTCGAAATATCAGTAGCTGTAATTTAATAAATATTTTTTGATAAATAAAAAATTATGAGATAAAATTATATTTTCCTGAAATTCCATTACCATGTTTTTCAAATTTCATTATTTTTGATTTATCTTCCTATTTGTTAACAGATTTCGATGACCTCTTGAATACAGAGGTGTATTCAGAGTTTTGATAAAAGTTCTAAAATAGAATTGGTGAGTGGATTAAGCGGAATATTTTTCAAATTTCATTCCCTCCTAACTTTTTATTGATTGATGCATTCCAACGTAATTCATATATGAACCATTTAAAATGTCGCGAATCCAGTGGTGTAGTTGAAACACCTTTTCTAAAAGAATCGCTAGTAACTCTTTTAGATGTTTTACCTTGAAAAATCAGATCAGTTGCCCCTGGAAATGGAGATTCATTCAAATAATATGTAATTTGTCTGTAATATGTATTTGGCACACTACTTCGGTAACGAAGGAAAATGAAAAAAAAAAAACGGTCACTTCGCATATTGTTATCAATGTGCGTGATTTTTTTTACAAAAAAAAATGGGTGAAATGGGTAAATTTGGTAGACTGTTAAATACCACCCT
The DNA here is from genome assembly GCA_958298965.1 of Chrysolina haemoptera. Taxonomy (NCBI): domain Eukaryota; kingdom Metazoa; phylum Arthropoda; class Insecta; order Coleoptera; family Chrysomelidae; genus Chrysolina; species Chrysolina haemoptera. Next base: position 372,461 of record OY282603.1, on the reverse strand, counting down.
TTATTTTATATATTTTCCCCTCATTTCAGTGGAGACCCCACGTGTGAACCTAAAAAAATCTCCCATTGACCCCGTCGCAATAACACAATACGAAAACCCACATGCGAAATAGATTTTCGATAATCCGCCCCTCATCACCACGGCACGTCACACCCCATTATCAAAAACCAGATTCCGTTTATACATCCATGTGAACGACAACATTGACAACCCCATTTTTTGTCGTCTAAAACGTCCTTTCTAATCCTTTTTTGTACCTACTCCTCAGGTTGGTTTTCGTGTGACATTGCCGACACAACAGTCGAGAGCTGTCATATTAGATTACTGTGCTCGACAGCCCATAGTTACGTGGAGTAACGAGACAAGTAAGCAGGGCCGGCATCAAATCAGTTGATACCCTGAGACATTTCGGGGAAATATTTTTTTGCGGTCGGTAATTTATGACTCCTCGTATAATTAGTTCTTTGAATGATTATGTTGGGGCTATCCCGTTGTGGACACTCCGAAAAGAGTTATAAACCACGAACTCGAAGAAGTTAACTCCGGGTGTCACTCAAATTCACTGTGTCTTAGATGCCATGAGGGCGATCACGTTTGGGACGATTTTAAGGGTAAAAGGGTCAACCAATAACTTACAAACGGTTCGTCTTATCGATTTCAAACAATAAGGACAGGTTTCTAGACGAAGTCAAAGACGAAGCAAAGCAGAGCAGCAGCGTAGCGACGCGTCACAAACCAACACTTCCAAAAGCTTCTCAGCACATACTTTGTCGTGACATAGCTCTCACAAGGGTGAGATCTGTGTTGTGTTGTGTTTCTTTATATTGCGAATATGGAAGGCAAAATCGAAAAATTGATTACAATAGTCATCGAAAAACCCGAGTTGTATGATATGAGTAACCCGCAGTACAGTAACCATTCTCGCCTTCTTCTAGCCTGGCTTCCAAATCTTATGCACCCAATATTTTCGCTTTTGTCTCTTCCTTTTTTTCTCTTCGTTGTGTAAAGCAATTGCCAGGGCAAAAACTTCGTATTCCTAACTTGAAGAACTCATTGCAACTGCCGGACAGTCGTGGAAATTCAGCCACGTTTCCTTAACGCGACGCGTCGCAACGCTAAGTGGGAATCGACATAAGAAAAAGATTAACACCAGGTTGCTATGCAATAATAATAATAATTTCTTTATTTTCTCAAATTAGTTTGCGCACCGACAGCGTAGGGACACAAATAAAAAAAGGAAAACATCAGTAAAATTAAAAAGTTACCAAATATGACACAATAAGAATAACCAAAACCATTACCAAAAACATGACTAGCAAAGGATTCTCTTATCCACGAGAGTGAGAAAATTTATACACACTGTTTAGTAAGCCTATAGCTCTTGAGAATGCTAACTTCGTTAGCGAAACGCGCGTCGAGTGAAAGTGACGTAGTTTTGGTGATTTGGTTAGCTTCTATTTCTTGAATTGTATTCACACCAAAGGTTCCAGACATCCATTATCGATGAATGGAACTCAACTTTATTTTGTTCAAACTTGTATTTACTGTAATAACCAAATTTAAGGAGAATTCCCTATCATTGCTAACATTGATTCAACTGTACTGGTGAGTTTTACTAAAAACTGATTTTTTTTCTTGGATGGATGAATGAGGAGGGAGCCCCAGAATTGTTCCTTGAGGTATTCACCGTGGCTGAGAACGTATTCCCAAAAACGGAATAAGAAGTTGGTTTCCACGAGCAATTATTTGTGAGTAGACGCCGGTCCTGATTCTCGTAACCCGAGCGGAGTCCAAAGATTGCGTGTTGAGTGGCGGATCCGGCTTGTTAAGGCTCGAATTGCGCCCCGAAAGGACAGATGGCTCTGTCCGCTGCCAAGAGATGCGGTTACACGAGGTGCTTAGTTCATCACCCTGGAAAACCGCTCCTTTGTCCGGCTGTCAGCGTGTTGCGCATTGACACTCGCATTCGACATTCAACAAGCTTTCCCGTCGCTCAAATTCACCGACCGTCCTCGTCGATTGTGTTGTGTACCGCTTTTGTCGAATATAAAACATGTAATCCTCCATGAATTATAAATATGCGCCGGCAGGGAGGGTCGTAAGTTGTAATGATAGCCTCGGGGGATTAGGGTGATTTATCTTGAGTATTTGTAAACGGAGATTATATCGGTTTTCTTGTTTGTGGGTCTTTTGTCAGGCCAAATTGCGGAACCGGTTGCGGGACAATGTGACGTTACCAAGCGACTCTTGAATTAGCTTCTGGTTGTAATTGGATCGGATTCGCGCCACCATGCTGATGTTTATCTAAGATGCCGAACCTGAACCATGAACCGATTTCTATAGCTCCAAAATGTGTCCTTCGTGGGATTCTAAATAGATTAACGATTTTTGATAAAAATCTGAGTGAAAACTGATAAACAACTTGAACCCTGAAATCTTGAAGAGATTAGGATATCAAAAGCGAACCCTTCTAGTGAAAACCAATGAACAATACTAGATATCCAGTGCATTATCATGTGATTATCATGAAAATAACTTGGCATGTGGTAAATGAGTTCAGGGGAAAAGGTAACATCAAATCGTGTACAACACCGGACAGAGCTGTCCCAAAGCACAGTGCTTAGTGCTCGTGAAAATGCTCGAAGCACTTGTGTGCTCCTAAGCGCTGTTCTTTTGAGCACTTTCCTAATTCAGTGCTTAGTGCTTAGTGCTCTGAAGCATTTAATGAAAAGGCTTAGTGCTTAGTAATTCCGAAAAGTGCTCGCAAGCACTTCAGTGCTCTGGAGCACTTTTCGGGATTACTGGAGTGCTTGCGAGCACTTTTCGGGATTACCCAGCACTAAGCCTTTCCATATAATTTAATCTTGTCGGCACCCCCACCAAAAAATCAATTTTCTACGATAAGTACTGCGTTTAGAAGATTACTGTTTTGAAAGAATAGTACAATTGTGTCAGTTACTTTTCCTATCTAATGAAATAAGTTCAAAATAATTGAATATTACTTCTTCTTTTCAAACTACGTTGACGTATCGGAGACCAAATCTGTCGGATATCAAAACCTTAAAAACAATTTTTTTTTCAAATTGTTATTTAAGTCAAAAAAAGTATTCAAAATATTTGGTATGACATTTGCTATCTTAATACAGGGGATGTGCGGTATGTCAATTACCATTCTGTTATTTCAAACTTCTTTTATGTGTAACCATATGCTACGGAAGCGTAGAAGGGCCATTATTTTTGTATTTTCATTTTTTCCTTAATTCCGAGTTGCAACTCGGAAAATTACTAAATTCCGAGTTGCATCAAAAAATTACTTAATTCCGAGTTGCAACTCGAAAAATTACTAAATTCCGAGTTGCAACTCGAAAAATTACTAAATTCCGAGTTGCAACTCGGAAAATCACTAAATTCCGAGTTGCAATTCGGAATTTCATCGGAGTTGAAACTCGGAATTTAGTAATTTTCCGAGTTGCAACTCGGAATTTAGTAATTTTCCGAGTTGCAACTCGGTATTTAGTAATTTTTTGAGTTGCAACTCGGAATTTAGTAATTTTCCGAGTTGCAACTCGGAATTAGGGAGAAAAAAAAAATAAAAAAATAATGGCCCTTCTACGCTTCCGTAATATGCGGCCCATTTCGATTTTATTTTGATTTACACGTTTTGGTTTATTTTCAAACTGTGCGAGGTTAAACACTCAAGAAAAACACAAAACCAAACATTCAATCAATATTCCTATTTTATTGGAATCAAATTGTTGATTTCAGCAATTCTATTTCAAAATAGTATATTATGTTAGCATATGTTAGCGAGTTATACACGTCCTTTCAGTAACGACTATGTTGTCACGAGTGCAGTGTGCGGAACGACTGTTTAAAAAACAATTGTCTCGAGGAGTTCATCAATGCTTTACATTCACTTTACTTTTTTTACGAATTCATATTATAACCATAAAATTGTAGTTATTAAGTTGATATATTTTTTTATCATAACAGTTCCAATTGACAGGTCAAGAACTATCTACTTACTCTCTCATGGTTTTAAAACACTGAAATCAAACAGTAACCCTAGCGATTGAAAAATGGAGTTGCCACGGAATATTTAAAAAAAAATTCATTAAAAACAGAGTGTGGACTGTGATTAATTGATCATTTATCTAATACTATGCCAAATATAACCCTACGAACTACGAAGCATCTGGCATTTTCTACGCACCGCCCTGAAAATATTAATTGGCAAATCCCCATTTCGCCGGAAGCTTTTCCATCGACAGGACAGATCCGCAATTTCCTCGTGCATATAGTTGACAAATTAATCCATTCTGGTTTACCGATTTGCATTCACCTCGAGGCACGGCGTCTATTTAATATTAATAAATTCCATAATTTGAATGCAGTTCAGTTCATTGATGCACCAGCGCCCGTCAAAAACATACCGATCGCTGCTTGCACCGCTTTGATGTGTGATAATTAATCGGGGCCATTCCATCATATTTTCGTTCGCCGATCGAAGTCTGTCAGGGCATGTTTTGATTAATCGGGGAGGGGGGCGCCTAATGAAATGGTTTATTGTAACGCGCGATGAGTGTGCTCGAACATATTAACGAATTCGTTTGATGTCAATACTGGGCCCGATCTCTAGAAGGGCTTTTCGATGTCTGATGTATCGAACAGATTATGTAAAATTTTATAAATAAAAATATTTATATGCGTGGTTCTGATGCACGGCTCAGCCTAGAGCTGGTTTATACATAGTTGGGAAAATATTATCCCTCTGTATGGGATCGGATTATACGAAGACGTGGAAGGGGCACGTTTTTTTTTTTTATTACATAATTTCGACTTTTATCTCGAAATTTCGACTTTTATCTCGAAATTTCCACATTATCCAGCGCCATCTCTAGGTTAGAAAAAAAATGGAGCTGATACATACTTGAGTATCTATCTTAGGAGTTCCCAAAAAAGTGATGAAGTTATTTTTCGATTTACTTGGGACCTAGCCTTCGCTGATGATTGGCACGTATCATGAAACCGGTACGTAGGTGTTACCCATTATTTAAATTGAGAAATAAATTCAGGTACTAATTTAAAAAGCAACTCAAAGAATTTCTTGATATTTCTTTGCCAAGTATCAAAATGATATATTTTAAAGGTCGTAGGGGGCAGTAGTTGATTTTTGTTGGATATTTGCCGATGAATTACCTATTGTTTAGGGTTTTTTGGGGAAGATTGGATTAAAGAGTGAGTTTCAAAAAGTTTGCACCATATGGGAAACTTTTTTATTATTGATTTGTCAGAAAATTACAATCTTCATAAAAGTTGGTGCGAAAAATTCTGAAATTCCGGACGCTGTTTAGGAGAGAACACAAAATAGGAATTTCATCAAGAGTAAACTATCCTTATTTTAGATCTTATCAAAGAAGTTCAATTAGAAAAGTTGTTTAGGATAAAAAACAATATTCAGATTTGGAATCGCAGCCAACTAACCTCATAAAGAACACTAGTATCTCATATGCACCTTAAAATTTGGTCTAATTCATTATTTGTACTAGAATATCGAGGTTTGTTTGACATTATTTGAATTTTTATTATTTTTTTATGCAAATTTGATATTTGACTCTGTATAATATTTATCAGTGAGATTTCATGGAAGGAAATTATTGAATAAATTAATTTAATTATTGGTTAACGATTAAATAATACAAATCTGCAACTTTACGATTACGTTAATCATAAAAAAAACTAACGGTTACATATTAGGCATATAAATATACGTGCACTGTTTTTGTATTTTGTTACACAATTTTAGTGGAAACATCTTGTGTTTCATAGAGAAATTAATGGCAAATACATTTTTATATCTATCTATCTATGTATATTCTGAAGTTATTTTAAATTAACAGACTCTGTATCAACTTTTTCAATAATTGATACGTCATGTGACAATTCCAAATATATTTGCCAACATCGCTGAATCCACGTCCTCGATATATCCAGCTCAAGTACCCATCTCGTATCTTTCTTCGAAGATCCCCACCGCAGTTCATGATCACTCAAGCCTCGTTAATTATATCAGAGAGCGAATTTCGCGTTTGCTATAATAATTATTGGTTGTCTGCGGTCCGCCGGATAACCACGACCAGAACTGCTGCTTGTCTGAGAGGCCAAGCTGCGGTGCCCACCCCATTAAGAAGATAATAACAGCTCCGGAATATATCCCTATAATTGCCACACTCGCAAACTTAATCTGCTCCTAAACACGATATTGCATGCTCTGATATTACCGCACCGTGCAGGCACAGTCTGCTCGAAAATAACAGTCCTCGTATGCGGTGTTGCCACTAGAGTTTTTTTTGTTATGAGAGGATCGGCGACTGAAATTAAGATCGCAGCGCCAGACCAGCGAAAATCAGAACTACTCCCTGGGCACTTAGAGGATTGTTTACATTTTTTGTGAGCTCATTTGCTATTGAATGTTGAAAGTGTTTGGCTGGTCAAATAAAGGGAAATGATTATTACATCCAAGTATATGCATTGTGTCTACTTCTCTCAATTATGATCCTCATGGAGTAAAAGTTACACTTAACATCCAAAACTCTATAACTGTTAGAAGCATGTTGTGAAACGAGAAACAGTGGCAAATGCAAGTATATTTCAGCGTTTCTGGTAAAATGTGTTTGGTAAGAAGATTATTATTCTGAACAACCATCTTCAGAAGTCTATATCCTAATTTAATTTTCGAGAAAACGTTGAATCTTTGGATTTAATGTTTGGTCCACAGGGAAGGCAATTACCAATGATAAATACAAACCAGTACCTGTAGATGAGAAGTATTGTTTGAAAAATGAGGTCAAAAATATAGTTATGGCTGTTGATAAGAAAATAATTTAAACACTTATTTTTTTTGGTCAAACCCTTCCCAACTCTGCTAGAGCCAAGTATGGGTTTAGTTCTACAATTTTACAATGATAGCTGATTTATACCATATATTCTACAGGCAGAGCAAAAGACTGTGAAGAATGTGATGAAGTTAGCATATCTCTAGAAAATTCCCAACCTCGTTAACTTACCCTTGCAAAAGTAATCACTTTCAGTAAAGTGTAAAAAACACACTTTCATATATTCAGAACAAATATTAAAAACTTTTGAGATTATAATGAATTGATTGTCATTTCTACTGGCCTAGGGTGTCTGATCTAGCGACTAAAGTCACTGACTGATATTTCATTTTATGGTATAGCCTATTATTCGATGATAGTAGTTCCAACACGAAAGTAAAAGGAGTGGCAACCCTGCTGGAAAGACTCGATGTCGTTTGTGTATTTTCTTGTCGGGTCCTGACGGATACAGGAAATTGGCGGTGTTGCTAATGACTTTCTTGGCATATATTGGTGAGGCATGAACGGTTTTTCTTTGAAGTAATGATGCAGACGATGAACATTGATTGATGCGGTAACTTGCTAGTCGCAACATTGTACCGTAGCCATTAGGATGAGAGGAAGAGAAACATTCTCCAGACGATGTTTTGGCGTCAATGGTCAAAATACTGAATTAGGGCGGCGTTGTTCAAAGAAAGGGGCGGTTTGACACTGAACGCAAATCAATGAATATTAAATCGTAATGTATGACGAAAAATTTAACACAATTAATTTTCAGTAATAATATCTCGATAAATTGAAGAATTTTGAAAAGATACTTTTAACTTGTAGACACCAAAACTTCGAAATACCACGAGAGAAAATGCCTTAACCATTTTATCATTATTTTCTCCTCATTATTTTCTCAAGAATAATCTTGAATAGTGACAAAGAAAAAATTCAACTGTCTGAATAATTCATATCCTTGTCGTATTTCATACATTTCTTCCAGCTGTCATTACCGCGACCTTTCAGCTTCATGAGTGACATCTCACGAGCAGCGAGCGCAGCCACACGATGTTTTCAGTGCATTGTGCGACAAGGCGTACAAACGCTGAAAGTGACAGGTCGTAATAAAGGCACGAACATGTAATATATTTCAATATTTCATTAAACAGAAGAAAGCAAAAGTCGCATATTTCATTCCGTCCGACAGGCGGGTTTTGTATCGCAATACGGCTCGTAAAGAAGTTACCGAGCCAAGAAAATTAATGACGCCATTTGAGCTATTGATTGTATAGAGCTTTTAATAACATCGGGTCGTGCTTTACAACTCACTAAATTGGTACTTGGAGTTGATATATTGTTCTCTATAAATCTCGGGGCTATAGACGGAGAGCCAGAGCCGAAAATTTCCTCTGGGTTTATTAAAGCTGGTTTTTTGTTTATTAGATATAGACGATGAGTACACAAACATACTCTGGTCAGTCAAGCGTATCGTAGAACAGGTGACTCATGAGCGACATCAAAGATGTAGCATTTACCTGGCTCAGTCAGTCCGAATTTATAGGGTGTTTCATAATTGAATGCTGATCTTGAAAGGCGGTAATCTTTGAATGACCGAGAAACAGGACTCAATGTTAACATGCTCTTCCATATTTTTCATCAAAATAATGATACGCCACTGTTCTGTTTTCCAAATAAATATTATTTTGTTCTCTATTTTTTTATAAAGATGGTCTCTTGCCTTTTCTTCGTCCGGCGAACAATTTTTGGTTCAAAAAACAAAATTGAGACTAACAAAAACTGGCATAGGTACAAGCAAATGAAGGCATTTTACTCCTTAGAACGAAAACAGTTCGCCGGACGAATGAAAAACAGGTGACCATTTTTATGGAAAGATAGAAGACAATAACAAAAATAATATTTATTGGGAAAAAACATTGGCATATCATAACTTCTATGAAAAATATTACAGGCAATGTTAACAGGAACGCCACTGATGAAAATTACGAAAACGTTTATAGTGGGAAAAATGTATTTTATAGACAAGTGTACTTTGCATATAACAAAATTGACAGAAAAACCCAAAGCGGTTTTAGAGATATTGGGGAAGAACTGATTTTTTTTTTATTTTCAACATCTTGTATCTCATAAGTGAATCGGTTGCGGAATTACAATCATTCAAGGATTATCACCCTGTTATATCAGAATTCAATTATGTAACACCCTGTATATCCGGACTTACTGACGCTCTGTTCTAATATGTGGGTATATGTCCCACACAGTTACATGAATATGCATTGTAGGAGTTGTTTAACAATTTCCAGCTTTAATAAATCCATTTTGATACCCCGGTAAATGCAACATCTTTGATGTTGCTCCTAAGTTACCTGTTCTACGATTCGCTTGATTGACCAGACTATGCTTGTACACTAGCTAGCGAAGTGGTCGACTAGCTAGCGAAGTGGTCGACTAGCTAGCGAAGTGCTCGACTAGCTAGCGAAGTGGTCGACTAGCTAGCGAAGTGGTCGGCTAGCTAGCGAAGTTGTCGGCTAGCTAGCGAAGTGGTCGACTAGCTAGCGAAGTGGTCGACTAGCTAGCGAAGTGGTCGGCTAGCTAGCGAAGTGGTCGAGGTGTTAGGAGCTTTTGCTCCCACCCAGGCGGCCCGGGTACGATCCCCAGCCATCACGGAGCTAAAGTGGTTCGGAATCGACTTTTTAAGCTGTAGATCCCGGATCTCCCTTGCTCGGCCAAGCTCTGCTTTTGAGGGGTTTTCTACGAAAACCTGGGAGATTCGTAATAACAAAAATAACAAAATATACATCGACTATAACTAATCAACAAAAAACTAGTTTTAATAAATTCAGAGAAAATTTTCGGCTCTGGCTCTCCGTCTATCGGTACTTGGAGTTGATATATTGTTCTCTATAAATCTCAGGGCTAGAATGTAAGCGCGCGAATGGAGGTAAATTACCGCTTTGGTGTACCCAGAACTCACTCGTTCATATCGATCACTTTATTTGGTAATTGAGTTTAATGTTACAGAGGCCCTTTGATTTACCGTTCTCATTTCATTTACATGTTTAATAACATTTGTCAGTGGGCGTTACAGTCATGCATGTTAACGCGATTTGCGAATTTAATTAACGATTCGGTTGGAACAATCGGGACAATTTTGTTAATTATGGGTATAAAAAAATCTGTAATAGTTCACAATGAGCTTATATAGTGAGAAACAAGGTGTCCTGGCCTACCAGGACTGTTCACTGCAGTAATCCTATACAACAGGAGTATTATGACTAGTTTAAAACTCTTCTTTCCTTACACATTGTATGAATATGTTAACATTGTTTCATTTTGTTTCATTTGAATGTGATATATGTTTGAAAAATCAACGGAGAAAACTTTTCCTAGAAGGAAATTTGCATGATTTATTATGAAACTTCACTCATATTTACCATTACTGTTGGAGAAATTTCCTGTTCCAATTCAATATCCAAACCATTAAGTCGACATAAAACTATTTCATATAAATCGAAATATTTTGAGCTGACAGACCTACCTACCCATTTCCAACGTGTTTACATAATTTCACAAACAATATTGACTTAGGCACACTAATTTCAACAAATAGAAATAGGACTTCAGGCAGTAGTTCGGAAGCGAAAGAATATTTGATACGGTTGAACAAATAATGAATTGAGTCAACGACTATAAGGGGTGGGTTGAAATCACATAAGATATTCGCTTCTTTGTTCGAAATGCGGTCATCATGAAATCTTCGCAATCTAGCATCTATCATAAAGACTAGCCGACTCGGCAGAGATTGTCCTGCCCGAATATTGAACAGAATGAAAATGTCAAAATATCGTCAATTATTCATGAACGTATGTTTACTTCTGATGTGTTCTTTTTTGATTCGACGGCTAACCCTTCGGAGATTAGCTCTGACGAATATTTTGACGTTCGGGAAATCTTACAGCTGTCAGATCATTCAAGAGTTTTCTTGCCTATATGTTCTTGAAGTTTCCAGGAAGTTACACCACTACGGCATCTCCCTGGTGACAGATATTTCGAGATTTTCATTTGAGTATCCTTTCAGCACGTTCTGGAACCTTCCGGAGCTTCTGTTCTGGTTCATTCCATACGATTATCTCGATTTTTTTCGACCTTTCCAGAAGCTCTGGAAACATTCTAGAATTGTTTTTTCTATATTCTAGAAATTTTCTGAAAGTTCGACCACGACGCCTTCTTTCTGGTGGCCGAACTTTCAATAACTCGCTTGGGTGTTTTCATTACATTCTAGATACTTACTGAACTTTTGTTCACTCTAATATTTTCTCTATTTTGGGAACAGTCAATCTAATATTTTAGAAAGTTTCACGCCATTCCCCTTGTGGTCGAATTTGCGAGGACTTCACTTTAGTCTGAGGAGAACATTCTCCATGAAAAGTGAAAAATTGAAAATATAATTTTTTTGTAATATCTAACAGAAAACAACTACTTCCCCTGCTAAAACTACGCTGGATATTGATTTACATCTGATATTGTGGAAAGACTAACTGATAGGGAAAAAATCTCTTGTTTTCTAGAAATAAATAAAAAAAACAACTATCTGAATGCGAATTTTCACTTTCAGATTTTTTTTCAAATCGATATACTTTTGAACCCTATGTGAGGCTTGTATGCGAAAATGGGGTGCCTAAATCTGTCTCTATCTGACGGACTAATATTCCTCTGTGTGTAACCTTGTAGATCAAGAATACGTATCACCAGACTTGGTACGCCAACCTTCAGCTCCAGTTTACGGGGAAGGTACGCCTATTGATGAGTTTTTTTACAGGTTAGGTGGTACTGTCGCCACTGCTCACCATCGTGTCTATTGATGTGCTTATTTTTGATTCACCAACTAAACGTTTTTTGGCGAAGTCTTTGCTATATTTTGGCGGTCTTTCCTATTTTGGCGGTCTTTCCTATTTTGACGGTCTTTCCTATTTTGACTGTCTTTCTATTTTGGCGATTTATTTCTTATTTCTGGTGATTTCTTTCTTTTGGCGAAGTCGCGGGTAGATATGTTTAAAGGTGTAATAACCTGCTTTTTTTTTTCGTGGAATTTTCTGATATTTCATTACCGTAGATTTGGGAGACTTGGGACAAAACAAAATTATTTTCTCCTATTTTCCTATTTTCCTATTCTCCTATTTTATCTATTATCTCCTAATGAGGAACTGAAACAATGCTCATTTCCAAAAGCAGAAGTGCTTTACAAAATGTATTAAAGATAATAATTGAGAAGATTTATTTGAGCACAAACTGATTCGGAGTTTCCTCTTCAAGGAGTAATTTTCAAACTTAAATATTGTGTGCTACATCAAGGATGTGTAAGGAGCAATACACTAGTGGATGATAGAAACATATCGCCTTCAACCGGCGGGAGCACTGCGGTGCCACCCGGCGGGAGCACTGCGGTGAAACCCGGCGGGAGCACTGCGGTACTAGTCGGGGGGAGCAATACACCAGTGGACTGCAGAAACATAGCGCCACCAACCGGCGGGAGCATAGCGGTGCAACACGGCGGGAGCACTACGGTACTAGTCGGGGAGAGCAATACACCACTGGACGGCAGAAGCATAGCACCTTCAATCGGCGGGAGCACTGCGGTGCCACCCGGCGGGAGCACTGCGGTGCCACCCGGCGGGAGCACTGCGGTGCCACCCGGCGGGAGCACTGTGGTACTAGTCGGCGGGAGCAATACATCACTGACTGCAGAACCATGGCACCTTCAACCGGCGGGAGCCCTACGTTGCCACCCGGCGGGAGCAATACGGCAATAGTAGGCGGGAGCAATAGACCACTGGACGGCAGAAGCATAGCGCCTTCAACCGGCGGGAGCACTGGGGTGCCACCCGGCGGGAGCACTGCGGTACTAGTCGGGGGGAGCAATACACCAGTGGACGGCAAAAACATAGTGCCTCCAACCGGCGGGAGCATAGCGGTGCAACCCGGCGGGAGTACCGGGGTACTAGTAGGCGGGAGCAATACACCACTGGACGGCGGGAGCACTGGGGTGCCACCCGGCGGGAGCACTGCGGTACTAGTCGTGGGGAGCAATACACCAGTGGACGGCAAAAACATAGTGCCTCCAACCGGCGGGAGCATAGCGGTGCAACCCGGCGGGAGTACTGCGGTACTAGTCAGCGGGAGCAATACACCACTGGACGGCGGGAGCACTGCGGTGCCACCCGGCGGGAGCACTGTGGTACTAGTCGGCGGGAGCAATACACCACTGACTGCAGAACCATAGCGCCTTCAACCGGCGGGAGTTTCCACTGTTGGACGGCGAGGGTCGATTAGAATTAGATTAGAATTTTATAATACTGTGTCTTCGCATTCAAAACAGTATCATCTTGTCAAAATCAGTTTTTGTTCAATGAACATGAAATTTTTATTATTCATTTACACTGTAAAACTCCTTAATTTGGGAAGTAAAATAACTCAATCAGGAACCGAAAAACAGAAGTAGTTCGTCTTGCCAAAATGTGCTCCATTGATCAGCCTCGAATATTGAGGATGAGGAACTGAAGAAATTCTACTTTCCAAAAGCAGAAGTGTTTTACAAAATGTTTTAAAGATAATAATTGAGAATGGTTATTTGAGCACACTGAGTCGCAGTTCTTCAAGGAGTAATTTTCAAACTTAAATATTGTGTGCTCTACATCAAGGATGTGTGATTCCAGACCACTACTAGGCCGTTGGAGCAACGCGGGTGCAACTGACAGGAGCAATGCGGTGCCACCTGGCGGGAGCAATGCGGTAATAGTCGGCGGGAGCAATACACCACTGGAGAAAATAAACTCAGCTGTGTAGATGTACATGAAAACCTGAATATATCAACCCTGTTCCGCACTCCAAAAATCTCGAAAGCACTTAATAATATCGCATCGCCGACGATAATAAACCGCATAATACGACCCTCATATAAGTAATTGAAAAGAGGACAGGCCCAATATTTCACTGATTACGTCCCGGCTCTCCCACATAACACATTTGTTTCATTGGGCCGTAAAAAGCGAACGAAGCGGCTGGCAGTAAACGTCAGGAGCACATTCGAGTTAAAAATTAAAACCCTGGCTGGCTGGTACTCTGATTTCTCGGCCATTTACCGGCTGACTAACGGCTTGGATGTGTCCCCAGAAGCTTAATGAAGATAAACAGGCACAGTTGCTTCCACCGCACGAGGACGTATTAAATTTGTGTGTTTGGCCGAATGTCACAAAAATATTTTGAGTTATTATACGAATTTCGGATGTTCCGTGTACGACCATCGAGGTTATAAATTATTTAATAAAGACCCGTTACCGTTTTGCCGCGATGTTTCGTATTGGGGATGTCGCATAGGCTTAATTTCACAGATTTCGTTTCATTTATCATTCAAAAAATTTGATTAGCAGTGTTCGCAATGGAAACGAACGGTATCCTGTTTTTGATGGTACCTGAAAATGGTGCTGTGAAATTTATTCTATTTCAAGAAATTGATTCATTTTCACACTCTGCAAATATTGAAACGCGCCAACATTTACCATTACTGTCAGATCTGCATTCCTTATTGAATCTCAATAACATTGGTACATTTGGATTTATATTCTGATAGACCCATCCATACATTTCCATTCCGATCCAGTCAAAGTGAAATAGAAGTGGAGAGTCCATTCACCATGAATTTTGAATTCGAAATTTACTGTCACTAACGAAATGAACGAAAATGCATTCATAACTCCTAAATGTCACCGACACCAAGCATAAACATAGATATCCGCCTGTCTACATTTCCGATTCAATATCACAATTCATTCCGTTGTGGAAATGTGACAAGCTTTTTGATTTAAGATCCGCCAAACTCGTCTGTATCTAAAATCTACATGGAAATTGAATATGTTTCGAAGATACAGCATGTGAAGGGAACCGAAAAGGGGAACATTCTCCATGAAAATTGAAAAATGGATAATGTGATTTATTTGTAATATCTAACTACTTCTCCGGCTAAAGCCAAGCTGGAACTGTTGGAATACACGAACATCTTCTACCCACTAGCAGATGGCGCTGGCTTGTTTGTTTTAGTCACACGTTTGATTTTTGATTTTTGCTCATTTTTTTACAAATCACTAAAAAACTTGTTAGCTTTGGCTTCTGCATATCGAAGGTACATGAAGGAATTATTATATTCTTAAGTGGATTTCTCAACCCTTATTCGACAAATGTCAAGAAGAAATATTCTGTCTTCCATCTATCTTTCAACATAAAAAACAGCAACAAATGTAAATTAATGATATTCTAGAAGCTGAGGTAATGGTATAAAGTGTAAATTAATAATATTCCGGGAGCTGAAGTAGTATAAAATATAAAATCATAACAATAGAGGAATGATGGATTTTTATGTATACTGTTCTCGACTCTCGAGTATTACTCGCTTGCCGCATTAGGGCAGAAATCTTAGCCGGACGAATAGGTCCACTTCGTCTGCTCCGCGCACATGACTCTTGGACCCAATGTTCACGCACCCCACGGATTTGGGGAATCATTATATTAGTGCTTGAAAAGTGACGGCTTTTATTTCTCTTGTCGAAGTTGAGCTGGGCATTTTGCTGGGCCTTTAACACTAACAAATCTGATGGAACTGACGGAATTCCTACCCAGCAACTACAGACCTACGCACAATTCTCTGGAACATCGCAGAAAAGTTGTCGATCTGTCTCTCAGTCATAGATATTTTTATGTACCATGCTCTTCCGAAATATCATCAATCGTTCCACCGTTAGCGGTCCCATCGAGACTGACTCGCCGAGCTCAGTCCTTACATCCATACGCCGGCACTTTGGAAATATGCCGAACATCTCTTTCCCAGTATCCTTCATCCAAAGAACTTCAAAGTTTTGGGATTTGCTGCCTTGGGAGGTGTTCCCTGGGGCATACAGCTTGCAGAAATTCAAGAAGAACACCAATTACCACCTACTTTTTCCCAGCTTTCACGATTTTTCCTTTCGTGGAACCAGAACTTGAAAAGGAAAACATATAAAAAGGAGGAAACCAAATACCATAGAATGAAAGGGGGAGCTTAGAAAATATGACACTTTTAGCAAAACAAATGTAAATTTGGCGAGACATGATAACTGGACAGAAAATATAAAACACGTTTTCTGTACGAGTTTTTTGTGCGACCGCTGTCGACATGACATTCTTATTGTCAATTGACTGTGGACAAGTTTATTCAATTTGGTACTGGCACTTACACTATCCGAAAAGGTTTAAATTTCACTATAATAATAAGTGTCATTCTATTCGAATCACTGAAGTGTTTATTGGAATTTATTCGCCATTATGATTGAATTAATGAAAGCGTACAAATAGATATCAAATTTCAATTGTCACAAATCACCACTCCAGTAGAAATAACTCCACATAAAACATTCGTACTTTTAATGTGTCATGCGTTCCTGTAATGTTTCACAATTTTCTACAAATAATGTTATTGATGTTGTTTAATTTTGCAGTCTCATGAATTGGTTTCATTGCCGGATTGGAAATAAATTTGTTTTTATTTGTCCGATCCACCCTTGTCATACAATTACTGCAATTAATAATTAAAGTGTATTTATTGTGACAGAGCTTAAAAATACCATTTCAGTAAACCATTGATATGCATATATCAAATATTATTTTATTTTCACAACTCGATTAATATTTATGATATTCATGTTGTCGCTAGTATAATATTTGAATATTTATTTCATATTTACCGAATTTAATTATTCCTGGACTGATTTGGGGACTGAAATTTTTCACGGGCAATTCAATTGATTGTAACAAATTTGATTTGTCTTCCTATCAAAAACAAACTGTAAGTAACAATCAGTGAATCATTTCATTAATCCATTTCAACTTACAAGAGTTATAGGGCAAATGAATATTGTACGTTCAAATTGAAAAAAAAAACGTAGATTTTTGTATACAAATGTGAGAGTGGGACAAAATCATGTAATACCCGTGGTTTGCTTTGCATATAGCTTAATGAAATTTGGACTCCGATGCTAGTTTATGCATTGAACCTCCTCGTTGGTTTTGTATTTATTACTTATTACGATTATTAAAAAAGTACATACACATATTTTGTATATGACCAAACATAGCAGTGTTAAAATCATATACCATTGAAGTTACAATTTACAAGAATGTCTGACAGTTACAGAATAATAAATATCTTGTATCCAAAGACAATACCTTATTAATAAAAACAAAAATAAAAAATTTTCTTTTTATTTTTTTATTTTTAGGGATCTTTTAGAATTTAATTTAGAGAACTTTCGCATCTTTTCTCAAGAAGGAGGGAAAGGCGTCCATCCCGTCTAACATTTTTAATTTTTGTAATTTTTCGTGTCTGAAACCATTGTAAATGTTTCATGATTCGTTTGAGGTCAGTTTCAGATCGTGAACCAATCATCCAAATTTCATTCCACTATCTGCTAAACCAAACAATAGGTGCCATCCGCTCTTCGTGGACATCCGGTAAAGTACTTTTGAAAGAATTTACTGAAACATTTAGACCTCCATTATCATGACAGCCTGTCGTTCAAGTCGGTGAAAACGGTTCTTTAGTAATTCATGTTCGCCTAAATGACACAGCCAAATGGAACAATAATTTATTTAGCCGAAACTTATCGCCGTAGCATTTTCAAATTTTCTGCCACATAAACCACATTAAGATTTAGATCCGCGTCCGCATTTATGGCGCTGTGGAAAGAAAGAAAGACGTTAAATTATGGAGTGTAAAAATAAGCGATATGTGGCTGATCCCTTTATTGCTTTCGGGCCACTAAATTATCCTGGAGAGACGTGCAGAAAAGAATTACGCCGAGAAGAGAATGAGAAACGCTCCGAAGGTTAAAAGCACTTGGGGGAGCTGGTCCTGCTAGACTCGCACTTTATCCGGATTCTGGCGTTTTTTACGACACGGCTCGAAGTAGTCGGGATTCAAATTAACTGAAAGGAACATCGCTGGGAATTTGTGCTTGAACATGAATATATCCTTTGAACCCAAATAATAAATCAATTCGTTGGAGAGATATCAAATTGGAGTAATTTCACTAAAAATATCATCAAAATGCAAAAGTGTTTATAAAACAAACAATTGAAAGGCAGAAAGTACAATTTGTCCCATCGAAGCTGTCTTCCTTACAAACTTGCTTACTCCTCAGGAATACCAACGCTAATTCCACTGCACTGTTTGGAACCTTTTGTTATATTAGTGAATTTACTGAAGTTTTACACTTAAACGCTATTTTCAACACCTTGACATTAGTTTCAGTGATCAAGTTAACATCTTCTGGATGGAAGAAAGTTGTGGTTGGTTGTTGGGATGAAAATCCAGTATATTCAGTACCAACCAAAGCCGACCATTCTGCTGCCTTTACATATCTCATTAACTATCCTTTAGCGACCTCTTGTGTATATCACTCAAAACCATCCATGGTTTTAATCATTGTTATAAACGCTACCACAGCGTATCTCCAATCCTGCTGAAAAGCGCTTATGTATGTGTGGTGCAATTGGTACTCTGTGTCTCGCTTCACGTTACTGGCCAGTCCAGTCTTAGTGCTCTACGTCCTCTCTCACTAGCTTTCCCGCATGCTTTCTTGTCACTCTAATCCCGAAGGAAATTGTCTTTGTGTATGGGTACCTAATGGGTTCATAGATCATTGCTAATCGACTGTCCAAGTTAACAAAACTGATAGTATATGTTTGACGTACTTAAATGAGAATTGAATGAAAGCTTCTCAGAAACTTCTGTTCACAATTATTCAAGGAAATTACATACATTTAAAACATTGTAGAAAAACATTTCATATCAATAACCATAATTATGTATACCATTTAATTTATGACTATTAATGTCCGTGACAATTCCTATAATAACCATTCTGACCTCGATAACAAGTTGGGCATAAATAATGTGAGCAATTATTTTTATTGCTCATGAAAATAAGTTGATTATACGTAACATGATTGATTATGGTCGAGACAGGAATTAATAATCTTGAGTATAATAAATTATAGTTGGGAATAAAATGTATAACTTCATTAATAAATCAGCTTGAAATGATTAATTATGTTGACTGACATTCACAAATGTTTTGTTTTTTCATTCGTATAATTTCTGTGAGCATTCGAGAAATGTAGATAAGCCAGCGAATAATTTCCTCATGTGTGGATACATTTTTTCGACCTCATGGTTATCATTTCATGATTGTACATTCAATCAAAGATGAATATTTGCCATAGCAATCTGGTGTGAAATAATTTTATTTTTAATTTACGGGTGTAAATATTTATACATTATTTTGAATATACGCAACTGACTTTTTCCATGTGGTTTGTAACTGTCTTAAGGAAATAAATGATTATTATTATTGGAGGTAAAAAGTAAATTTCCTAATATGGTTTTTCATTTCATCATTTTTTGAACGTAATTGTATGGTCTCAAAATGAATTGACTTCTTAATGATGAAGGCCCAGTCAAAAAATGTAACATATCAAAACTTCTGATTATATACAGAGTAGGCCAGCGAAACATTGGCATAAAATTTGTATGTAGTATACTCGGACTGGTCGATTTTAGTTTACAGGCGACTGCTCTTACTTATCATGGCTAGTTCAACCCTTGAGTAGGAGGGATGGTGGGGGTGAACAATCGAGTCGCACATTGGAACCAAACATGTTCCATATCTACGCGTAACAAATATTTTGTACGTCACTGGACAATGAATGCCCACTTTTTTGTACCTTTCTTTCATTCACCACAATACAATGAAGTCGCTGGCTCCGTGTCCATACCTGTATAGACCCGGCACCAAAAGAAAACATTATTACAAAAATCGAAAATGTGAAAATCAGTGGGTAGTTTTAGTTTTCATTGAAAATGTATATCTCGTGTAGACAGATGTGAAGATGTTCAAAAGTATTTACTGATATCAAAAATGCCCCCGATATGAGGGTTTGCTATTGGAGACAAGACAGAAGAGAATCACTGAACGAACAGATGTAGGCTCAATATATCATTGCAGAAAAAGGTTTCTTTGAAGAGTTCTGCCTTCCGTAGCACTCATTCTTCCACCATGTCTAGGGGCAATTCTATAAACAAAATGCAACAACGAACATCTCTATGAAACAACCGCCAATCAGCTATGACAACCGTTGAGTTCATTCTTCAAATGGCTTGTATCTCTAGCATGTCAAACACTCATCAAGCATCATTACTGTTCAAATGTGCTAATTACGTTTTGTTCTTTGTTGGGAAACGCTTCACGCATTCATCCTAATTAGTGCTTTTTACAAGTTAAGAAACGAGGCAAGATCAACCGCCCGATAATTAAGTAAAGAATTCCATTACAGAACAAGGTGCGCGTGAATGCAATATACAAGGCGATTCAGTATTTCTTCGAAGTGAGTGAAATATTTGATATCAACGATGGTTGACAAACAATATAACTCAATTTATTTTATTGTAGATGTCTTTTGTACGTCCTTGCAGGTAAATTACTACCACTATGAGTAATTACCTGATTCTGGAAATAGTAGAATCAACAATTTCGAAGTACCCTTCTCTCCATATATTTTGACATTGTCGATTTCCATATATTGGATACTCCCCGGCAAAAATTATTGAACTATTTGAGACTTAATTTCATTAGCTGAGTGTTTCTCAAGCAACTAAGGCAAAAAGATTTTATATTGGCATTTAAAAGTAGCCCTGAGTGGGCCCTCGTAGATTTATGGCAGCTTTGTAAAGGTTTTGTAGCGGTTGTTACAGCAAAACCATTTTATCGTAGCTGTGATTGTTGTGGTCTTCAGAACCTTCTGAGAGCTATCACAAAACTAAAGTTGTTACTTAGGAATGGAAATGCAAGGGAAGCAAAGACATATACTCTGCGTCTGACTATTATTTTTATTTGTCATGGCGCTCCTAACATGTCCTTATTTTTGGTTGCATATTAACTCTTCAACAGCAGAAAAACCCGGAAAACGTACAGCACCCACCCGAGAAAAATTTTCTAGCACTGCGGATTCGAGGCGGGCATGCAAGCTGTTTCGAAGTTTCGAACGGCCTGCGCCTCAGACCGCTAATTTACCGGCCACCGGCTATGTATATGCGAGTAAAGAACACCCTGTATAGGTGGTGATTTTGCGGATATTTCGATCCTACTCCTTTTTTGAATGCTATTAATTTATAAAGTTAAAAAGACAAATATGAAGAAAGAGAAGATGAGAATCCTTCGCCTTGAAGAATAACTTTTTTATTTTTTTTATGTTTACAAGTTTCAGTCGATTCAACTATCAATTAACAAAAAGTTATTTATGTAACGAAGTGTCACCAAACAAAATGCTAATTAAAATATCCGAGTGTCTTATCAAATCGATTATTTACCTAGTTTTCACACGGCGGCGGTGTTTTCAGAATTGAAACCCGATGACTAACGATCACTTTAAATGTCAATATAATAAATTAACATGTACGTTTGAATAATGGGTTGTTGAGCATATTCGTGACTGTGTTAATTCCAAGTCAAACCTACATAAATTACACGTGGAAGCTCTAAAATTACAGTCTAATTATCTCGAGACTTTCGAGGCACCTCTGACGTGACTGCTGCCGCCCAATGTGATTCCTACAGTGTGATCCACATAAGGCGGCTATTCACGTAAGTTCATACTTGAACGGTATACATGGACTGCATTGAACAAGTATACTTTAATAGTACTGTGGGGAATTATTCCACTTTTATGTTATACTTCATACTTGTGAATTATTGATTAGGCCAATATTATTTTTAAGCTCCTGTATATATTTCAGATGTAATCCAGCTGAGGGGTCGTATCTTACAAACAAACCGGAAATTTACACTTTATAGTTCCCGGTATCAAACACATTTTCCTCGGTAAGGAAAGAAAATGAGCTACAAATTAAATATCCTTCTAAAGCGTTAAGCATAAGACCAAAACCAGATAAAATCCCGTACTGACACTCATCACACTGATCATATCTTTCGAGGATTTGATTGAGAGGACAGCTCTGGCCAGTTTTTGTTGAACTAGGATTATTCAGACGATTTTCTTTTTGGAGTGATTGATAGATATGTATGCTTTCCCAAAATTTTAATATACGAAATTGTCTCAGTGTATTGTGTTGGATCTCCAAAATAAGAAACACACTCTTCTTCGTAGAAACCCTGAGAAAATAATTACAAATCACAGTATTGTGTAATTTAATGATGTAGAAAAAGAGAAAATCCTGGAGACGAGGTTGACTTTGGAGCACAAACTTCCACACTGTATGGATTAGGAGTGGTGGTGAGAAAGAGATCTATGATTGAATTGGCGTACTGGTTGTTGCTTTGATTTCAGGAATGCGTGTGAGTTGCTCGACCAGTTGCCTCAGATCATATGTGAAAAGGCTTTGGCTTGGCGACCTGCCCCATCTGTTTTGTTGCGAAATTTGAGTCGGAAGTCATGCAAATTGAATTATTACATTACATGATGACTTCAGTTGTTGGAAGGTTTTATGGTATAAAGACCATTTACACTTCTATTAACATAAAGAGGTAGCTGGTTCATTAAGTTATAAGTGAAGGTGATAGAGGATCAGCTTGAATAACATCACGCCAAATTATCTCGGCTTCAAGTGTCTTTTCGTTGGCAAAAATATTTGCTTTAGAGTAAATTAGAGTAAAGGCAAACACCACTTTTCAATCATTCAATTTGGAATCGAGACTAGAGTTAAGAAGCAGAACACAGCATGTTTATCTTTTTGGCAAAAGAATTTGTTTCTTGTTTCTGTCAGGAACAGTTTATCGGGATTTCTCTTCTGTAGGTGATGGTGGATGTATAAAGTTCTGACACCTCAGGACTAGTAGCCATTTCTATGATTAGAGGCATCTTTATAAGCTTATGGCTCTTGTAGAAGCACGATGCCCATACGACTTGACTGAGCTACCTACCTCAGCGGTCCTACTTTTCTTTCTGTAAGCTGACTTTGCCAAATCGAATATCTTTGACAACTACCTTATTGTTATTCATAATTGGTATTTTGAATCAGTGTTTGGATCCCACGCTTATAAACTGGACAGGAGTTGTCGCTTGCAGCGTGGTTGAAATCCTCTTTTCTTCAGCAGCTTTGCAGTTGACACATTTTTTGCTGTTTGCTCTAGGGCAGCTCCTCATCGGATTTACAATCTTTGGACATATGTCCGATTTTTCGACAGTTGTAACATCATATCACACCTACGTGATCCCTTATACCGCAGCTATTCCACCCGCAATGAGAACTCTCCTCCTATGGGATAACTTTGCCCTGGTTTTCGAATTTGCCTTGATAACCCATTTACAGACTTTGGCATCTTTGGATCTTTTCGAAATTCCTGTGTCAAACCCAAAACGATGCTTTTTCGATTCGGTTTCATGACGAAAGATCCACTTCCAAAAAAGCTGCAAGGCTTCCTCTAGTGTTACCCCATTATTATCTTTTCATTCAATTAATTCATGACATGAAACCTAATGAACATACTGAAACACATCGATCCTTTCCATGTTTTTCCTCCGGGACATAACCTCGATTATGTCGTCGAAATTAAACGATGACTAATAGATTTAATTATTCGACGAGCAGTAGGACGTTAGCAGAGGAGAATATATAACGCGGTCCCGGGGGATTAGCGCACGATAAGAGTGATGTATGGCGGGAAGTCGTGAAGACGTGGCGGGAGATTAGTGGGGATCGCTTGTAGAGCACGGGGTTGCTTCCGGTCGTGACAGCAAGGATAAATCACCCGTCTCGCGCTCCGTCGATTAATGGCCGAACAAATGTGGAAAACCACCTCTGCACTTTGGGGTGTTTCTAGTGAAACATCGTTCGACTCGGCGAATATTGAGAGTTTATGTTCTGCGGGCTGATTTATGATCTCTCGTCGGCCCGGCGAGGCGATATATATTGGCAATAGTGCGCGCATCGAGTGTGATACGGGAACATTGTATTGGGACATTTTTCACTCGAGCTATTGATACGGCGATTTATATTCGTTTGATGCGGTCGGGAAGGGCGAATATCGGGGAGTAGAAGTTCTGATATTTTTTTCTGGAGGATACGTCCATCATTGTGACTTTGGTGAAGCCGGATCATTCTGAACCTTGCGTCCAATTCATCCAATCTGTACTAATTGGTACACAACAATCGCAGGACTGATAAAATGGCAAAGGCTTTCGTGGCCGAAATTTCCACTATCACTATTTTTTTCGTGTAAAAATGCCTTCGTTTTTCGGAATCATCATCAAATTCTTCTTAAATATTCTTTTCCTCGCATTTTGATGATGGATTTCTAGATAAGGTTGAGATTGAGAGCCTCTTCTTTCTTGCTGAAGTTCTCCGTTTGCTTGTGGGTATACTGCCATTTAATTGCTCATAAAATTCTTCTCTCCATTGAAAGTAACTTCCAGTAAGACATATCTTGAAGAGTCCTCCAGTATCACTCGGCTATCACCCTCCAATATTCTACCAGTAGGATGTTGGTGAACAAAGTCTCAACGTCAAAGCAGAAGAGAACTAAGCTCCAAAGTTATCTTCTCAATTTTTCCCACAAAATCGAGTCGTGGATGTAAGAGTTTATTTTTTCTCACATGAGGCTGGAGGACGAAGCTAGATGTTTTGTCAGATGATACATAGTAGAACTTGGGACACTAAGTAGAGCCTTGGTGGAACGGCCTCTGTCCTGAGAATCGTCTTCTGAACAGTTTCTGATAACGATGATGATTTTATGAGATAGTTTGTATTTCGCAACATTGATTGTGTTGGATCTCTCTTTAGCCTGCGGTAGCTAGACGGGTCGAGAAACTCTTCTATTCTTCTGTTTTCAAAAGAACCGTGATAGTTCCCTTGCCAGCTGGTAGAATAATAGTAAAATTAAACGGTGTGGCGATGAAAAGTCGAATCAAACGTATCCATGAAATAATTTGAGAAAAAACAATCAACACTTTTGAATTCAAACCAAAAATGTGGACTGAACCTTTTCCGACACCACCTGAATGCTCAACATCCTAACATCAAGTTCATCCTGGAGACTGAACAGGACCAGCAGATAGCTTTCTTGGATGTTATCATCGAATGATCTGACGCGAGACTCACCCACAAAGTGTTACGAAAACCGACTCAAACGGATGGTTATCTTCATGAATTGTCGAACCACCATCTGAGTTACAAAAGGGGAATTACTTCACATTCACGGATATGCGAAACGGAGCATGAAGAAGAAAAATTGGACCATCTTTCAAGTTACTATAAGATCGATTAGATATAGTGTAGCCAAGGTCAATAAACCAAAGAAATCAGCAGTCGTCAATCCGTTTGCCTTAGATGTGTGGATATACCTATGGTCATAGAAATTGAATTATTGAATATTTCATATTTTTGTCGAAGCAATCACGGTCCCTATTTCCGCTCATATTTTTTATAATTTGTTATTAGTCATGGTTTGTTGCATGGCTTGTGATATGTTCAATCGATCGATCAGAGCCTAAAAATATTAAACAAATATTCACTTATTCACAAGTAGGAATAAATCATTATGACCGAAGAATAACTACCTGGTGAACCGTCTAACGAATTTTACATCCCAACAAAATTCGAATTTTCGTTTTCCAATAATTGATGAATGGCGCAAATGTTCAGTCAGTTTCATTTTCTTTATCGTTTATTCACGGAAAAGGAGAACATAATACACACTAATTTCTTGCTTCTCGTCGGATTAACCATCCATTTCTCAAGTTTTTGTTCTGGCCTGCTTTTTCCTCGCCTGTCATTATGGACAACAAAGCGAACAATACGCAATAAAAAAATAATGGATATTTAATGCGGAACCAAACATGGTTATAAATGACTTTATCGGCACAACGGATGCATTAACAAATGATTTTGTTACTGAAATTGTATCTGTTGTCGATTTATAAACTCAGCCAGTGACGTAGAAGACGGAAATGGAACGACTCGCGTCACAACCCAAGTAGCACATATTTTGGTACAATTTTATTAATATTAGAAAAATATTGGGAAAACATTCAAACGTAATATTGGCCACAAGAAAATGTGAACATTTTACGATACTGCTCCAATATTATAATAGCGGTTTGACCATAATTCACTACAATATTTTTCATTGAATGATCGCTGATTATCAAAATTTAAATAATCCTAATAGGTTTTTATTTGTTATATTCCATTAATTAATTTTCGAAACAACTTCAGTCAACATAGAAGAGAATAGAACAGATTTATTTGATCTCGTTACAATTTCAGGATGTTAGTGTCAAGTCATAGTAATGCAATATAGATCATACAGGTCGTTACCTGAAGACCAGGGTAGCAGAACACACGATGGACTAAAAAGAGCTCAATGTAATTTATCCTCACCTCCAAAGTTAGATTGAAGGTAACGTCAAAAGTCAAAAAACACACAGTCTCGTTATTTTATCGTGTTACCATCATGCTTTCAACAGCAGAATTATCGTCGGTGATGGCCACTCACGCAATTTCAATATCAGCCTTTTTGATAACAAATGACAGCCAAGCCCGCAGCTGAACAGATACATACCTTAATCACCCGCCTTGAAACAAACGGTTTTTCATGTGGCACTCGTTACGCCGTGATTGAAGCCATACTCAGAATGATTTAGCTTTGTCATTTATTGTTCGTTTTCAGAGCACATGTCGAACGAATTTATTGTTTCTGCGGATCCATAAATCTTGGACTTTTTCATTGTTCGCTGGTCGGCGATTTGCATTTTCTATCTTGACGGAGAAAGGCTCGTAAATTGCTGAAATGTACTATCAAAAGGCCCGTATATTTCTTTTTCGGATACGCCACTCGAAAAAAGTTAGGACGAAGTGTATTCGCCCGTTATTCTTGTAATGATTACACGAGGATGAGGTTAGCAAAATACATCTAATGTAAGCGGAATACGTAAACAAGATTACAATAATATCGAAGAGTACATTTTTGGACGACCCTTCGACAAACGTATCATTTCGAATTGTACATTAGTACCTTACACGTATAAGGCCGTCCATGCACTATAAATTCGTCCATACACGCGGACACCTTTATACGTGTATGGACTTCCTTACACGTATAAGGCCGTCCATGCACTATAAAGCCGTCCATACACGCGGACACTATATACGTGTATGGACTGCGTTACACGTATAAAGCCGTCCATGCACTATAAAGCTGTCCATACACGAGTACAGCTTTATGGACTGCTTTACACGTATGAAGCCGTCTATACACGTATGAAGCAGTCCATACACGTATGAAGCCGTCTATACACGTATATAGTGACCTATTCGAGTTTTTATCGTTCTAATTAGACTGTATCCAGTATGCCAAATCTTTTTCTCACCACCAGTCCTGATCCATACAATATAGAACTTTTTTTTCTAGCTGTCGCAATACGGAGTTGAATGTTGAATGAAAATGAAACTGATTTGCAATTGATTTTTCGTAAATATAAAAGTCCATTTTTCTCGTCAACAAAACATATGAGCAGAGGTATTCCTAACTTTTTCCTCCAAGTATAATCATCTTGCACTACTTGGCCGAGTGTTGCGGCAACATGGAATCATCCATCATGCAACTGAAGCGCTCTCTCCGACGGACATCGTTAAGGGAGGATAGTATGCTGATAAAAGCACCCATAAATCTATTCGGTGCTAAAGTACTTTATGTCTGCACACGATTTCTACGCTAGAAACCGATCATATAACTGGCTGATTCAGTGAGCACGTCACATTCGATGGCAGGGCCAGTGTGTCAGGGGAGACCGGTATGAATATTGGACGATAATAGATATGGGAGTGAAGGGAAAAGTCGGTATTGTATAAGCGATTGATTGCTACCAGAGCTGTCCCGAAGCACAGTGCTCGTGAAAGTGCTCGAAGCACTTTTGTGCTCCTAAGCACTATGCTCTTGAGCACTTTCCTAAATCAGTGCTTAGTGCTCCGAAGCATTTAATGAAAATTAATCTTGTCGAAACATGAAGTCGCGGCAGAGGGCACCGGCGGCACCCCCCACTAAAAAATCAATTTTCTACGATAAGTACTGCGTTTAGAAGATGACTGTTTTGAAAAAATAGTACAATTTTGTCAGTTACTTTTCTTATCTAAAAAAATAAGTTAAAAATAAATGAATATTACTTCTTCCTTTCAAATTACGTTGACGTATCGGAGATCACATCTGTCTCCGATATGAGAACCTTTAAAACATTTTTTTTTTAGTTATCGAGTCAAATTGTTATTTAAGTCAAAAAAAGTCTTCATGTCCAATAAAGGTTGTTGCTACCTCCGCTTTTGCTAGACCTTCTGCCTTCCTATTTTCCTGGATATACCTGTCATCCGAACAAATTTCATCTTGTTCTGAGCTCCAAAGTTATTTGCGTTTTTATGTACCCAGAAAATATGAAAAAAAAAACTTTAATTAATGCAAGTCCGTCCGTCCGAGAAAATGAATTTGTGTTTGTATGTAAGACTCCTTCTTAGGGGTCTCTCTCTTGCAAACAAACGGATATTGCTATTGCCAATGCTCAAAATTGAGTTGATCGAGTGTTGAGACTCAGACCGATGTTTCATATGGGTCTCTCTTCATATATCCTATCACAACCCATTGCTTCTCTCAGAATAATTCAGGTACCAGGGTACCCCAAGGTGCCTTCATGGTTCTGGTATATTCCTGAGGGCTAAACTGCCTCTGAGTATATTACGGAATCTGTTTTGCAGTGTTTTGGGTCCCTTCTGCAGCATTGCAGGTAGATACAGTGATTTAAAGGGTTTGACTTTATGACAACTTCCTTAGCTATGTCCTACCCAAACCTGGAACACTTTTTTGAGTTTCCACTTCTTCAGGATTTCCTCTAGCTATTGTTTGATCTTTCTGGGTTCTAAGGAAATTAACTAACTCCCAGTTTTGATTTTTCCGTGAGATCTCCTCATTCATTTTCAAGGATCTTGTAACGAGAGTATTTTCTGAAGTCTGACAGACTTTCTAGGGCCTCTCATCACCTCACACTTGCTCCTCGAGGAGTCTTTGTTGAATTTGTTACCAGCCTATTGTGAATGGCCAAGGCGTTCTTGTACTCATTTTACCCTTCATTGTTTTTGGTGCTGATGTATTACGTATATATTATACACCGTACGCGATTATTGAGTGCCAAGTAATCATTCAAAACGAGCATCCGCACAATGTTGCATAGAAGTCCACCTCGCATTGCTAATCAATCACCGTTATTACAGAAATGACAGCTGCAAGTGAAGAGATAAAACCCATCATAGATTACGATTAGAATCGCCGTGCCCGCGGACAGAAGGAAACAAGCGAACGCTGCTCAGAGCTCAGAGCAGCGCTGGTCCGGCAGGTAATCAGGACGCTATTGAATCTGTTCCGGGCCGGTGCGCCTAATAAGCCGTGAGCATTGCGCTAATCGCGATACATCACTCGCACCAGTTTGCTCCTTGTTTGGATTCTGACCCACAATGCGAATTACCGCGACTGGAAGTAACTGTTCAAAGCCTCACGACAAAAGGGATCGCATGCTACACGTTGCCCGACGGGAATTAATTAGGATCGTGGAGCGGAGTCGCCCGCCGGGCTGCTCACACAGACTCCGTTGGGTTTCCAGGATTAGCCGAGCGGCACGCTTCAAGTTTTCGTTGGGATGTACACTCGTAATTACATTTGAGCGTCTATGTCATGAGATAACTACGAAATATTGATTGGAAGTTTGATTTTGTAGAGTAAATTCGATTCTTGACATGATTTTTTGGGTTTGTAACCTTCCACAATCTGATAATGAAAAAAATGTTAATGCAAAGAAATCTGTAGCAGGGCAAATTAATTCATTTGCTCGATCGATAAGTAACTGCGTTTACAAGACTGCTGTCTTGAATGAAATTAATTTTTGTTTTAGAAATAATGCACTACAAAGAACGCCAGGAAGGGTCGAAGTACTCCACTATAGTATATTATTGGGAACTACAGACAAAGAGTTGATAGATGCTGTTTTGTATGCTGCCGCACCATACCAAAAGTTCTTTATTTCTTGAATAAAAAGAAACTGCCGAAGATCAGATAGCAAATCTACTAGGTGTAGACCAGTAAGTTTCACTACCTCTGTTTTCATCTTTAGCGCAGAAGTAATTTGAGCAATATCAATGTCGAATAAACATATATAAACATTTTTATATGTTTTATACATAAGTGCCATGATTAACCAGGTTGAGTAAGGAAAGAAACAGAAAACCATTCGAAAGAAAAAATAAATCAGAACGAGAAAAAAATATATTTCAGTTCATAGGAGGGAACACATTTTGTTTGTTCGGGAATTGGCCCATGGGGGCCTTCTTAAATGTTATTTCTGAGACTTGGTTTTCAGTTCAGTTTTCTTTATACACTTACATATTTGGCATGAGAATGATTATTTTAAATTTGCTTAGATATATTCTGAAAACTTTATCTGATTCATTTGTATATCGAAACACGAGGTATACCGCTCGCCTAACAGTCTCAGTTGGACGTCCCACTAATGAAAGCTTGGAAATCACCAAAGGATCATTTCACCGAACTAAGTTATTGCTCTATATGAGAATATAATTCTTCTCGGCTGTAATGGTTTTTTTCAAAGGGTAAGCGTAATGATTGAGCTGTCATGGTGTGGCCCTTCTAGACCACATGGAAGTATCACAAAAGATGATTTAATTTTATTCACAAAACTCCCAGCAGGGCTTCTTGGTTAATCATGGGCTATAATATGATATGACCGCATTTGGCTTTGTTGGATAGAAAAGTCAACAATTATTAGGCCTATAAAGAAAATTGATGACTTTCAATGCAGAGTAAGGCTCTGCACGAAAATCAGTGGGTATTCGAAACGACTCATTGGCAGTAACAGACTTCTATTGAACAAATTCATTCATATCATAATGCGGTAGTCATATGCAGATGAGGAATTCCTGTATGAAAACATTAAGTTCAAGTTTATACCTAGAATCACTTGAAAAACTCCACAACGTATTTTTACAAATCAATATATTTTCTTCGAAACTAGGTACCTAATCTAGGAATGCAGGCTTTCACTGCTGGTTCCAATGTTTTGGTTGGATTTCGGGTTGTACCGTGGCCTCCTTTTATTAAAATCTCTAAACTTTTCAACTGCAACTACAACTGCGGCAGTCATTTTCAATACATTACTGTAAACTCCTACTTTATACATACACCATGCACCTCACATTATAATTGAAGCTGTTTCAGTAAACTCTTAAACCGTATTTGCATGGTCGTTTGTTTGACGTGGTTATCAGTTTTATTTTGTCAATTATTGATATGATATCACTGCTTTTCAAAGACACGTTTACTCACTGGCACAAAAGGAGAGATAATTAAGACACGATTTTATATTTTTATTACTTTTCTGACGAACATTACTGGCATAACTTGGGGAGTATAACCGGGAATAACTTGGGTATTAGAGGCATTACTTGAGATTTTTGGGAATTAGGAGAGAATGGACTACGTCGAAATGTTTCGTTTCATATAAAAGTTCCCTAATCAAGAAATGGCTTAGGTCGACCATGGGTTAAGATATGCTTAACCATCCAATTATACTCAGTATTGAACATGAGTTAAAGCTAGAAGGGCTAAATTGTGGAATAGTAACATTAGCGTTATAGCTATTATTATGCGATTTATAATAATCATTGTCCTGATTCAATTAATCAAGGATAAAACGTCTCAGTTAAGAAATCAGGAACACATCTGTATTATCTTCAAATCGACTCTATCGCTAGAAACACGCAAAACCGCTGGAATTCCATCATAATATCGTTCGCGCCATATCCATCGCGCAATTAGTTCTCAATTCGCGACATGTGTTAGGGATTATTTTTTCGAAGAAACTCTAACGATAATGGCTCGTTTAATTAGCAGTCCGTAATGGAGCAATTATGACGGATAAATACGCGGTTATTGCATCTGGTTGTCTACGACCGGTAGCATATACTTGGTAAGTTGACCAAATCCGATCGAAATGGCTTCGAAGGCGCGGTTAGGAGTATAACGGTGATCGGCTGGTGACAGAGACGGGTATCGACACTTCTGGAGAGGGAGGCTGACCCCATGGTTTTTTGAAAATTTACAAGAAATGCAGTGTCACACATAAAGTTCGCGACATATGGAAGTTTTTTTATTAATAAATATAATGAAAATTTAATTTCCTGGTTAGATTTTGCTTGAGAAATGAGTGGAAAACAGCCTCTTTGCTTCTGTCATTTGACATTTCGAACTCATCTGCAACTAACGGGAAACCAATCTGTTAAAAAATGAAAACAAGTACAATAAGAATGAAGAGTGATACGTTTATTAGTTACTGAACATATTAACGTGCATACGAATCAGTTTAATAATGAAATGAAAACTCTAGATGAACTTTGCAACAACAAAGACAAATTACTGGAGGTTCATTTATTCTTTTTTCTGGTAACAGGCCAATGTGGGTAATTTCTGTGCAAGATATGACATTGAAGTCTCGTATTCATCAAAATTGAGAAATTTGAGTCATATTCCGTTCGATTCGATAGAGCGAAAGATTAGAAAAATTTAAAAAATTGGAAAAAATCCCAAGTGACAGTAGAAAGTCCAGATTTGTAGCAAAGGTATAAAATTGGAAACTGAGCAAATTTTTTATTTGGCATTTCTTGAAATTTCCAAAAGAAACTTGATTTTTTGAGGATTTTCGAAAAAAATTTAAAATTTGACAGGTTTATAGTAGCACATGCCAAAACAAAAGAGTCTGTTTTTTACTAATTTTTCAAGCACAAACTAACTGCGGAGACGGGAAACATATGGCCTCAAGGCTGTCTGTGGTGATCTACCCTGTACTGTTGACGACACAACAATCTCGAAACTAAGTCTATAGGTGGTCCTCCGAATCAAAACAAAGTTCTCCTATTTGGTTACAGGGGAGTACTTGCAATTGATTCCTTTTCAATAAGGTGCATTGCTCAAGTATATGCTAGATATAATTCAATACCCGTCGAGGTATTAGCTAGAGTAGTTGTTTTCATACAGGTGTTGCTGTAATAACCCACATCATTGTAGGTAGATGCAAGTAAAAGGGTAAAACATCAATTTTTATTTAATGATAGAATTTGATTTAATTGCTTGTGTTAAGATACTTCAGTCCTCTTTCCAATAATACATGTTTTATACACGTAATTGTTTCCAGAAAAAGACGGACCCCTCATGCCCCCTCGAAGTCCGCCACCGAATCACCAGTAGCAAAGTCTCTCCTGTCCAGATATAATTACACATCGCGGCTCGCTTTATGCTTTGATTGATGGATTGCCTTGTCACATAGTACGCTTTGTTAGGAGCCGGTCTCGATGCGCCATGAATTAACGCTCGGTCGGTAATGAGGGCATCTGTAACCAGTCGTCGTTCGGGTCATGTCTGACAGAAACGGTGTTGCTCAAAAACTGGCCTCGTGTCATCGCCTAATAGGGAGGATTGAATGATTTTTTGATTGACAGAGAATGGCAGCACCCGGCACGATATCAGAGAGAATCGAGGTTCTTGTCTTGGCGATACGTTGCCGGGAATGGGTAAAGGGGTTCGTTAAAAATGGCCGCGTGTTGTTGGTTGCGATTGCGAGGCGATTAATCAAGGTCCGAGCTACGATATGGTTGCAAAAAATGGTCGAAGCTCTACCATGATTATAGAGTCAATTTCCACTTCATTCAAAGGTGAAATGTTCACACTGACATTAACTAAAAATTATCACGTGACGAGAGTTTAGAACTGAAAATCTTCCGTTTGAACTGACTGACAAACACAAATATTTCTATGGCTTTCCATCCCTCAAATTTTTACTGAATCTAGCAGAATCATTCAACAGAACCATCCAATTTCAGTTACCAGCAGGGAATGGGAAATTTCAATACTCAGAATGCTTTCAAAGTTCAAATTCTTGAAACAAACATATATGATAGCGAAACATGTCGTGGTTAAATTTCTTATTTGAAAAATTCCACAAAGCGATTTTGCTGGCGCGAAAACCGGAGTTTTCATTAAGGAACTATCTTATAAAAATTCTCATAGGCCATTTACGTCGTTTATTTTGTGGGTGAAAAAATTTCTATAGCTTGCTCTAAAAAGGTATTTTCTTCATTCAATATGTACGATACATTAGATTGTATTCTTTTTTTGTAATGAAATATTGTTTGATCTTGTCATGATCGTGTTCATATCTGTTGGATGTTCATTGTATTAAGTGTATTTATGATTAAATTATATATTTTCATTTTAAATCATAACATCAATAAAAATATAAAAATTAAATTCAGGATTGTACACTGAATAATGAATGAATCAAATGAAAGCAAGATCATCATAAAGTTGATTTAGAGATTCCGAGATATATATCGTACCCTCGTCGACACATTTTATTTCATGCTTCGATACCACTTCATCGAAATTGAAATTTACAGTTGGAACTAAGATACATACTGATTAGCGATTAAAACTCGGCTCCTGCATGCGACCCGACAGAGGCAACTGTTTATGTTGGTCGTAAACGCCATAAACACCACAACATTCCGAGTCCATGCAAAGACTATAAACCATCTACCTGCGATGGCGAGTGGACGATGCTTTTCAAATTCCCCAGTTATCTCGAGGGTTACGAGAGATATGATAGTGGAGACATATCGTATGAGTGTTTTTATTGCCTAGAGACCAACTATGTTATGGATTATTCTGCAGTTGGTTATTCCACTGCGGCCACCGGGTCACTCGAAATCCGAAGTGGTTTCTCTAGTATTTTCGCTCCGAACACATAGTTTTTTGAATATATTTTTAATATTATTTGATATGAAGAACCTACGACGATTCTTCGATTTATGCATTATTATCATGAGGATATACGAGGATATACGGACAAAACTGTCATCCAAAAGGCATACTGAGTATAAAATCGTGTGCCAAAATCTGTCATTATCTCCCGGTCTATATACTCTTTCCACCAATCAACCGACATGCCCAGTAATTCGATGACGCTAACGACATCCGAGGACGTAGAGTGACAATTACGAAATTACATTACTCATTGAGATGTACGAACGGGAAACGTCCTGCCGCTCGAGATGCCGTCCATAAATCATAATGAGTGTCAGCTTGCATCGGGGGAGATACTGAAAATACCTATTTGTCTTCTACGCGCTCTACTCCTTATGACAGATGACATATATGACGACGCGCCCGCCCCGCGAATCTTTTCCTCGTACAACGTGGCTCTCTCTAGCTTTGATGTGTCCATCGTATTCGTAGCCCTTTCGAAAGCCGGTGTTGAAGCTATTTCGCATATTCGGTTATTGGACCACTAGACTATCTACGACCAAAATTACCGTTGTACTTGGTAAAGAAATTGTCATTTATGAAAAGAAGCTGTCTGAACCATTGGTCAACGTTGCCTTAACGTTGAGCATGACATTAGTCAAGCTACGACGTTGTCATAACGTTCACCCAACCGACTACAAGTGATAAATATTTTGGGAATGGGAGTTACGTTCTGAAAACGTTCAAGTGAAAACTTTAGTTGTGTTAAACGTAAAGTGGGTAATTTTCCAGTTGAGAAATAAAAGTTAGAATGTTTACGGTTATCTTCACTAGTTTATAGGTGCACACGGTTAGGGAAAATGCAACAAGTTAACAACTTTTCTTAACAAATTTATTCTAATACCGGATCAGAAGGTTTGTGTATTTATAGTAAACCGTTGGAATGTCAAGGTTGTCGTATACGATAATATAAAGAAATACAAAAAGTCTGCTCTGACTTTTTAAAGTACCAAAAACCATTGGTTAAAAAAACGGGGTTGGAAACCTATATAAAAGTAGATTTATTTCCAGTAAAAACTAATGACCAGCAAAAACAAACGTCGGGGTACAGTAAGGCATGATCCCGAATAAAGAAAGGAATTAATGAATTGAATTTGTGAACAAACCGAGGTGAGGTTGAATCGGCCCGTATGTTTTCAGAACTTTCTCATCTCTGAAAATTATCTGTAATAATAGTGATAATATTAACACTAGCAACAACAGCAAGAATATTACTGATAGTAATAATAGTATCAATAGTTGCATAAACTAGAATATTCGTTGGAAGTAGCAACACTAGTAAGTTCTGAAAGATTAGATGATAGCCTAACGAAGCATATTTGGTAGAAAGTAGTAGAAAGTAGAAAAATTATAATTCGTTACAGAAGTGATTCGACTTTTTTCTGCGACATTCCAAGATAAAAGTTGTAATCCCGGAAATACAGTCGGGATCCCGAAAATGAAGTGTGGAAGATTGAAGTCGGGATCTCAAGATAAAAATTTGCTTCATGAAAAAAAAAAAAAAAAATTGGCCCTTCGGCATATTTGTGAAAATGAATATTCATCCGTTCACTCCATAAATCAAGACCTCAATCTCCGATAACGTTGAGTACGCCATCACGCTCTCGTCAATACATTCTCATGTTATTATACGATAATGCACCTATACCGTAAATTTTCACGGTTATGGTCTTCCAGGCAGTTTGCCTGTCCTCGTGATGGTGATATATCCGCGAATAAATGTCACCAAGCTCGCAGGTTACGACGCCAGGCGTCGACGTACACGTCACTTCCAACACCGCACGCTGCTTTGCGGGCGTAAAAGCACGATAACGATAAGGCGTCTCGCGATATGACATTCCGTGCGCTTTACGACCGCTGCCGGACCGTTATTCATGTTTATTATTGTTGGGCTTTTAACATTTCACGAAATAGGCCTAGAAGTGCGTCTGGGGTGACGTATTGTACTCACTGCTTCAGGGGCGTCATTAAGGACTGGCAGTTTCACTTGAAGGAATCCAGGCAGTCTGGATGGAGTTGGGCCATGAGCACATTTCTCTAGTACATTCTCATGCACGAAGTTTCTAAGAGAACAATTCTCTCATTTCAACTCATCAGTCAGTTATTTCCACATTTCAGTCGATATTTGCAGTAGTTTAGGCTCAAACGAACGAACAAATCTCTAACGAACCGTTTTACGACAAAACCATCGAAAAATGGTCGAAAATGAAAGTTCATAAGCACCAAAATCTCAAAAATTAAACGAGATATTGAAAAGTGTTAGTAGTAAAATTGTTATAGATAATTTTTTTTTTTTTTTCGAATTTTATGTAGGTCATTTTTAATTCGTTTTTGAGATGCCATTAACGCGATTACATTTTGGCCGCTTTAAAGTAACTGCGTGTTTGGGACATTTTTGAGATTTTTTTTTTGTGGAAAAGTGGATTGAAGATTCAATTTCCATTACAGCACGTACGTAGAATCAAACTTTCTCCAGAAGCCTGTCCTTTTATGAAATTGATAAGGCAGGGCCCGATGGAGAAATCCTCGAAGGAAACAAAAAAATATTAGTAGTTGCCAAAGATTTTCCTCATACAGAGCGAAGTTCCAACTTTTATCACAGGA
This sequence comes from Chrysolina haemoptera, assembly GCA_958298965.1. Classification (NCBI taxonomy): domain Eukaryota; kingdom Metazoa; phylum Arthropoda; class Insecta; order Coleoptera; family Chrysomelidae; genus Chrysolina; species Chrysolina haemoptera. Next base: position 334,969 of record OY282603.1, on the reverse strand, counting down.
TTGATGGGTAACATTATTTTCCAAACATGAATGAAAATTACACGTCCTATATAAATTTATTTTGAAAATTTATAAATACGCACCAGATTTGTTTTTGAGTTCACAAACACTGCAAGAAAATATAACATGAACGCTACAGAGATTGTATACGGCACAGTGCACTTTAAATTTATTGGTGCTTTTAACATTAAATTAGTTTGAGATCTTTATATCTTAACATCTTTAGATGTTATTCTTGGAACCAAAATATCAATTTGTGACATTAACGGGGGGCAATTAATTTTATTACTGAATAATTTATGTAAGCATAAAACAGATGCCTGTTTTTAGGTTTTCCTAATGATGCAAAGTCTAATCTATGTAATGAATCAAGATAATTACAACCACTTGGAGAATAAATTTTGGGAATTTCAGGAATTTGGATCAACTTCATTCTGAATTGGTGTCGGTCTAGCTTTACTAATTAATTATAAACTTGAGTTTAAAAATTTGGCAAACTTCAGAAAATTTTTATATTATGCAGAAACTCCTGTTTTTGGAATGAAATTAAAAATGATTTGTACAGGATGAACTGATACTCTTGAGCAATATGTCAAACGAAATTATAGCCTAAATCGGTCTAAACCTGAACTTTACTTATTATTTAATATTTTCCCAGCTCCTTAGATTTGTATCCAGTGGGTATGTACTGTACAAGCCTAAAATATTCTACAAAAATATGGAGTTTGTATTTCTAGTCCCTTTCAGGCTAGCATTGGGTATATTGCTCATATCCTGGGGATTTGTATGGTTATTTCTAAAAAAACGTTCAACTGAAGTTGACAATTATTGAAAAGTTTAATAAAACTTTTTGGAGAATGTATGATCATTCAGCTCTACATACAGTTTCTCAGAATTGCCGTAGAATCGGCTACCGTTGTTGAGTTATCAGCATTGTACTTATATCGTTGGTGAAAGAAGAAGAATTCATAGACCCAAAATGGAACTTTTGGGAACTTATAACTGAATCCTCTAATTTGACGTGCACTTTTCCTAGGATAAGTATGATACAACACATAATACTAGGATAATTAATATTAACAGCAGCTACTCAGTAGCAATTACAATTCCATTTCCCAGGATAATCTCAGCCGACACCCTGGCACCTCCGAATATAATCATCAAATGGAAATGAGGAGGAGATTCCAATCATGCAATGTAATTCAATTCGAAGGGAAAATATTACCCGTTTTAAAATATGACAATCCAATTACAGTAAACTGACATAGCTTATTAGCATAGAAAGTTATGACCGCATAAATTAGATTTATCTTTATGAATATTCGAAAATATATGGCAACTTCTGTCACAGCATGTTGCGTTTAAATCATGCAGAGTTATCGAATGTTTTTATAGACGTGGTACTTCAGCAAACATATGCATTTGGTGGGTGATGTTAGTGCACGATCATTTCTCACTCCATGAGTGGAAAACTTTAAATATTTTATCAAAATATACCGAGTGTACCAGTGACTGGAAATCGAGCATAAAAAAATGAATCTGTAACAAAACTATGATGTGCATCTGAATATTTTCATAACTCTCACCTGTTAAGATTTTTTTTGTGACGAAAGTTATTCATAATATTCATGCAAACATTTTATTTTTGCCAGAAAACGTTTCTTTGTATGGATAATTATATCATCATGCCATACCATTGCTGAAAAAAAAGTATAAAACTTCATTTTCGTAGTTTCCAAATAGGAAAATGAATAACCTTATAAATTGGTGGTTGTAGGTGAAATTTTTTTGACGAAGCTGGTTGGAGACATATTTCGGTAAAGTCTCATCTTTATGTGACCCTACAGCTACAAGAAACCGAATATAATCCCGCCTAAGATTTAAATTACCAAATCGTGTGTATATAATTCTCTTAAAATGTTTAATTTTACTGGACTAAATAATGTTCTCATAGACGTATACATAATGCATTCGGTGCCAACGGATATGACGTTGTACCAAGTTGCGTTGTGATTATACCAAGATAGTAATCACCTACCAGCTCGATATACAACAAACTAGGGTATTATATTACATCATTATGATATTGACGTTGAATTGATACTTCATAGTGTAAGTGTATGTTCTTACGAGAACATTAAATGCTTAGAATATAAAGCTGACTGCTCATTTTTTATGTATCGTCGACAAATATCAATAATTATTCAGGTTCTTAAAAATACAGGATGAGTCGAAAGAGTTTCCATATGGTCAGCAAATATCTCGATCAAAGAAAAGCTCATACATCACTGTTTTTTGACCTCACAAAAGACCTTCATGCTATTCTTCAATAATAGACAAATTATGGTAAAGCTCAACACAGGTCGATCAAAAATATTTATTTATTCATGTATTTATTTTTTATATATACTGGGTCCACTGATATTGATGTTTATCTTCCAAAGTATGTGAATGATGACTGCTTCGTAGCATATGGTAGAAAAATCAACAACGACTTGCTAATAAAATCATGATTAAGTAACTGTATTCTGAAATGAAATACTTCATTAAAAAAAATTATAGCACCAAAAGTCACTATTCATAATTGCAAAATTCAGATCAGAAATTTTGTCATTGAAAAAAAATAGGTAATCTGCGAAGAGATGGAACTGGTTTTGGAGGATAATTCGTCTACGATGATACTATAAAATCAGTATCAAATTCTCTACGACATGACATACCTGATGAATGGTTGATTGTTCGAAAGACCAACATAGTTTCAAAATATTTGAAAAAATCCAACATGCCTTCTCATGAAGCAGAAGAATGCACACCTTGCATACCTTTAAAAATACTTACTACATTCCCGTTCCGTCTGATATAATTTATCGACCCAGAAAATTTTTCCCAGCGTCTGCACTGGCCGCGACCGTGATTGGTGAAAATAATGAAGCCACTAATCATTCGGCTTGATAGCTGCTAAAGTAGCTCATTTCTATAATTGCGTCATAAACATGCCAATTCTCGGTTTTCCATCGCTCACATCGTACCAGCAATAAGTTCCGTGATTTACAACGATCACTCACCACTCGGATAGTGATATTAAAATTTTTCTGAGTCGCCGTCGTTACCCGTGAATAATAATGACAGGTATTATTTGTCCCTTATAATTCGACACCATTACCATAAATTCAGAGTGAACATTTCAAAACTAATAAACTCCAGACGTATAATTATTTCGTGGTAACTCAAAATGCGAGGGAATTAAGGTACAAACTGTAGTTGGAATGGATGGGAAGCACGCATGTCTGGGGAAAACCGTTATACCCCAGAAAATTTCATGTTGTCGTATAATCCTCCACTTTTTCAATGGTAAGTAAAGAATGTTGGTACTTACTGACAATTCTGCGATATTTCATAGGGAAAAACCTCAGTAATCTCGTTCATTGCTCTCGTTATACTAAGTCTTTGTATCTTGCTCAACTCAGCCGCGGCAAAGAACATTGAACAAATATTTGTCAGATAAATGTCCATCGTGGGATTAGCGAGGAAAGTAGGTAGTTGTTTCTTGTCAGATGTTTGCCTGATATCTTCCACATGGTGGTTATATTTGGAGAGAAGGGTACTTTGACAATCTCGATGAATATCTAGTGTTTGATTCTTGACAAGATCATTTTGGGTATACAACCTTCCACAATCTGTGAATGAAAAAATAGAAATCCAAGGAAATCAGTTGAATACCGGAAATATGCAAAGAATTTTCTTCGTGAAATCAAATTCTTAATCAATATGTTTTTCATTATTATTCGAGCGCGCTAGACAGACATTTTGCAATTCAAAATATCATTCAGTTTCGTAAATGGTGTCGACTCATTTAATTCATGTTGAAGATGCTCGCAAAATTTGGTAAACTGCTTCCATTTTAAAAACAACAGACTGGATTACAGTATCTATTTCTTCGTTTTAGAAATCGCCAAACCGATTCATTTTCAAACACTTCAACACCTTGCAAATAGTCGCTAATAGAGCGTGTTGATTGGTCTTGTCAATCGGGAGTGTGATGGGTTGATGACTGATATTCAACAGACGAAAGAAATAAATAAAGAAAAAAAAACAGTATCTTTGAAAGTAACAGTTACTCTGTTTCCTACTCTTTCCTCTTTTTTCTACTACGTCCTTGTTTTCGGTAAAATAGAACACGTAACGTATAATTAAAAGTGCAATTTATTTCCAATTGCCGAACAAGTCGTACGTTTTATTCTTGTCGTGTTAGCCGCTATCGCGCGCAAAATCTTTCGATTTATACTTTAATTTCCATCGAAATTGTGCACATAATTTACGACCTAAAGATAGAAATGGACCATAATTTTCAAAATTTTATCGGTTTCAGTAGGTATTTCATTCGGATTCGTGTTCGTGTGCCATATATCTACTTTGCAGTTGCGATAAAGTGATTGCGACCATTTTCCAAGTAGACTGTGTATAGGGCGATGGATTCTCATCATGCCGAAGTGCCATCATGAAAAACGCATAAAAGTGATAGTATTTGATAATCCAAACCGAATTGATTTGTACAGATGTATTGTTGTAGTCCAAGTAGCATAGTAATATTGAGAAATAGTGGTATAATTTAATGAAAATAATAGCAAAATATTCAAACGTAATATTGACGATAAAAATAAGAACTTTTCGCGATATCGCTCCAAGTAAAATTGGACATAAAATAATATTGATGAAATATTTCCGATGCAATATTGGCCTCAAAACATTTTCCCTGCAACTAGCAATTGCGGAGATAGCCAGGAAAGTAGTTGTTTTCTGATGGATATTCGACCCAAATATATTCCTATATTGTATAGGAAAATTGCAGTGAGCATCCTGGTATGGCAGGACATCTAGTTTCTAACTTGATAAGCAGCTCATTGTTAAATAATAGATTCCTTTCTGTTTATTGTTTTTATAGTTATTTGCCTCTCGTAGTCAGTGCGCCACCCCGTATCATCAGAAATATCCATAACTAGAGGTTCTTATTGGAAAACAAGTGATTGAGCAGATATCTGGGATGTCGTAAAAATGATTTCATTATAATTCGTGGGAGAAAATGTATATCGCAAGTGGTATAACATTGATTTCCACTAGATGTGCATTCAAACTGTATATTTTTCGAGTCGTAAAAGCGACCATAAAAGCAACATACATCATTTCTGCATTAACAAGAAGATGGATTTTGTCCACATGTTTTAACGATCTTGATAATAAAACAATAATGACAATTTACGATACGTATATAACAGAATGTGCTTTCAACTCACGCCCATAACTCGGAGCTATTAAAAATAAACCAAACGTTTTTACTACTGTTTCGGCTCGTAAGATTGAATTAGATAAAGCGTTGGTCAGCTGTCTAGATAACCAATCAACACAGTTAAATATAATGATAGTCGAAATCAACTGTCACTCGGTGTACTACTTAACAACTGGCGACTGGGTTTTGGGCTGACACGCCGATCGATCAAAGTTTATCTGTTATTCGAGAATGTGATCAATAAAAATGCGAGTCGAGGGGAGGCTTTCAATAAATGAGTGGCCTTTTTAATCAAATTGTTATCTCTCGACTTCAATGGGATTCTTTCAAATTTTGATTAGATCCACAAACACGAATCGCAAGAAACAAGAAACGATGAAAAAATCAGAGGATTTTACAATAATTTGATCCCCAATAATCTATTAACGTACATCTGTAGGATATCATCAAAGATTGGAAAAGTTCTGTTGGTCCTTTAGCTGAAAAAGAAATAACAGTTTCAGAAAAAAATTGCCAAGGAATATCTGTAGCTGATTTTGTGATTATAGAATATAAAACATAGTATTATTCAGGAATTGAAGAAAAATCTTGTTTGAATGTGGCTGAAGTAAGAGTGATGATCAATGGTGATATTAGAAATGGCCCAGAAAATTGTTTTTGATCCCTTCTTGAGTTGGTAATTTATTGGTTCTGGTTTTGTCAATAACTGGAAGCCAGCGGTCAACCATTAGGGAAATGGTTTAAATCAATGGAGATTGAATGAAAATGGTAATCATAAGCGAAACCTGAAAACCTGATACCAAAAATTCAATTAATAATTCATTTTAAAAAATTAAACCTCCCCAATCCCCACTTAAAAAATTACAACATGGAATCTGAACTGAAAAACTCACTCCTCAATCAGTCATTCCCTGGTGCATTCACTCTATTTCAAGAATCTTTGAATCACAGTTCCAATTTCAATTTTGTATATTTATCATACTGCGTTACTTTTTGGTACAATCCGTTTAGTGGATGTATTTTTCCAAATGAAAACTCATATCCGACTCGTACAGAAAGAATAAATCCAATATTGCCGATGATAAATCAGATTCATATCTCAATCCACACAAAAGGAATATTACAACAGCCACCATCGCACCAACACATTGCCTCGTAGCCGGTAGCCCCGTTATTGGAGCCATAATTCAACATCACACCCGACTTATATGTGCCAGCTAATCAAATTTACGGTCTCGAAGTAGTATTTTGTTAGCGAGCGTGTCTCTCCATCTTTCTTCATGTGTGTTTGCCGGCGAATATGCGCTAATTTGTCTGTCGTCTGAGGCCGTATTTCTTTATTTAAAGAACCATTTGACTCTCACCTAGCCGCCATTATGGGGGCTTTTTCCACTCTGGAGGCGCCTCCCGTCTCGAACTAATACTGTAATAGCGGGCAAGTGCTTCCTGTTTCGAGCTTGACAGCTTTACAACTCTTCGGAGGACATATATAACGTTTTCTTTCATCAACAAGGCGATACCCGGCTAAGTGCATGCGTTAATTTACAGGCGGCGAAAAAGAAGGATGAAATACGCGAAATGGTCGACTTTCCTGCTTTTTCTGCTTGAATTGTTGAATTCTGTTGCAAATGCATTCAATTATTTATTCGTTCATTGATGTGGTTGAGGCGAAGATTTGATGATTTTTTCAAAGGGTTCTCGAAATTATACATAAATATTCAACCGATCTTAATGAGATTTTGTACACTGTGTAATTTATGCAACAATTCAACATGGTTTGTCATCTAGGTTGAATATAAGCATCCAATCCCAAGTAAGACTTTTAGCTTTGTGATAGCCATCAGTAGGTTCTGAAGACCGTATCCGCATTATTCGCAGGATTTTTAATAACCTACTGAGGGCAATAATGAAACCACATCATAGGGCTGTTATATGAATCTATTTGCTCTGGGAGCGTATTAGGAAGAATGCAAAATTCAAATTGGCTATTACCTCACCTTCATGAACTTTTCACAAAGCTAGGATAAATTCAAATGTCATTAAAATTGTTACGTGAGATAGATGGCGTCATGTTTCAATTTCAAACGTTTTCTTGATGCTAAAATGTATTGCACGTCACACGTGATTTCCAGATTTACATACGACAAAAAGAACATTCTAAAATGTTCTCGAAGCTTCTGGAAAGTTGAAAAAAAATTAAATTCACTTTGACGGAACCAGAGCAGATGTTCCTGTTCCGGAAGGTTCGAGGACGTTCTGCCAGAGAATTCGAAAAAATTTGGAATTAACCGTACCAGAACCTCCGGAATTCTCTAGAACTACTGAATATACCAAAGTGAGTTCTTAAAATCAGGGAAGAGCAGCGGTGGTAGAATATTCAGAAAATGACTAAAATTTTAGAAAGAAAATTCTTGAATGTTCTCAAAGCTTCTGGAAAAAATTCGAGATCTCTTTGGAATGAACCAGAACAGAGGCATTTTGAAAATTAGTATTACTTTTGTAACATTCAAAACAAGGTTTGTTTCAGAAGATCACTATTCAACCAATTTTCTGTAAGTTTCTGGAAAGTACCAGAAAATTCGAGATTACTGTGGAATGAACCAGAAGAGAGTGAAATCATCTAAGATTATATATTTTCAACAGTGCTACCATATTTGTCCACTCTAATCTCTGGAACCACTAAACCGACTTAAAAAAAAAATGTAAATTGTGAGTGTTCGGTCCACCTTGAGAGTTTTTATTTTGATAAGTGACACTCAATTTTTTTTTTGCAAAATAACTAGCTTCGGCTGTTACTTCGCCATAAAATAAATCCGGAGAAAATATCAACCATATTTTGGAAGGGGGAAGGGTTAGTCGGCGAAACAAAAACAAACACTCCAGAGAAAAAATTCATTAATAAAGGACACTGTTTTGATATTTCCATTCTGTTCCACGATCAGGCCGAGTCAACTAGTATCTTACAAGTATGATGATTTCCTCTTTTCTTGACTATATATGGACTGTCAATGCTGTTATTTTGAAATCAGAAGCCATTTATTTAAATGATGACTCGAATATACTTCCTAAACAAGGACTCCTCGCACCATCACCACATCCTCAAGGGATAACTTCATCGAACGTCATGCGTATGCATTGTCCCTTCGCCAAAATGATAAATCTACGGTGAATGACGGGGATATTAACCCCGCGTGTGCAACGTCCGCATCGCAGTGATTTACTGGTCTAGAGAGCCGTTCTCACCGCCTACTTGTACAGCGTACGCGTCGCGTTGCATACAAAAACGTGTTTATTGCCGACGAGGTGATGGAATATGTCCCGCACTGTCACCGGAAATAACCGCTATCAATCACAATTTAGCCGACCGACGAAACATTCGACGATCTCGTTATAGTGTGGTTCTCAGGTAGAGCAGAATGGTTGTAGGGGAGGCCGTGAAGGTTTTGTGTAACACAAAAAGAACATTTTACATATACAATCACATAACCTACAAAAGGATTTCAATCCACACTCATAATTATATTGAAAGGAGCACGGGTATACCAATGAAGAGACAACAACTTTCTAACAGCGAGCCTTGTTCCATCGCATAGTTTCGGTTGAGTCATATTGTATAGCATAATTATCACCGAGCCAACCTTGAGCTGTAATTTGTGTGGCGGCATTCCTGGCAAATCTAATGAATTTAGGTTTCGGGAATTTTTGCCGATATTCAAATTATTCAAATCGCCTTATAGAAAAAAACATACTTGTTATCCAAATTTTGAAATTTTGCATCCAGAAGCTTAAAACTTAATTTCTTAGAAGCATTTGAGATCAACAAAAGAAAAAATCCAACAATTTATTAAATGATCAGTTAGATGTTAACTTTTCACCACTCCTTAACCTCGTCAATAATTAAGTGCATATCTGTGATAATAACTAAGGGCATATTTGTGATATTACCCTGAATGAGTTGCCTATATTAAGCAAACTATATCTGTTTTTTTTTTTAATTTCTAGAATTTTAACATAATGTCTGTATGCTGCTAATTTTTCCCAATAAAATTATAGATTTCCCCCTGCGTTATAAAAATTATTGAAAAACATGTTCCGTTCACAAAGGAATCCATATTTTTTTACTAATCACTTACAACACAATTATCTCACAAGTTCAACATGATGCCATGAATAACGCCTCCTATTGTGATAGTGCCGTGAAAATATACGGCCGTAAGTCACAATTATCCCACGACACACATATATTTCCCGTGTGCGAGTGCATGTGGTGCTGGTTGGCACCTTCTTTTCCTCGCTGTTTAAACCACGGTTAACAGCTACCGGCCCATTGTGCTGTCAGAACAATTAGTCCTCCTGTTGTGGGTAATAACAAGTTCCGCGATAAATTACTCACCGCTTCCTCGAGGCGAGGCCAACAAAGGACCTTTCGTTCCCACTTCATTCAGTCGAGGACGTCCCAACTTTTCGGAAGTTCGAGTGGAAGTGTCGTCGGATGGAGGTGGAACTCGAGGGTTTCCGTCGTGAGTTGTACAGACGCTGTATTTTTAAGAAAATTCATTTTTAACATTCACTTGGCAAGCTCATTTCGACAACAATCAGAAATATAAGGGAACTGTCGAGACACTTATCTAAATTTGTTCATTCTCACTTCTCTGGAACGGCAAAAGGGTTGGTGATCTGCTTCTGTTGTATAGACATTTTCATGGACGAAGCTCCTCTGAAATATGATCAATCATTTCTTCGTTAGCGCTTCCATCGAGACTAACCCGTCGAGCTCAGTCCTCACATCATTTGTCGTCACTTTGGAGGCTTGTTCTTCCGACAAAGTTCCAGACTCACAGCCTTGGGAGATGTTCCCAAAAGCATACATCATGCAGAAATCGAAGAAAAGCACCAATTCCTTCTACTTTTTCTCAGTTCTACAACTTCATTATTAGACAAAGGGTATCTTTATGGAAATTATTCTATCCCAACATCGTTCAGATAGCCATTTTGATGCCAAACAAATGATTTCATCAAGATGTAGATTATCTTAGTATGGCCCTTTAGAAGGTTGCGATTAAGGTAGGAGATTTTCATTATGACACTTATAAATAGCCCAGAGAACCATCATAAAGCGCAGGGTGGATTGTTGAATTCAATATTTCATTACTCATCCTCAGTGAACCTACCATCAACTTTTTGATGGATAACTACGATCATTCACAGATGTTGTCATCTATCATGAAGTCCCCACATGCCCGTATGACCCCGTATCATATTGATTGCCGTGAAAACGTCAACGAAAAGTAAAGGAGACGTAATAAATTACATTGTCCTGGACGCGGGGTTGGTCGGAAGAACTTTGATCCTGGCTGTCAACGTAGAGAACGCTTTGTTTTCTTTAGGGGGGCGGTTGAGCCATCGTTTTTAGTCGGCGCCACGTTTCGCTTAGGCAATTTTGTCAACAAATTAGTCTTGAACTTCATATCACATTTTGCCACGCCGATGTAAGTTTAGGGGCCATACGTAGACTGAACGGGTGTGGCAGGAATACTGGGGGTGGTTGGCGTTTGTCAACAAAAAATATCACTTCAAGTCGCGGAAGATGGTTATGAAGTATTGTTGAAATGTTGATATTTGTCTTGGTGATTTTACTAATAATAGTAATAGTCTAAAAGCCGAAGAGAGATCGACCTTCACCGTTCTGTTTAACGGATGAAACATACTTCTTATGAAGTTTCAAAAATTTGGTCCAGGCCTATATAGTGAGTTTCAAAAATTTGTACCATATGGAAAACTTTTTTAATGTCGATTTGTCAGAAAAGTTTTAGATTAATATTTGACGCAAAAAAGAGAACATCTTTCGAAAAATTTCAGAAGTTATATTTTTCGTAAAAGCTTCTGCACCTTCATTCAAGCATTGCTTTCATATACTAGAGATACTGAAAGGCATAGAAATTGAGCGAGAATAAAGTAGCTATTATATTTGTTCCTCATAATACGCATTGATGTGTTAAGAAGAGCAAAATTGAAAGACATAACCAAATATGCAGTTACAGCTTCTGCCCATTCCAGAAATCCGATAAGTTTCAGTACCCTATAGGATATCACGACCTATATACATTATTTTTCCTTAACGTTCATCTACCTCTGTTAAAATAATTACTACTGAAATATGTTGAAAAAGTCTCCAGTATACAGATTTAACCTGAGAACGATTCCTGGCGACCGGGCCTTACATCTTAAAGAACGCTTTGCTGACAAAAGAAATTGAACATCTACTTCGTTGCGATATCGAATTCAACTTACATTCTACTACCCCGTATCATTTTCATACAACTGACAGAATTCATAAGAAAACCGATATTTGATATATAAATTCGATTTGGAAGTTTTAAAGTGGAATGGTAAAATATGACAGGAAAACATTAGGTTTATCTTTTATTCATTCCAAGTGGGAGACTCCAGTTTCAATATTCAAATTCCTTTCGAATGAGGAGAATAAGGAAACCGATTCATTTCTATTCTCTTTCTGCGCTTTCGACTTATAAACCATTCATAAGGCGTATTATGGAACTACTTTTTAAATTGTTAATAGTCGAGCTGAAGAATGTAAGTAAACTCCAGATAAAAAACTGCCTTTATGTCGAGAAAGATTTCCTCTATTTACCCAAAAAGAATATACCCAATAAATGCACTTTTGCTGTGAAAATATTGTGGTCACTTTATAGATACCTACAGATTGAAACGAGGTGATTTCTATGTGAGCCTATAACGTTCGCAAAACACTAGAGAAACGAACTGCAAATATCAATAAACTGAGTTATTCAGTATCTAATATTGGAATTTTTAAAACAACCTCTACGACCACTCTTGTTGCACCAAAAGTTTCGTGGCTAGTGAAAGCTTAATAGTTTCAATATTTATTTCCAAGCTCTCATGCACGCAGTGGTTAGAGAGGATTGGCCAAATTCGATAGCAATCCTATGATTGGATGAAGTGAGACCAAAGATCAAATGAGCGTTACCCAGGCTAAAAGTGAAGTAATAAAGAATACGCTGAGAACGGCTCCAGCCTTAGTGTCAGAAATACGGCTGAAGCTAACTCTGCTTTCAGTGTGGATCAAGAAGGAGGCATAGGTAGCCCACCTGAGGATGCTTGACCGGTATCTGGGTGAACCAGAAAGGAGCTCAAAGTTAATAGAGCAGAAGAAGCTTTTTCAGCCCTAGTAGTATGAAGCTCACAAGATAGATTGCTATGAAACAGAAATTTTGCTCTCAGTCCGTGCAGAGAACAATGGAAAGGAAATACAGTGGAGTTTTGTACAGGAGGCTGTACTAGTATATTATACGCAAGGAGAAGCGGTATGAGACAGTTTTGGAAGGTATACATCATAGTCAAATTTTTCATCCTGGCTCAGGAAATCAAGAATACTGTGATATTCCTTAATTATTAATCAATTTTTATGATGATAAATGATCTCTTATAAAAAAACTCGATTACAGAGATCACAATTACCCTGCAAGCCAAATAGCAATCCGTCATTCATTTTGAAAAAATAAAGAACTGTATTTAATTTACATTCCCGACTTTTCTAGTAAAATACCCATCGGAGCCTCTTAGTCCCATCCTGCTGAAACTGCACCGCGCCCCGAATATTCAAACGATATTCCACATGTGAAACGCGACTTAATCGCCGCATTGAAAATTCACAAAGAGAAAAGCCATTAGGCGATGATCTAAGTGGTGTTTCTAATGGGAACATCCCCCGGGAAGCGGCGCAGTCACGTGTGAAGGATCACTGTCACATCGCCATCCATCAACCGTCGCTGGTTGCGTTTATAATGGGCCTCTCTGTCACTCGGAACGATACAGCGACGAGACCTCTCTCCGGGCCTAATGGCAATTCAATTGCTGTTGGATGATAAATCTTCGTTTGATGTTTCTTGGAACGGGAGGTGTGGGGAGCGAAGTTTGTCCAGGAAAATGTTTGAGAGAAATAAGGTTGATTGAAGATATTTTGTTTCAGGAAGATCGGAAACACATACATTTCGCTACGCTTAGGCTACCTCACTCAGAGTATTCAAAAGTCTGTTTCTCTTTAATATCATTTGCAACGAAAAACAGGTTCAGTCGTTCCTTGAACAAAGAAAATCAGAACTCTTGGGATCGTGTTGAGGAAATCTAGAAGTTCAACAAATGTTTGCGGCATTATCGATGAATTTGCAGACAATTCTGTTTTTTCACTGAATGTATGAACAATTCTCAAATGATCCGTTTTTCGGAGAAACCACCGGAAAATGGTGTGAAGCAGTCCATACACGTCTAAAGCCGTCCATACACGCCCAAAGCCATCCATACACGTATGAAGCAGTATATACACGTATGAAGCCGTCCAACTTGTAGGAGATATATGTGTACACGGAATGGATATGCGTGTACACGGGGGGTAGTATCGTCGCGCGCAGCGTAGGCGGATCATGCGCCCACACTTGTCTTATTCTATGCTCCTAGGTCACTGAGATTTTTTTGAGTCTCCCAAATTAGTTAAAATTTCTTTCGTGCAAACGGAAATAGCTATTACTTCGGCTTGGTCTCTTCTTGTATACTCTAGTCCCTAACCCAATACCTGTCTTAGCCACTTCAAGCTATATACAGGGTTGGGATAAATAATAATTTAGGAAACACAAATGTCTTACCCCATCATTGTTGACCCTGCTCAGTCCCTTCAGGGTCCTTTTGGTGCAAAGCCCACAAGGGACAAGTCATATGGCTATGATTTTGAATGAATACTAAGTAATAATCTTCCGTCAAAAAGTGTCGTCCATTCTTCATAAATACTATATTTTGATGAATTTATAGGTGTTTCAATGTTATCATTTACTACAGACAAACCCCGTAGATTCATTGAAAAGGGCTTTATTATTGGGGCCTTCCCCTTGTTTTCCACAGTCATCAGCTCGAATTAGCGGAAATTCGTTCTGATGTTCCAGAAACGGGCGAAGAATAAAGAAAACCGTTTTGCTCGTAACCGATGGAGACAAGCAGACAACAGGATTGTGCTGTTGATAACATATGGAATAAATCCACATTCTCGACGATGTCTGATAAAAGAACGTCGAATGAAGTTGGCAGCTCGTCATGACGAATATTCCGCTCTCAAAACAATACCAGAATGAAATTTATCACGTCGAGCCGACAGTTTGGCAGCGGAAAATTGATCATGCTCGCCCATTATGAGGGCTTTGTCAGACGAGATGTTGAAATATGAAAATTGCAATGGGAATTATTAAATGGCTATTTGTACAGCCTTTTGTGTTTCGTTCCGAGACTGACAGTTCGTGGAGTGTTTATTGATTTTGGAAGGGCGACGGGACAGAAGCAGTATGCGTCTTTGAGGGTTTGTTTGATTTAATGGTATGCATGGGAGATCAGGACGAACAAAGGACGTCGTGAAATTTGACAGTTGTTGATTTACGAGAGGACTATTAGGTCAAGTTTAGTTAATTGCTTAGGAAACAAGTTTTTTTCTTTGATGTGACAACGGTGCAGCATAGCTTTACTCATTTCTTTGTCTCACAGAGGTACGTGGTTTGCTCCCAGAAATATTTTTTCCAGGTGAAAACGAACAAGTTTTCAATGGCACAACAGTAAGTAATTGAATACACAGAATATTACATCTCCCTTTAAACGAAAAAAAAATAATTATAACATGAAACATGCAACGTGAAACAACATAATACATGAAACGGGAAACGGAAAACTGGAAACCTGAAACATGAAACATGAAACATGAAACTTGAAACTTGAAACGTGAAACACGAAACATGAAACATGAAACATTATTGAGAATTTGATGGCCACTTGTTTCCTGGCCTAGGGGGTTTATGGAGAAGATGAAGTTTTAATGCTTTTGCATTTTTCATACAGTCCTCTTCGAATTTAATAATTTGGCACAATACCTTATTTCAACTTAGGCGATTAAATATACAAAATTAATCTACTTTGCTTGATTCAAGGAAATGACAGGTATTTGTACTGTGACGTCAACAAATGGGTAACTCTCGGAGATCAAAGTGACTTTTGAATGATTTATCAGACTGTTCAAAATTTCTTTGAATTATTTCAATTTATTTTTCACGCGGCAAGAGTTCCTCATTCATGTTTATATTCAAAATTCGATTTGTCACTTGTCACCTATGAAACGCTAGTTATTCCAAACAAAACCAATCGTCGCCTACAAATCAAGTTTTCATCAAAGACTTCAAAGGCGGAAACGAGCCAAACATTTTTCCGATAAATCTTCTCGACTTGCAACTAGATTGAAATATCAAAGTCAACAAAGAATGTTGAAAGGCTGGTGCACGCAATCGCGAGTGCCATGTAAACCGCGTGAGCATATTACCCACCAGGAAAAATGAAATATCTCGTGCTACATGCTATAGGCCAGGTATTATTCCCACAATTTGGCAAAATTGAGAAGTATTATGAAAAATATTTTTCCGGATACCAGTAGAATTGTACAATAAAATAATGAAACGGGAAAATGTTTGTTCTCATTGGAAAGGATTCGTTAGGACCTAGGTACATATATTGTTTTTTCCAAATGAAACAATTAATAAATCAATTCTCTCCCAATATAAGAGGATGAAGCTGTATGTAAAACCCAAAAATATCTTGGTTTTCATTGGGAACTTTTATTGTCTGGAATGTTTCTATGAGCACGACGCGACGTTTCAATCGGTTCAGTATCCCGATCGTTATCAAATGTTGACCAAATTTAGAATTCACGCATTTTCAAATTGCAAGCTAGGTTAGCTTTTTAGTATTTATGGGAAGCAAAAGTATTTTTTGTGCAAAAATTTTGGTATATTTGGTAGACTGTCAAATACCTCCCATTGCCAAGCAGACCAGCCTTTGAACTTTGTCTAGTTCATTTCTGGCTTTGACTTTTAATGTGCCAGTGCACCATACAATTTCTCCGTAAGTTATGGTTGGGCGCATAATTTGCTTGTACAGGGTGTTTCTGAATTTAATAAAAATACTTTAAGTGCGTATCAGAGTTGTTCATTTCGTTTTTCATTAGCTTGGTCGAAAAACTTCAGTCAACAACAGTTGTTTGGTTTGGTGGTGAATAGCCTTGCTCCATTCAAAAAGAGGTTTCACTTTCACTGGTCTATTTATAGTGCTGTATGCATTTCACCCGACAAGGAAAATGTTATAACTCATGCCACATGTATAACGGCTGAACATGCTAAAGTTATTTATCAGAATTCCTAATGCATACATCACGTGAAAATATTTGTTTCATTATAATATGAAACAATGAAACATAAATAATATTATGCAAATCGAAACGTTATCGTTGAAAAATAAAAAAATATCAGAATCGTTCAGAATCTCGAAATTGCGGCGGGGTAACTTTGTCAAAGTCATAAAGAAATTTAGACGTGGAGTTCAAAACAAAAAATCAGACATAGTAATTAATTTCACGGTAGGGACTGTAGGGAGTGGAAACCAGAAGAGATTCACTGAAAACCATCATTTTATGTAAAACATATTAACGTCAAAAAGATATCTAAATTAAAAATAGGTTCGTCACGTCAGCATTCCAAATATTTTTTATTCGTTAGTTTAAATGCTGAATATTTCCATGCTCTGTGGTGTCACTGTGATACCTCCTTTCTATTAGGATGCAGAAAAGTGATTTGAAGCGATAACACGCATGTAGCTGTACCAAGGTGACCTCTTCTAAAAAAAAATACAAAATATAGGCCCTCAGGAAGCCAAAGTGATTCTGCTGTTTTACTATGATTTGTACAACTCTATTGAATTATTGGTCTGCAAAAGTAAATTTCGGGAATTATGAGCTGTAACTGAGTGTAGTGAGTGGGTGTAGGCATATTTATTATGATTTTTGTTGAATATAAATTTAAAAAAATTAGAATTCCTATAGGGGCTGAAACATCCAGGACATTCTTGTTAGTGAGTTTTCAATTTGAACCCTTGTAAGACTTCCTTTTCAGATACATATCGTAATTGAAATCACGATATTTCTAGTCTCCATTTCGTTGAAGCAATATTTTTCACCCTGTACCATTAAGGAGAGCATTTAATGCCATACGAAAAAGGAGAACTAGTCCATATTCATGACCGACCGAGCCAATTCCGGCGATCCCCTTTCCCCACGATGCCAACACCAATCTATGCAAAAAACACGCCGTATTAGCATTTGTAGCGCGCAATTGAAATTAATTCCGCGATTAAGCAACGACAAGAGACGCTCCGGCCGCCAGCAGTGATTTACCTGCCCTCTCGCGGCAGCTCACAACGCTACGTATTAATGAGCCGGCAATGGGCCGTCGCGGACTAATTAAAGCAGCCGTAATTGAGTGGCCGATGTCAGCGAGAGGGTTAACCCTCTCCCTAACCTCCATGATTGGTGGCTCGAGTCGGCTCTGGCACGGCTCGTTTGCTTGAGAGAGAGCTCTCCGCACCTGACACCAGATTCCCTTAACGATTTAATTAGTGCACACTGGTCTTGCTTGCGATGTTCCGATTTACTGGTAGCTCTGGTGCGTCTTCCAAATGGGATATGTCGCTACTGATCGCTGCATACCACGAAGCGTTCGATATTCTATGAGCTCGATGTACACACCGTTTGTGTGATCGTTCTGGTTTCAATCTGCGTTGAGATCAGAGTCGTTTATATAGAATTTCATAACTGATGTAAGTAGGGAATATATTTCGAACGATATAGAGACAACAGTTGAGACTACAAATCAGTTGGTGAATTTTTCTGGATTCGTATATTTTTTTTGTTTACTGAATTGTACACTTCCAATTCCAATTCTGCCGGCAAGTTGCTGCTGGAGTGACTAGCGGAAGGTACCACGTACACTCTTAATCACAAGGGAAATCGACGAACATTGCCTCAGAATTGTTTTTTTTTTTCGAAGTCACTGAATGGTAATCGACATTCATGACTTTCACTGGCACGAATTCATCGACACATAGAAACCTCTCTAGCACAATTCCTTGTCCAGTTTTCTCACCATGAACATCATCATGTTTCCAGTGCTCGAAGATTTCATGAGGCACCAGCTCTTCTCCGTTCCTACCTAAAACGCCGTCTTTGAAATTCAACTGGAACCCTCTAGAATTCATGATGTCCATTCTAATAATTGTATCATCCTCGACGTTAGCTATTAATGCTCGATATTTCAGCTCAGTGCTTCTCAAAACCGTGTCAATGGTTTCACAAGATGAAGTTGTCATTGGCTGCTTCTTTTTATTTCATTAATTTTAGTTGGGCCTCAATACCAATATTTTCTGAATACATATTCGCGATAATTCTGTCGGTTTTTTATTCACTAAATTGTGTTAATAACCAATAGCCCGCGCCCGCTAGGACAAATAGTACGTATTGCTTCACGGCAATATGAGCGAGTAACAAGACGAAGGCGAGTAATTAGACGAATCAAGTGACTGTATTATAAATACGAACAATCATTAAAATTACAATCATGACAAAATTATTAAAAATCACCAGTATTATAATGTTTTACTTTGCATTGAACTTCCTAGTAAAATTACAGATTTATTTGACCAAATATGTGTTCCTCATAATCCTCAGTTCCTTTGAAGGAACCTTCAGTCAATCTTCATCAATGATTTTTTTATTTTTCTCAATTTTGTTATGAATAAACAGAATTTGAGGAAAGAACTATTCTATTCTAACCTATTTTCAGAAGTCTCTCTGTACGCGTCTACTTTGAAAACCTTTTTCTGCGAAATGAAATGAATATATAAAAAAAAGAGATTAGATCCAGCTCGCATCGTCCCCACCGGAAAAAGCTCCCAAATAATTCATCTCCGCGAATAGCGAAAGCACGCTAAGAAGGCTACATAAAGTGGATTGAAGTCATTCAACACCTCAAAGTGCTCAGTTTACAATGCCGACTATTGATATCAACTCCCGGTCGAAGTGCCCTATCGCACACTGCGAAATGGAATTTGAAATTTTGGAGACCCCAGAGTGATGTAAAAATACACTTCGCGGAGGGTAAAAACGTCGTTTGCTTTTTATTAGATTACCGGGAATATACCGAAGGTGACAAGTGCCGCAATGAAGTTACGTGTTACGGAATTTTATATTCATTTTTATGTGCCGGAAAGTGGGATTAAAATTTCTTGACGGTGACAGAATAATTTAAATATATCAGGTTTTATAGCTGGAAACAATTTCATTTCAAACACGTTGAAAAATTAATCCCTCTTTATGCTGCCCTCATTGGAGGAGAGGCGAATCGAATTACGCGAAGCTGTTTACAAACAAAGTGAGACTGGAGGAGGCTTATGCCATTAAACGAATGAAATTTGTCAACCCAGGGTGTTTTAACAATTTTTTTTTTGGTTATCGCGATATGGCTGGATGATTTTGTTGTCTCGAAGTTATAATACTGTTGCAGTACAGGGGTTCGTGGCTAAATAAAATTCCGGACACTTATGACTCGATTATTTACAGCTGAAATATCAACCATAAATTTTAATGATTCGAAAATACAAAAAGAAGTTACTGACAGGACTGAAGTCACCAGTACTTAAAAAGGTGTAAATTTTAATCACATAAAAGCCTCGGTAGGCTGAGGCGATACAAAGATGTGTTATATCCAAAGGCAAGCTACGGGAGCTATGAGGACAATCATAACAGCTGCCTTGGAAGTTTTGTTGAACATACCACTTCATGTCTACATAGAAGGCACAGCTGGGTAAGTCAAAAATAAATTGACCAGAGGGCAATCACCTATAAATAAACTGCACGGTAACATATTCATCGAGCTATATACAAACAATTAGAATCCGATGCCATAAGGAAATGCTATTGGATGAGATGCTCCTCAAGTATAGCTTCGATGAAAACTACAATACAATTATAAAAGGCACAGAGACATGGAAGGAAGGACCTTCAATTAATGCGGAATTGTCCTGCTATACTGAAGAATGTCTAGGAGCAGGAATTATAATTGATTGAATTGAATTGTCCGAAAAAAAGAATTGTTAAAACTTGGGATTAGCTCTTTGATCTGGTCCATTGCTACCTTTGCTATTGTCTATTGTAGAATACCATGTGATTCAGAGCACCCTTACATCATTTTTAACGAAGTCGAAGAAAACCATTACCTAGTCACCTAGGTCACCAAACTCAACCTTTTATATTGTTTTTCATTGTAACAAATGACCAATGCAAGTTCCAAACTTACAAAAAACTGCAACACAAAGTCATTGTTACTTATAATAATATCAGCCCAGCAGAATTAAGCTGAGCAGTTGAAACAATTTTTGAATAAATTAAAGTTGAGCTTATTGACATTAATTTATTATAGAAAAAGTTTTATCAGCATGTTTGACAAGCCGTAGAAATTAAGTAATCGCACCGAAGCATTAGGGAGGTAATCATATATTGTAAATGTCTAGTTTTTCCAGAGTTTTGTGTGCATGATGATTTTAAATATACCTCTGTTATTTCTATAGCAAGAAACGTATTAAACTATTGAACCAATTTCTTCACGACATCCTCACCATGATTCTTTCAAATCACAGCTCAACTTCTTCAAACCCCCTGCCTGGAAGATAAAATCTTTATGCCTGAAAGGGTAGAAATCAAGATGACATATATTATACAAATTATCTCCGTATTTTTTTTATAGTCAAACTCTATGAGCTCAGCTCAAATTTATTGAACGATAAGAAAGTTCGGTGTCATCAGTTCTGGCAACAGTAGATGCTGGGGTGTTTGCTAACGCATTTCACAGATATAATGGAGACGATAAGAAGAGAAAATGTGACTGTTTTAAAATTTAAGTGTAATAGGTTTACTGGGGGCGAGATAATATAAAAAGTATCCATAACTTGGCGCAGTTAAACAACCGCTTCTAATTTTGAAATAGCGAAGCAAAGTATTTAGCACATGAAGAGACATTTTAGGCGGAGAGATAAGCCTGGAACGGCCGTAACAACTCTGCCCAGAGGCGCACCTCGGGTATACACTGTGCAAGCACAGATAACGCTGAATTGTTACGTAAAAAACACGATTATGAGTTTCAATACGCCAAAATTAAGGTACTGTTTCAGTAAAAAGATATTCATTCGAATCAAGAGAAATATTGCGGTTTAAGAAATATGTAACTCGAAGAAGTATAGTTATTTCACATTTGAAACAAAGAACCTGGGCGACCGAGCCTCGATCGAATTTTCGTTGTATATAGCTAAAATTTGACCAGCAAATGGTCATTTACAGGACTGTAATTAAATGGTTCAGCTCAAACAAACTGAGTGGACGTTTGTTGAAAGTGCTTGACAATGTTTCGATTTGTGTAAGATTTCTTGGGTTCAACCTACTGCACAACAGGTATAACAGAACATTAAGGCAGAACTACCTAGAAACAGGATCAGCTAAATGCCTGATGGTAACTTTTCCATTTCAAAGTTACTTGGAAATTTACCTTTAGGCTTGCAAAAATCTATACGAGACGCAAAAATTCGTAATCCAGTCCTTTCCGACGTTTTAGGCTGTGTACCATGTGATGGTACTCATGGTTAGCAAGGTGCGCGTCCTCTGCAAGAGGTGAATCCTTCGGAAAGTGAAATTTTCTTTTTATTCTAACTTCAAACCATCTGATGTGAGCCATCCAGGTAGCTCTTCTCGTCGTGAGATACAGAATAACCTGTGATGCTGCTATCGGAGTTGATTCCAATGCAACTGTTACGTAACGACAGGTCAGATTTCCATCACCTTTGCCCTTGATTCAAGATTCTGAATGAAAATTTAGAGAAACCTTACACAAAGTGAAGTATTCCATGAGAAACCGTCATAGATACGCTCATGTCCTTGCGGATGTATCAACTCCCCGTGCAGCAGAGGGCAATAGTTAACACGAGATAAGCGGTCGGTAGTTACGTCATGTTCTGGCGGTGTGAATGGGGCACGCCGCTAACAAATCGGTTGTGTGCTTCGGATTTCGGTCCCGTTAAAATTAGGCCGGCGACGCTCGCGATATTGCCAAGCACAAGACAAATGAGCGGCAATATCCGGCTGAGGCAGCAAAGAGATGAAGCTCATAACTCGCGACACCTTCATTTCTCATACGGAACTCCCCTACGCCCGTCTGTCACGCGGTGGACGGGGCTCGGGCTCGGAGAACGGCTTATGAATGTTTTCCATTTGCCCATATTTCGGAATCATATAAAAACAATGAAATTTATCGGCGAGACTTGAATCCTTAATCGATACGTGGAATATTTATTGAAGGATCGCATGTTGAGCTTGTACAGGTTGGGCCATTCAATAGAAACCATTCAGATTTCTGACATTGATAATAAGATTCGATAAGATTTTCACAAAAAAAGTTTTGTAAAACTTTTTTCTCAAACATGATTTTGAACGATTTGCTAGATACAATTTTCTTTCGTGAATTACTATGGTGATAATTTTTCTCAGAATGATCGAATATTTGTAATAGATATGTTTCCATAGCTAAGTTTATATAAACTCATGATTAGAAGGCTAATCGAACCACGTGAAAAAAATTTGGTTTCCGTCTAGAATAAGAAAGTTGTTGTCTACGTTTGGTACAACTTGTACGTATTTACGTAGGACGGACATGATCGGTATTATAATACTATGCCACATATCAAGTTTCCAAATCTACTGCACTGAAAAAATACTGTACTATATGCAATAATAGCCTTGTTTTTGAAAACACCTACATTGCAACAATCGAAACAATTGTTCAGCACACAGAAAATTATTGAATTGGTATAATTGATATCACCAAAGGCTTTTCATTCAATGGGTCTTCATATTCAAACTAATGATATAATCAAATTGGTAACCAAATACATAATATATCATCATTGAATTAACTATTACTCTACTCGTGAAATATGGAATAGAGTTTATCATTAAATGAATGGGTATCAATTTCATATTATGAAAGTGTGTTCTCGGAGTATATGTTGAAAATTTTCTAATCCACTATCTACATGGATCATCCATTGTATGGTATAATATTGCGATAGACTATTTATATTTTATTGTGAGAAAAAGTAGAAGCAGTTCTTGTAGAAACTTTGCCAGTAATCTAAAAGATATAATTCAATAGTCGTAGAGGGCAGCAGATTTTTTTGTCCCGATTATTCTCCGCATGAATGAATTCATTCATCTTCAAGTCATCTAATTTCACTTACAGCCCTTTCCGCACCCCATCACATACGAGCTCACCCCAGCGCATAAAAAAGGCAGCCATTACGTAGCCGGTCTACGGATCCGCAAACATCCCTTACAATATCTCGTTGATAGCGTTAAGTCGGAATAGAGGTCCAATCCAATTTCGAAGGAATTGTCAAGTGACCGTTAAGCGAAATCTTTGTAATCCCAGCTGTCTCGGGGAGCAACTGTAAACATATAACCGTGAGCCCTGAGGATTATCCCTTGATCGATTCTGGACATCCCCGGACGGCAATCCTTACAGGCATCACCTTTAATCTTTCTAACAACGTGGTGTTTGTTTTTATCAAATAGAAGAGTGTAAATAAATCCGAGTCGACGCGGCTGTCGAGGGAATTGTATTTTTCGATGGGGGTGTTTTGGTGGCTATTATTTCTGTGGAGAAAAAATACTTTTTATGCGACACCTATGGAACAGAACACGTTGTGCTTTCATCTGAAATCGCAACGTTGTCGTTTTCTTAGTATCAATATAGAATCCTACTATACAACGGATACGATCCATAGTAATTTTCTTCTAGAAAATTGGAAAATTATGATTATTGCTAAAAAAAGTAAATTTCGAAATACCATTCAATGTTGGGAAAGACATTCAACGACAAAAATATATGTGATTGTAACATGGAAATGTGTGATACTATTTAGTTCAGAAAAAGATCAATATAGTAAGGAAACCAAACGTTCTAGACTGTAAAAATTAGTTTGTTCAATGATACATTATAAATCTGAATATTTATTTGCTTTTTATGCTTCAGGACTCTCTAGTTCATTATTGTTTACCTCTATCACAAACGTGAAATATTCAAGTCAGAGTGGGAAACAAAATTTTGCCTTTCATTAATATTATGACTGAAAGAAAATGAGATTGATTCAATTTTTTTTTTTTTTTTTCAGAGCCAATTCTGACTTCAAATTTATTTATCTAGCATGTTCAGTTAGTCAAGTTTTATTTTTTTAGTATGTTTGGCCAATGTAACACAGCTTACAAACACGATAAGCACAATTTAATTAATAAACAACTGACTTGTCCAGCATTGAAAAATATTTTCGTCAAACACGAACCACTACGATTTGGGACCACTCTTCCATGTAGGTGATGAGAGATAGATCATAGTTTCTTGCTGAGAAAGGAAACACCACGTTTCAGATGGATATGTGAAATTTGGTTGTTACTGTCTAAAGTGATCATTTATTTTCTGATCATACAGAAACACGCGTCTGAATTTTTTTCCCCAAGTATTTGGCGACTCCTTCGTTTATCCGCCAGAGCAGCACGACAAAAGCTTTCCACCGCCTGGAGCATGCTTCATGTAACACTGCTGCTGGTGACGTTTTCGTGAACGCCCTCATTGATCAAAGCACTCATAATAAAAATTTAATATTTGCTGCCCCAAGTGAATATAATTAAGTTTTTCGATCCACACCGCCCTCGGGTGGCTTTCAATTAATTTAGGAAGAGTGGTTGTTATATTCCGATCTGTCAGGTTAGATTTTCTCCGGCGGAAATGTGAAATCAATTTCCTTTGAGTGCAAATGAGAAAAATCAGAGCGTGTTTCTCTGTGCGATGTATTGGTTTCATTATAATGGAAATACAGTGAGATTCCTAGATATCAATTATTCTTCCGATTCCGATGATTACATTGTGAAATATTGACCTAATTACTAATTCACATGTATGCAGTATAATATATAAGTGGGATAACTTTTAAGTCATCCTCAGGAAAATAAAAGAGTTGCATCATATTTTTCAGTTTATAAATATAATCGAAAAACATTCGATTTCTAAAGACGTAACAAAAATTACTCAGGAATTGAAAAGTGACAAAGAGCGCGCCTCTGACTCTCCCAGCTATATACAATGAAAATTATTGGTTGCCTCGACATCAGCGAAATTCAAAACCAACCAAGAATCCCAAGAAATTATCAACGACAATGTTACCGGTAATGCCGTTAATAGATTTCTAGAGTCATCCTGGTCGTTCGGTCATAATAATTATCGTCGAAAGACAAGCAGGGTTGCCAATGTTTGGAAAATTTCCAAAGAATTGAAATTATCATTTCCATTAACTGGCTGCTCCCTCACAAGCAACCCTCAGAAGTCTTCGAGAGAGTTGTGAGAGCTAGGTAAGAAGCAGCCCTTACCTTTTAACGTGTGATGACATGCACGAGGTCGGTGGGCGCGGCATTGGGAGTAGCTTCAAACGCAAATCAATATCTCAAGAAAATTTTTGGTTCCATGGTTCCTATAAGAAACTGTTTGAATGGATTTTTTGCTATGGTTACTGAAAAACTGTAATCAAGTGCTCAATTTGTACGTATATGGTTAGGAATGTATGTGCTTATTTAGAAGCATGGGGCTAAGAAAATGTATAACATTTGTTTTAACCCGTTTCAAAAAAGTGGTACATATCATAGTTTATTGAAAGTAAAAAAGAGGAAAATGGGATATTTTTTGTTGATTCCATCAGGCACTGTACATAAGGAATATATGGGAAATCGCTACTACTGTAATAGTGGAAAGAAAAATCCATTCAATTCATTGGCAACACCGCCGTCGAGTCATACGCGCTGTAACAGCGGGCATAAAGTAACGTCCAATAAGATAGAAAATTAATTAACAAATAAAGCGATTGAATGTTTTATGAAGCCGTAACGTGGCGTGTTCGGTCGTCAGGTGAGCGCTAATACCCGTCACCAGACTGCAATAAAACTAGCGATATATTCTCCCGGCTCTTCTTTATTCTCTTAACTGGCTCGTATTTTAGTATGTTGTCCCATTCTTGTGTAGTTAATGTGTTGGGAGTCGAGGGGAGCCATTTCGCAGATCCATTAAAGTAATTCATTGTCGTTTGGTCGCGAAGATGTGCCGAGTTGTTACTAATAAATACTCATAAATATGCTAATAAGACAAAGCCGTTATTTATGCAGACTCTCCTTTCTCCTCTGTGTGTGAGTTATGGAGTGGAAAACTAGGAACGGACAATTTTTCCGTTTTGCTTGAGCGGCACTTTCAGAAAAACTTGCGACCCTCGATTGGCCCCGATGAATTGAGCGGATGTCTAGTGGTCGACCACTGCAGATACGGAAAATGGGCGTAAAAGGGATACTGTAAATAATGATGGACAGATTTATGAAAAAAACAAGGCTTCGTTATCAATTATATTGAACAAAGATTTCGTTGGCATTAAGGTACGTTTTCCTCCAGGGTCGCTTGCGACTGGCGACCGCGACATCGTCAGTGCTTTGTTCATCCGCCTGTTTTTCTACCTGCTACTGAGTCGCTATTACCAAACACCATCCGCCGATCGCGCAGACTAAA
The DNA here is from genome assembly GCA_958298965.1 of Chrysolina haemoptera. Classification (NCBI taxonomy): domain Eukaryota; kingdom Metazoa; phylum Arthropoda; class Insecta; order Coleoptera; family Chrysomelidae; genus Chrysolina; species Chrysolina haemoptera. The sequence goes on along the minus strand of OY282603.1, from coordinate 308,095 downwards.
CAACAATCTCCAAGAGTAGATTTACGACTAATTCGCAGCAAATTTGTACCGTTAATTCAAAAAATATGTACTTGCAGTTAATGAAAACACGTCTAGAAACCTAAAGGCTTAGAGTGGTTCCTTTGACGCATTCTTTCATTTTAATAATTAGATAAAGTTCGAAACAAATATGTCATTAAACAAATTTTCAGTGATATTCCTCTTCATCAGCCTGATTATTGAGTAAAATTGAAATAACCGTTTCCTTGGCAATATTAACTTTGGTCTTCTACATCTTCTACAAGTACTCTGTTATATAATACTGGAGGAAAACACACTTTTCAGCTTGGTCTCGCGAACGAGTCGCAGCTACTCAGTCGCGGTCGCCAGTTGCATAAATTTTCGGAATCAGCATGAAATTTTGAGAATATCGGTGGTAATTTCGAGTGAATCTGATAACTTTGGATTTTTGGCCATTTTTAAGGTTTGATGTTTTTTCGGCTGAAAATTTATTTTGTGCCGATCGACCAGAAATCACAGCATATACTAATTTTGGCATGCTGAATCGATTGGCGTCGCAGAATTGCTTTTTCCTATACGCTGACCGAATTTGAAATCGATTGCTAGTCGTACATAGATTTGGTGGGCGTTTTTACGAAAGTGTGCACTTTGATGGACCGATTTTTAAATTTATTAATTTTCATTTTTAAAATACCGTGTCATGTTAAATTGATGGCGTAGAATACGGAAAAAATATTGAAAAATTTCTAAAATTTTCGGAAGTATTTTTCGTTGGCGGTTTTATGTGGTAGGAGGCCGGATCCTAGCGCACCTTTTACATTTTTCGCACTTTGCCACCATAATGAGACACATTCGTTAAATACATTGGTATATAGAAAGAAAGCTAAGAAAATTTAATATAAGAGGATGTTATCGTTAGCGTGCCTCATAGTTTGCTTGTAGGTGTTATAGGTGGTATAGTGTGCTAGGACAAATTTTGGTGCATATTTATCTTGTTTTATGGTACACCGTGTATCCGAACATATTCAAATCATACATTTTCGGAATCACCATAAAATTTTGAGTATATCGGTGGTAATTTCGAGTGAATCTGATGACTTTGTATTTTTGGCCATTTTTAAGGTATAACCCTTTGATGTTTTTTCGGCTGAAAATTCATTCTGTGCCGATCGACTCGAAAATCACAGCATATACTAATTTTGGCATGCTGAATCGATTGGCGTTCTCAGAATTGCTCTATCTCGATTCGGTCATCGGTTGAAAATGTTTTCTAAAAGTTGCAGGTGCCATTTTCCCGCCAAACATTTTTCTGATCATTTTCTATATTATTTTCGTTAAACTCAATCTTTTTTCTATACGCTGACCAAATTTGAAATCGATTACTAGTCAAACATAGATTTGGTGAGCGTTTTTACGCACGTGTGCACTTTGAGTTTTGATTTTTAAATTTATTATTTTTCATTTTTAAAATACCGTGTCATGTTAAATTGATGGCGTAGAATACGGAAAAAATATTGAAAAAATTCTAGAATTTTCGGAAGTATTTTTCGTTGGCGGTTTTATGTGCTAGGAGGCCGGATCCTAACGCACCAATATTTTTCGCATATTGCGACCATAAGGAGACACATTCGTTAAATACATAGGTATATAGTAAAAAAGCTAAGAAAATTTCCTACAAGATGATGTTATCGTTCGCGTGCCTAACAGTTCGCTTGTAGGTGATAAATTGTATGTTCAGCCCCCCCCAAACTAAAATCCTGGCTGCGCCACTGCTGAAACCTTAATTTGCTGTCCGCGTGCTAAGCTCATAGGGCCTCATCCTATATCCACAGGAATAACGTGGCTTCTGCGAGTGTTGCACACTCGTACGGTATAGACAAGAAACCGGTGTTGCACTATGCTCTGGGAGATATTGAGTTCGTAGAAAAACAAGAATTATTGCTGAATCTATTGAAAGTACTCATTTCCCACCCTGATGTAGTCCTCCTCGACTATCGTTTAAAAAAAGGGAAAAACGGACTAAATATCCAGAGTTACTATTTGTACTCTGCAAGATTTACCAAACCTTTCTTTTGAAAGGTTCTGATCTTTGGGGTCATTGTTGACATGATGAACATGATTTTGCCGTGATGCGGCAGAAACCTTTGCTGCAAGAATGTATAAAACCATCGGATACAAAAGATAATTATGATACTCCAGAGCGACATCAGCTTTTCAGTGTATCTCACCATCTCAGCGGGATATGCGATGTTGATCAAACATCTTGCGATGATTTTATATATTTTTTATTTAATCGTTCATCACTGTTGGTGCTTACTCCTTTAACGAAACGTACTCCTAGTTAAATTATAAAATGTTATTTTGAAGTGGCCAAACTAATTTAAGAAATCTAAGTAAAATTAACAATTTTCAATATTCTGTATTCTTTCCAGGTCTTCGAGATCTGTTATTGCTTCATCTGCTGCTCGTCCTATGGTAGTGGAGAGAACATCAAGCTATAGAAAAATATCTTCGCGTTCACTAGAACGCTAACATGACATCCAACGTCGCCACATCAACCAGCAAATTAACGAAATATCACTAACGTGTGATATTAAATATTAAATCAAATCTGTCGAGAACAGACGCTGCAGAAAAGGAGAAATGCACACTTACACACAAAGCGTTTGTGTTGTGAACGCGGCGCGCGGTTTTGGTATTACCTGCAAGCTTCATAAAAAGGGGCGTTGATTGCCTCATTTTTACATCACATGCAAAGCGCGGCGTGTTGTGAACTTAAAAGGAAATAAATAAGCAAGTTTCGACAAGCTACCGACTGGGAAAACGCCTGCATGTGGCGTATACTGGAGCAGGGGCGGTACAAAGTTGAACTAATTGGGTGTGCATTTCTATTCTTAATTGAATAAATGATCGGCGAAATAATAGTTCCTATATTATTATCAAATATCAAGATTGCTTACAGACCGAGGACAATGTTTAGCGACTGTAAAAAAAAATAAGAACCTCACGGGCTCGTGCAAAGAAATAAGTGCTACTTGTGAGTGTATCTTAAGATGTTGGCTACTTGGCATGTTTTGAACGTCGATTATAGATTTACACTTGACAATTACACTCGTTCTTTGGAAGAGGGCTCGCCTGTTGACCGGAAAGTCCTAGGTTCAAATTCCACCCGGGCCGAAGATTTTTCTTTTCAAATAGAATAATTTTCGACCAATTTTCGAATGCTGGGCACTTCATCTGGTCGGACCTATGGTCCGCTCGTTCGCGGTTCTTCGGACAATCCTTGGCCCTATGGCCGCTCTTGCCGTATTTGGCGCATAGGTCAGTTCTATCCACGCCGTGGCATTCAGAGGTACTGTGCCCGTAGTCCAGGCACCTATAGATCTGGCCATAACCACCCTCTCGACTACCCTGCACGGTACTAGACCGATCTGTATGTATTTGTCCTCTCGTTAGTACCTGGTCTGCATTGTCCCTCGGAATTTCTATGATAGTCGTCAGTTCCTGGTATTGATCATTCCTCATCTGTTTGACATCCACCCTCTCGACGGTGGTACCTGTTTCTTTCCCTATAGCTTTCTTGATCTCATTCCTGCATTGTTTTCTGGCTGATTTTGGACTTACCCCTGATGTTTTACGCTTCGATCGTTCCTTCTATTTCTTCTTGGCTCCGATTATGTCCTCCTCATCAGAGTTTACAAGTCCACCAAAAGTGTCGGTTCCTGTTCGTAGTCCTGAGATTGTTTGTCTACCTCTACTGTCTCTCTCGCCTGCCTGCCCTCCCTGCAGGTTTCATTCATTAGCTCTTCTGCTTCCAGGTCCTCTTGAAGCTTGAAAATGTAAGTGGTCTTGCACAATTTTCAATTAAATAATATTGCATCAATAATCATTACAATCTAAGCTCCTTACTTTATTGATTCATGGTGATAAAAACTAATAAAATTTTTACAAATATATAATTTTGATAATTTATATCATATATAATTCTGATAAATTGATTGATGGTTTCATTTATTAACTCATATCTTCATAGCGTGCTGAACATTGTTTTCGAAAAAAAAAATCCATTGAAAATAAAGGGTTATTTGTGCCTTTCTGCAGAACGACACTGGTCTCATGCCTGCATGTGGCATAGACACGGATGCTTTGAACTTTTATATATCGTATTTACTTTGAATACACATTTCCTGGCTGTCAGAAATCATTTTCGAATCTTGTCTTTTATGTGATTCCGCCAAATGTGAATCCGTAATTACCATATTTCAGTTCATCTCAGCGATCTCGCTTTAAATATTTACTCGCCGCACCGTATGAACCCAACATAATTGATGGCGGCCAGTAAATCGAGGTAGAGTAATTAATAAATCTGATAAGTTGATGTTGAGGACTGCTGATGGATGAATACAAGGTGATTCAGATTCGATATCAAAGAATAACAGAGACTGTGGAATATGGGAAAGTTCTTCCTAGTCGTCTCCGTGTTTTGTTGAACGCATCATAAGGAAACAAAAGTTCATGAATAATTGACGATGTTCTGACATTCTCATTCTCATTAGGTGGTGCTGTGGGTTTTCCGGGTTTTCCTGCAGCTGAAAGCCGCCCCGGAGCCTCACGGCAAATAATAATAATAGCCGTCCTCTACCCGCACAGGCTATGTCTCTGGGTGCACTCTACGAGTGTTTATGTGGGAGGATTATTATTATATTCAATGTTTGGGCGGGACATGTCTGCCGTGTTCGCTAGTACACAGTTATATATTTCCCGTTCGAGTACATACCGGGTGTCCACGGAAAGTAGCTGGCCCCTATAACTTTATTGGTTTTGAAGATATTAGAATGAAATTTAGAGGATCTATATAATTCATAAAACTGCATTTTTTGACAAGTGACCCCGTATATTTTCAATTTTTTTTGCCTCCCTATGACATTCTGAATACAACCGTGTAGCACTCGTTATTTTTTGTAACCAACTGTTTCTAGGTTAAAATTTAATTTTCAATCTGGAGGGCTATGGACACGTTCATGTTAATAATTTTAGTCCTAATATAAAGTTTATATCACTTCCGCTGAGTCACTTGTCGAAGAATGCAGTTTTATGTCTCGTAAATATCCTATGAATTCTATTCCAAAATCTTCAAAAACAAAAAAGTTATAAGGGCGAGCCACCTTCCGTGGACACCTGGTATATAAAACGTTATTAGCCAACTCAAACTCCAGTATTTTCCCTGTGGTCAGCCTTTCTCCGGTTTAATCCGCTAATTCAAGTCCTACAAAGGTGAAACACGTCCTGCCTGCCGAGTCCCGGCCATAAATAAAAATAAATTGGCCGTTCCGGTCCCGGAAACTACATATTAAACGCGAGATTTTCCCCATATTGGTGTTGACGACAGGAAAGGGCAAAAGGTAATACCTCGAGCTAGTTTATATCTTAGGCTATTGTCGTGGTGGCTGTAAACGCTCCCCGAGGTCCGCAATTAATCCACTCTCAATCCCGGAGTGGTTTGCGGTGAAGCGGGTTCGTTTAGTGGTCAGACTCGGCTCGCCCGGAGTCCGGATTCCGCAAGATTCCGACGTTCCTGCAAACCGTAATTCAGATGTAATTTACTGGCGAAAGGGACCAGTTAATATTTGGGATGTAGATTTCTTAATTCGGTCCGGTTTCTCATCATCGTGGTCGGAGAGATTTATTTCTCAATCTGCATGTTCACAATATTGGATTGGCTAAATTAATTGAGAGAGAACCAAAATAGACTAGGGAAAATATGTTTCCTTTATTCAATGAAGGGGAGAAAATCTTCAATAGAGAGGTAATGAGTCTCAAAACTAAAGACCTACCTACTGTGAGACTCCTCTGATTCTCATTGCTGCTCATTACAACCTCCATGTAGTTTCATCAGAGTATTACCTCCGGTGACACTTCGGTCTATTGCCCTATTGGACTTTATTGAGTATTGTCACAGTACCCATCAGTAGGTACTTTCGTGCCTTGAACGAGTTTGTACAAGTACGTTACTGTATATTTCTGGATCGCCAGATGGCTGTCCGAAAATTGTCTGTCTTCTGCGGTCTAGTGTCTCGCAACAGCACAGTGTGTATGTGACTGTTTCTGGATCCTTACGGAACAGCCTGCAGGTCGGGTCTCCATTTCACAGTCCAATTTCATTGAGGTGCTGCTTCAATGATTCATGACCGGTCAGGAGTCCCGTAACGGTTCTCAGCTGGCTCATGTCCAGTCTCTTACAGACGCTCTTGCTGTCTGCCCTCAGTTTAGGGGACTTTCCGAACCTCTTCTTGCGAGTTTGTCTGCTTTCTCATCGCCTGCAACCCCTTGGTGTCCTGGAACCCATGTCAAGTTGACATGATTCCGGTCAGTCAGCGCTCTCAGTTCTCCTTTGCAGTCCCGTTCCAGTTCAGCTTGTGGACTAATGTGTGTCTAGTTGTATTCATTTATATATTTGTGGTTCGTCTGTATTCGTGTTTTATTCATAATTCATTTTCCATTACTTGTTTTGAATGTTAACTGTATATACTTTAATTTACTGACGCTCTCGGAAATTTGTAATGGTTTTGATAACTTTTGTTGATATCAACAAAGAATATTATTATTATTATTATTGATTGATTGGTTTTACAGTAGGTATACAGTCTGGCTGTCTTCACAAAAAGGGGTAGTAACGTTTTTGCTCTAGTTACATACTTGTGATTTTCACCAAACCATAAATCAAATGTAATTTACTATGGAGAGGGACTCTTTAATTCTCCTGATGCGGATTTCTTAATTTGGCCGAGTTTCTCATCTTCGGGGTTGGTTGAAGATTTATTCAGCCCCGACAAGTGAGAAGAGGTATTGCCTGCTCAAGTGGCGTTTTAATTAAAGTGAAAAATTGAGAGATTTTATTCGGATCGGGACGGTGGATTTTCATTTGGGTGAGTAATGGATTTTTTACTGTCGCAAAGTGTGTTTCTAGAAGTGCTTGTGCCCCACACTGACAAATTGGCTGATAAATAACTTTTTGTATTGAGTTAGACTGGAAAGAGAAAAGTAACCTTGTGTTTCTTAATGCAAACAAGCCTGGAGACTATTTTTGATCGACGTATACAGGGTGTTTCAAATTCGATCATCACCATTGGGATCTCGGAAACTATGAGAGACACGAAGATGGTTGAATTGAGGCAAAGTTCTGCCGTTGAGAAAGTTCTGAAATTCCGAATATATCCGGAGATATCCGGAAGAAAAAATATGAAAAATGGTTTTTATTTTTCGAGATTGCCACTTTTCCCCTGCTACATAATGGTGTTTTCAGATTTGTTATACGACGTTTCGTCTTCCGGCCACCATCATCAACTTTAGTTTTTCTTATGGGCGCTACATTGCATTCTTTCTGTTTTTAATATAAGCAGATAATAAAATTTTCAATTATATATCACAAGTTAAGGCGACACATAGAACTATGTTCAAGTTATTGAATCAAAATCTCACCGAGCTTGGTTCATTTGAATCCTTCGAAAAATAAAGCCAGAAAAAAATAAAAACCATTTTTAAAATTTTTTGTTTTTTCCGGATATCTCCGGATATACTCAGAATTTCAGAACCTTCCCAATCAGACCAATCAAATTTATATTATTGTCCAGAAATGATTTTTCATTGACAAAGCCATACTAAGAATTGCCCCATGCTTGATCCTCCCTGTCGTAAGAGGCGACAAATAAATAACCATAGATGGTAGATGGTCCCCACCATCTCCCGATTAAACTCCCCCATAAAGCCTATATGTGATTTAAAATGTATCGATCTCCGTTTTGTTAATAGGGAAGTAGCTGATTCTCAGAAACTCAAACTTCTGCATGGAATGTGCCCGACTGTATAAAACATTATCACCTGTGAATCTCTTCCATATCGAAAGCACTATCAGAATTAGAAGAACAATCTCCGGCTTCCACTCTGCGTGGAACAAAGCATCAGAGAGCAGGCGAGCGACCCGTCCAATCAATCAAGGCGCCGTCGACTGCTGTCAATTCGCGAAGTTAATACTGTTCCAGTCGGAGTCTGGCAGGGATAGATTCTTTATCAATTTAATCTCGATTATCAAGAGGCGCACCGCCGTTGTCTCGAGAAGTCGGATGATAAACGACGTACTCGCAGTAATTGCCTCCTAAGTTATGGCTCATGGCGGCTATGAAATATGGAATCGCTCCGCACGCAATTACTGAGGGGTTATTTATCTTTGAGAGAGACATCGAGAGGCCCCGGCCCCTATCAGGGCCGGACCGACTTTGGGACGCGATGTTCGACTGTCCGTAGCGACATCTGAAATGGGACAGAAGAATCATATCGTGAGTGATATTCTCACAAAGCTCCAATTTATTATTCAGATAAAATAAGCAACCATAATCAGGTCTGTGCGACGCTAAATTATGGAATAAATTCATTATTTCTGAATATGAAAATATTTCGAAAAAATCCTTGGACATGTCAATTTTCCGATGAGCCAATTTTTGAACCCCACCCGAATCATATAGGGATATCCGCACTTGAGTAAAAATTACTTTGGTGTTATTTTTGAATGGGGCACCCAGTATATTTTTCCATATTTGGTTAGGGATCGTCATTAGGAATCCAGTGATAGCAAATTTAATGGAATTATGTCAAACGGCTGCGGAGATATGGGCAAAAACTTCTCCATATGCCCAATGAGTGCGACAAAGACAAAGAAAAATTTGGCCGTTTCCAAAATCAGAAATATAAATGTAGATAGGTACAGCTTGGCAAATCTATTATAACTGAATGTGCAATTTATGCTACCCTCTTTATCGTCCAAATACTTTCTCATTCTAATTCGCGCAGCTCATACGTTTATCGATCTTTCTTTATACGTTTTCCAGGCTTAACTATTATTGCTCGTTTGAAGACATGAGATTATTATTGTTATTGCTATGAATTATGTTTGTAAAAACTTCATTTAGGCATTGTCGTAAAAAAAATGTTGTGCTCATGGTCCCGAAAGTGCCGAATCCGGCCCTGATCCCATGTTAGTCTGAGCGGCGGCCGCTCTTCCTCATTCATTGCCTCTTTATCGCGCTGCGACCGGAGGCGGCGCTGATAAACGATCTCGCGAGCAACGAGCTGCTGGACAATGCGGAATTTGTTTGGAGGAGTTTATCATATAACCATCCAGAGCTTGCACCTGATAACACCGGGTGAGCTTTGATTTATCGCAGTGATTTACGGCCGCCAAGGGCGGGCCTCGAGAGCTAATATTTTCTCGGCCGTTTATTATTAATAAGATTCGGAGGGGCGAGGTGTTCACGGTGGAAATGACATGTCAGCTACCTCACTACGACTTCTCTAACATTTCATTCGTGCTTGTATACATTCACTGAAAGACTCAAAGAAAAAAAACTTATTCTGTTAAGCTTTTGAGAAAATATTTTAATTTTCGAAGGTTTTTTATTTGAATACACTAAATATCATTTTATAATTTTCCAAGGAAAAAAATTTCTGGCATTTTATACCTGCAAGATCTCCCAGATTGAGTGCATAATTAACTCAAGACCTCTGACGCCTCTATCCTCAGACCCAGCCGATTTTGAACCCCTAACACCAGCGCATTTTTTAATCGGCAAAACAATGACAGGCCTTCCTGATTTATCTTTAAATTATATTAAAGAATCACGTTTGAGCAAATACCAGAGGATGCAGCAGGTAATTTTTTGGAAAAAATGGCATTTGGAGTATATTTCGACATTACAATAACGAGTGAAGTGGAGAAAAAATGTAGCAACTCTTCTGAAAATTGGTAGTTTGGTTCTAGTGAAAGAAGACAACCAACCACCGTTGAAGTGGAAGATGGGACGGGTCACTGGTATCCATTCCGGTAACAATGGTCTTGTTCGTGGGGCTACAATTAGACTGTGCAACGGTAATGAAGTTCAGCGAACAGTTTGGAAACTTTGCGTTTTTCCAATTGACAGTGACACTAAATAACATTGTAATTCTCTATTTTAATTTGGAAGTTCTCTACCCTTTCAAGGCGGGCGGCATGTTAAGTAGTGTAATAGAATTCCAATCTGTATATTGGACGATTTTGTGGTTGTCATGAAGACATGATGATTAAAAAAGAAGAAAAAAAAAAGAAAATCCACATCATCATTCAATTAATTGGTAAGTCAACCAAAAAGAAGTCTTACAGTCCGCTTTAGTCAATATTCAGAACGAAAAGTAGAATCAACGTTGCACTAAATCTGCCAATATTCTGAAGTAAGCTATAAGGCAAATCACAGCAGGATTCAAAAAAGATGGATGAACAACAGAAAGAGAATTACAGGGTTGTATTAAATACAATAACTTTAAAACTACTGAATTGAAAATAATATATCAATAATTATTTGAGGTTGAATTTCATTTGTACACATCAAAATAAAAATAAAATAACGGGAGTGCACAATGTATCAGATACGCTCGGTATTCGTCATAACCAAAAATGGGGAATTCTAAACTTTTGCCACTTTGTAATTCCTAGAACTAATAATAAAGTTTTTGTTGACACAGTAAGTATATCATCGGCAACATATTCAACAACGACGAACGAATTTGCTGACGGATAATTTGGCGAACTCTTGCTTACACGGCATTGCCCAATGTCGGTCGTGTTTCTGTCGAGATTTGTGTTCATTTGTTGCAAGTTCGAGTATTTCGCAAGATGGTGTCACCAAAAATGATGTGTTTTAGAAGTGGCGGTGATAAATCCCCCAGCCCGCAACCCTTTGAGGAGCCGCAGGATTTGGTTACCATCGATCTGAATCTTACCAAGAAAACTAAGGATGGTGAGTCGATGACCCTATTTAGAAACAAGTGTACAGGGTGGCGGGTTACGGTTGATGCCTGCAGATGAATGAAAACCGGACTTGAAAAATGACAATCTGTGAACTGACGATGATAGAGGGCTGTCCTCGATGGGGTATATTGACTCTCTTTCATGAGCAACCCCGTCTATTGAATATAAGTGTATGGTCTTTATTTCGGATATTTTTCGAATAATGTTTTCTAGTTAGCAAAATAAACTCAATCATTTCATACAAAATATTTCAATTGGTTGCATATTTTTCCAAAGTACGTTGAAAGTTATTTTGTCTTACTTATTAATTTTATTCAGATGTATACAAAAAATATCATATTTATAAGATACTAATGAGAAATTCAAATAATGTTGACTCCAATATAATTATAATAGCCAAGAGATTGAAGTCATAAACTGAATAAAAAAAAACTCTAGAAAATCTGTATTACCAAACTGAAGCAATCAAAAATGAAAATAAATCTATTAATCTTTGAAACCAAAACTAACATAGAAATCACAAAAATAAAACAGATAAAAAAAATAATGCTAATTAACGAAATAGATCAACAGTAAAAAAATTTCTAAAACAAAATAAAATTCGCGAAAATTTTGAGGAAAAAACGAAGTTGAATGTGAACAGTTTTCATCCACTCCATGATTCGTCAAATTTTATAGAAACTATAAAAGGGCAGGTTCTGTTGCTCATTTAATCAATAAATGGAAAATCCCAAATATTTTCAAAATTGTGCCGTCAAACCACTACTCAAGAAAGGTGAGAGCCTTAAAATCAGCAATTACAAGCCTAATTAATCTCGAATATGACAAAAATTAATAAAAAAAAAATCCGAAAAAAGAATGACATTTTCTGAAAATATATAATATTCTATTATCATCATATCTATTCATACCTTTTTTATTTTTCAGAGTCGACTACTGCTAAGAAGAAACTCAAATACAAGGACAAAGTTTCAAAGATCCTACTGTACATGTTCCTGGCGAATATATTAATTCTGGTTGTATTTGGAATCTTGGTGTACATTGATGATGGTAAGATCCTAGCTTCGACATCCATTACTCGATAATTAGGAATTAGGAATTAGGGAATTACGTATTCCAAAAGTTGAATTAATTTTCTTGTGAACCTGGTCTTTGGCATTTTTTTTTCTTGGAGCGTTATGCTTACTTATTATTAGTTGAAATGTGTGTTATGTTTATTTGCTTGAAGAAAATTAAGACCTTGATTATTATAATTATTACTATCATTATATATTCTCTACAACTCATAAAATCTCATTATTCACCACATCCTTATAGAGCCACAACAAAGAACACATATGATTAGCTAAAAGCTAAAACTTTTTGAGAAGTTAGCCAGTGTTTGTTTTCACTTGTATTAAATATGCGAAAACATAAATTGGTACTTAGGCTAGAGCATCGTACTTAACAATTAAAACACTCTTAAGGGTTATACAAATTTATTCACACCAATACAATCAATAATTTATTTCGACAAAATATTACATAACTTTTGCACATACCGGTATGCCAACTCTGTATTGTCTATACTCTTTTAGCTCTTCGTGATTTCATGCACAGTGCGAATTTTTTTAGTCCCCTTTGTTTGCTTTTCAACGGTTCTGTGTACTAACATGGGACATACATCGTTTGGAATATCACTCATACTACTTTTTGAAATGAAAGATGTAGTTATTGCTCAATGAATTGGGGAGGCCCATCAACTTAAAAATTTCAAATAGCCTAGGGGGTCAACTGTCACATCGTTGAAAAAATAATTCTATTCTCTTTTCAACCATCTAATTTTTTTTTTTCGAATTCCATTCATACATACATTTTTGAAAATTTTGAACTCTATGCCATTTAAAATTTTCATGTTGAAGTGTCTCAAGCGCCACCTGTTGAGAATTATTTATCCTATTGTTTCACATCAAACCGTTCAAAATTGTCGGGGTAAGGGTGTCATTCAAATCATCCCTTGTGTCACATTGAATTGAATATTTTCTGTTAACGCCGAAGTTTCTGATTTTCTTGCAAGGTTTTATCACAAAAAATTTAATGAACCTAATCAAACTAAAACAATATCACTTAAGTTTTTTATGGACTTTCTTTATTCCAACTTCTCAAGTCCTAAAATAATCTTCAGTCATTTTGAGAAAGGTCGTAAAAAGTTACATGTTAAACTGAAACAGTATATTAAAATTTCAGAAACATATCTATTCACAACCAAACCTATCACTACAAATTCTCATGACAACGACTTGGAAAAAATCAGAAGCGAGATAATAATAGAAAACGTGGAGGACCCTTTAGAGTTCTTAATACTGAAGTGCTTAGAAACCGGCACTATCGGGGACTGTTGCAGCTTTTTCTCGAACGCAGAAACAAATGACGACTTCGTACAATTGTGCCAAATCAACTCTATGTTACCGAAGAAAGATGAAAGGAACAAAAGAGAAACTAACGAAAAACTTCGAAGAAGACAGGTGAACGATTTTAATGAAGGTGCTCAATACGGAGCATTTTCCGAATATTACCCAGATTATTATGACTACAACAATAAATACCCCCTTGATGCGAGAACAAGTTACGGCGATACACATTATCAACTCCCTTCATCAAATCATGAAACTCTAGCAGGAAACTCTGAAATAGGAGACAACTATGAAATTCCACCAGAGTCATCCTATTCCTTTCCTAAAGATAAACAAAATTCATTCCAAGAAGTATATTCTCGAACTCCTGTTCTACCACCCTCGTATGGGGAGGAAATGTATCCACCAAGTATTCCTGAGTCAAAAGTTAATTTGAATGAAAACAGCACCCCCTCAGAAGAGAAATGGCCTAGCTTCAGTGAATCAAACGGCAAGCTAAGATCTGGTTATAGTTATGATACTTCCATGAATCACATCCAAGATGAAACTGCATATAAACAGTACGTGAGTTCAATAGATACTTATTCAGAATCAGCTGCAAAGTCCTTGAATGAAGAATTGAACAACCAAAAGATTCAAACTACAACAGAAGATGTTCCATTTAGAGTAGCCTTGCATTTAGAATATCCTTATAAGGAAAGTAATGTTGAAAAAAATGCAACTGAAGATACTACCCAAAGTGGAGATCAACGTGACCTCGTTCTTGAAGAAGTTACAAGTGCCAGCGATTCCAGTACAGGAGCAAGTGATGCCACTAAGATTCATTCAGAATATGGGGAATCTAAAGCACATGCGGGTGATCTACTTGGAAAACAATCTCCCGAATTCGGAGAAAATATCAATGATGACAATGATCTCAGATCAACAGCATCAGAAGTAGATTATATTAATCGGACACAGGAATACACTCAGCCTAAAACCGATGACGCTATGGCAGAAATGTCTTCTGAAATCAACTTCGTTTATTTGCCTGCCACTGAATCAACGACCACAAACATCCACATGGAAACTACTTTCACGGGATCTAAAGCCGGACAGCAAGAACTATCAAAGCACAGATCGGCTTCAGATGGAGGGGAGTCTAGTCCCAAACTGAAAAGTGGACAACTTTCCTCCCAAGATCTCAGGAATAATCAACAACCATTCTATAACCCCTGTGTCTACCCGTACGCTAACCCCTATTACCCGCAGAGCAAATCACCCGAAAGTAACCAATTCATGAAGATAGTCCCAGTCAACGACCCAAAGTCACCCCAATATATCATCAACCCCCCCATGTATCCCTATCTACAACCTCCACTGGTACCACCTGTGCAATACTCTACAAACTATTGGCCACCACAAGTCCTGCAGGCTCAGAACATTCCAAACTACTGGCCACAACAAGTTCAACAGGTTCAGAACATGCCGAGTCTCTGGCCACAACAGGTGCAGCAAGGACAGCACGATCAGGTTCAAGTAAGCGGAGTAGGGGGGCAATATTATATCTGCAATCCTATACCTGCAGCTACCAATAACATCGCAGCTCTACCTGGCACGGAAGTGAGGAGGGATGCTGCTAATCTGCAAGATTTGTTACAGAACGTTACGATTGAAGGTGTAGATGAGGAGCTGCCAAGGTGAGTGGAAAGAGTTACGTTTACGGATTTATTTGAAACGGCGCTGTTTTTGGGTGATAACAGTTTTTCAGATGTTCATATTTTCTAATATTATTCAGCCTTGACAAAAATTTTTTCATTATGTTATCGTAGATACTTTGGATACTTTGGGTACTCCCAAAGGTAAGACAGAAGAGGAACAAATGTCAAAAATTCAATCAAACTTGAAGGGTTCAGAGAGCACATCGCTCATCTCCGATTTTTTAGACCAAAAAAATCGAGTGTAACCCAATATGCTTTGGATCACCTCCACCACCACAGTTTTATCTCTTTTTTCAGCAAATATATTTTTTTTAGTTCTGGTTCCCCCAAAAAAGGAAAATCATGTAATGTTCAGGGAAAGTAGGTAGGGATTGGTGTTCTTCTAAAATTTCTGCAGACTGTATTCCTCAGGGTACACCTCTCTAGGCAGCGAGTTCCAAAGTTTTGCCCTTCGTTGAAAGACAGATCACCAACATTTTGGCGGTGTTATAGAAGAGCTTGTGAGCGGAGTATCAGTGGCGAGACAAATGGCTCTATATATGGGAACAATATTCCAGGATAGGTCCGATTTATGCTTAGTAAATCATAAGTTCTTTTGGGGACTGGGTGTACTTTTGAAAGAGTGCTTGAATAACTTAACTTTTTTGGTGTTGAGACCCAGTAAGTTGCGTCCGATGGTTTGTTAGCGGCTGATAATATTAGGCATTTGACTGTCAACGGATGATGATGATGGGATATGATGTTCTGGGTGTATTTTCCCAACATTTCCAATGTAGAATTTGTAGATCCTTACTTTTAACATCTAAGGTATGCTGCCTGCTTGAATGCGATAGCTCTGGGGCAGTTTCTGATGAACCTGGATTCATCAGGTGATTTTTTCTTGACGTGTTAGGTATATTCATTGGCCTCTACACTCGAGATGTATCTACCTACTATCTGTCTATCTGCAATCCCAATCTGTATTCTCTATTCGATGTGTTCGTGCTTCCAAAAAAATAGCACTTATGTTGATTTCCCTATATTCTGCTTTGATGTGTCAGAATCTGTATAAACTCCATTCGATCTATTCATACATTATTCTGAAATTTCAGCAACAAAACTAGAGCCTCATCAATAATTTGCCCTGTCGGACAAAAAGCTTGCAGAGATGGAAGTAAATGCATAACAACGCATCTTGTATGTGACAACGAGGCGAACTGCGATGATGGTAGCGATGAGATGTTCTGCACTTGCAAACAGCGAGTTGGAAAGTTGAGGAATTGCGATGGATACTTCGACTGTCCCGATGGAGATGACGAACTGGGATGTTTTGGTAAATATACTATTCTGATATTATTTGTTGGATAAGGGTTTTCGGAGTCAGAGATTATGAATTTTTCATCACAATTCATAAATTTTGGTCAGATTCGATTCAAAATTGGTTTGCGAGAGTTTTTTAGGTCGTATATTCCGAATTTCTTGTCAAAATTTATAAATTAAATATGGCGGCTCCAAGATGGCGGACGATATTTGTCATTATGGTCATTATTCGAATCAAAATTGGTATGTGGGGTTTTTTTAGGTGATTTATTTATTGTGTTACAGGTTGCGCCCAAGACGAATTCAGCTGTGATGATTGGTCGAGATTTCGGCGGAGCACTTGCATTCCTCTAACACAGCGTTGCGACAACATCAGGCAATGCGAAATCACCGGAAAAGATGAAGAAGACTGCTCTGCTTTGGCTGATAACGTGGGTAACCAGCCTGAGTACAAGATTTCTAACGCTGTGGGATTCCTGCATAGAAATCACAAAGGAAAATGGTATCCTACCTGTTTTGGGACAGAGTTATGGGCGTTGGAGATATGCAAAACCGAATCTGGTCCAAGTTCCCTGTGAGTTATATTCAAATGGATGTGTTGAAAAACCTATTGAAAAGAATAGTATATTAAACAACAAGTTAAGAAAAGCAAAGTTTCACTAAATGAGTACAGCTTTTGAGTACGACCGAGCACAGTGAGCGAGTAACTTTAAAGCTATACGAGTTTATAATAATAATTATAAACATAACCATAGATATAAAAGAATTACAAAGTTATGAATTCAAGAAAATTCATAGTAGATACCTGTGTAGAATTTCCGTCGTAGTAGCAGTAATGTAATTCAACACGAAAAATTTCAACATTAATATTATCGTTTCGTAAAAATAACTGAATTCAAAGAACGGTGATTTTTTTAACAATAGGATATTCACAGTTTTTTCAATTTTTTAGCCAATATGGACAAGGAGTACATTTTCTCCAGTAAAAAATGAATAAATGGTCTAATAAATGGACAAAGGAAACTTGTTCACTGATATTGAATAAAACAAATCATCTAAACACATATTATTTTCCATTTCAGCAACCCCAGGTCCCACATGATGCTCACAACCGACAACTACGATGGACTTTTCATCAATATCCTTCCAAACAATGAAGTGAGTCTGGTTAAAACCTGTATCCAGGACAGAGCCGCCTTCGTCGAGTGTCCTCCAATGTACTGCGGCCTGAGGATGACCATGAAGAACCCATACCGCCCTCAGGAAGTCGACACGAGTGCAGAAAACCTCATCAGCGACCTGGAGAGGACAGTACGATTACCTTATGGGGATTATGACGATAAAGACGATGAAGTTATCGATAAAGACGTTCACTCAGCACACTTAGAAGACAAAAATATTACTTTGGGGGTGCCTAGGGTGGTTGGTGGTAAACCCAGCCAACCAACTGCTTGGCCATGGTTGGTGTCGATCTACAAGAATGGGATATTTCATTGTGGTGGAGTTTTGATCAACGAGTTGTGGGTGGTGACTGCTGCGCATTGTGTGGATAAGTAAGTCAGTAATCTTTAGAATCCCGAATGTACAATCATTCGATTGATCTGTTGATAATTATTCGAAAGTTTTTATATTATTTTGAATAAAAACATGTGGAGGAACAAGGAAGATATTCTTTTATACATATTGTTAATAAAAATTGTTGTTAAAATTGTTTTTCCGATAGCCAGCTGTCGTCTCTAGTACTCCTTTTATAATTTTCCATCGGCTGACATATAATATAGACTTTTCATCGATATAATCTTTCTTCCGACCATATTTCTAGTCATTTATCAACCACCCCATAGTTTTATTAACCTCGTAATATAGTGGGCCACAGTCAGAACTGTCAAATCCGCTGCGACGACAAAGATTTAGTTGGCGACAAACGGAGTAAAAAACCTCCTACATAACCCTTTCTAATGATCCCATTCATTCTCCTTTATGGTTGGAGCGACATCAAAATAAGCCGCGGACCGCCAAAAAATATTTTCCAGGTCAGCTCGCCAGGCGGACGGCGTTGTAGTGTTTGGATCCCGTTCGAACTGGGAAAATGACGATCGGACGGTGTTGAACCGTTGGTAAAAAGTCCTACAACCATTTCATTAAGATTCAATTCTTTTTCGCTGTTGTCTCTTGGGATTTTGCTAATGATTATGAAATTGGGAGTGACTACTACGTCGTCCATGGCTCTTGGACAAAATTTGCTATTTGGATGACATTTTTGGACAAAACATTTAAAAATATAAATTTCTGGTTTTTTGCCAAAAAACATTTCGTATGGAGTTTTTTTTGTGAAATGTAGAGGGTAAACATAATTTGCATGAACTACAGCTTCCGCCCAGAGAGTCTGACGGAGGAGAGAATCGATCAAACCTGTTTTTGGCAAAATTAACAATGTTTTATTCACAAGTTCCTAGAGCAAGTAAACTAGATCTCATTTAGGGATTTCCACATATCATTCGTTTGAGTGTAATACGTTATTTGGTTCATAAGATCCGAATCGACGTTAAACAGGTTGAATCCTCGTGCTGGAGAATGTCGAAATCCTCAATATTCATGCATTTTCTTCGCCATGGTGATGGATCTGTTGGTGCTGCTCAGTTCCAAAGGACCAGTTTTTCTTGGTCGATAGTTAGCTTATATAGGTTGGTCGAGTCCATATTGGCATATACCATCATTTTCCAGGAACGAAAATGTAATATTCCTTACAACTTTTTATACGGAGAGTACTTTCAATGTCTCATTCTTTTTACTTTCATGTTATTGGGTTGCTGGGTCCATAACCTCTTGAATTTCAGTAAAGGAGTTATAAAAAGTTCGCATGGAATAAAGTAGTATATATTTTCAAGACAAAACTATATAACAATCTCATTTTCATTTGTTCTGGCTGGTCTGGCTAGTCAATTCGTTGTCACTTCTGTTCCAACAGTCACTCCCTCTTTAATATAGTGGCGGATGGTATCCTTTTAATGTCGATGTAACATCTAACAATAGCCCATAAATTCGGACTAATGTGGATTCTGGCATTGGCGGTGTTGTCCCTCGGTCTCGGGAACCAGGCATTAATATTAATAGATAATTGTTTATTCACAGAGAGTGCGCTGAAAGATACGACTGTTTGATTCTGTGAATAAAAGGAAACGCGACTCCATAAACAAAATTGAAATCGGCAAAAAGTACAAAGGAATTTTCGGGGACGACGGAGAATTTACAAATGGACAAGTTTTCATTTTTTAGATATAGATGAAAAAAAATCAACGCCCTGTACGTACGGCAAGGATCTATTCTGGGTCCAATCATATTTCCAATCTTTCTCCAACGTCTTGAAGGGATAATACCTTTTTTGGTTATTAAAAAAGTAAATACACATCTTGTGTGACTCGGTACATAACGCTCTTTAGACAAATTTTCGGAATTTAGCTCCTGTTCTTTTTGCCTAGGTTCAGCCTCTACTACTTCGAGATCCAAGCAGGCATGCTGAGACGGTTTTCCCACGCGCCCATGGAACAACATCGCTGGGCCTCCCAGATCATCGCCCATGAGAGCTACGACAAATCCACTTTGAAGAACGACATAGCTCTCATGAAGCTTTCTTCTCCCGTAAGGTTCAACAGATACGTGAGACCCATCTGCTTGCCGTCCGAGGCAACTGCTGGCAAGGATTTCATCAAGGGTCCACCTGCAGGGACGATTTGCACTACAGTTGGATGGGGCGCCACTGTAGAACACGGATCTGATCGTAAGAAATATTTTGCCATGATATATAGAGAAATATGCAATTTTTCACAATGAGTTCATAGTGCAAAAAAACAAAATGTACTGCCAGGACTGCTCATAGCAATATCCTATATAGTAGTAATAATTGGGTCGATAATCCATCAGTACCCAACTACTTTCCTGACTAATACCACGACGAACGTTTAATTACATGTGATGAATTTCCGTGCAGAGTTCCTACAATGTAGGAACAGTTCGTCGTGGTGTTGGCCGAGAAAATTATTGCTTTCTGATGGATATTCGACCCAAGTATTCCTATTTCATAGGGCTATTGAAATGTACAGTCCTTGCAGGACATTTTGTTTCTTTGTATTTTGCTATGATTGAGGATCATTATTTACTGTTTATTGTAACGCTCTTTTTTTACCTACTTGCCTGAAGCGAACGTTACCATGGCGCTTCGGATATAGAGATACCTTAATTTATTGCTTTCCAGAATAATTCAAAGCTCACGTTATATGCGTCAGTTATTTTGAATGGTATACACCACTTTCTCAATTTCAACTCTGAGGAAGGCTCAAGGTAGCTTCAGATGAAGATACAATGTATATGCTGTAAAATGGATTATTCCATGTTTCAGTGTTTCGTCGATAACTTCTGGTCACCTTCTTCTTTTACCTGTCTTTTTCAGTTAACGTTCTTTAGTGAAATACTGCGGAAGAAAATTATCCTTTCAATCGGATTTCCAGGCGAGACACACCATCGTACAATTTGTAGATTCACTTTTGTAACTTCTATCAGTGGCGCAGCCAGGATTTCAGTTTCGGTTAAAAAAGCTTTTTTCTTTCTTCAACCGGATGTTATGAACATTTGGTGTTCCAATACCACGCTCATTTTGCAATTTGTTATATAAATAGCTTTTTTTTAAGTCATTCAAGGTTTATCGTCTTTCAATTATACAACACCCTGTACGCTTACCATAATTTCCGATTCCCTTCCAGCCGACCACATGCGAGAAGTCGAGGTCCCGATCTTAAGGCACTGCATGCGCCCCGACGACCTCGGCGGCGTCGAAATATGCGCCGGGCTATCGGAGGGCGGCAAGGACGCGTGCCAGGGCGACAGCGGCGGCCCGCTGATGTGCCGCAATCCCAACAACCCGAGCCAGTGGCATCTAGCGGGCATCGTCAGCCACGGGGAGGGCTGCGCCAGGCCGAACGAGCCGGGGGTTTACACGAACGTCGGGAAGTACGTCGGGTGGATCACGGAGAATATGGGTGAGTTCAATAATGGATGGATTATATCTTTGAGAAAATTGGTAGCACTACTCGATTCCATGGAATCTGCTTCACTACAAGCAAATAACCATCATTCTCTACGTAAGCATCAGCGAAAACTTTTGTTCGACTGTTATTCAAGGAAATTCCCCCACTACGGTGTAATACAAACATCCAATTATGAAATACTTTCTTTTTCAGGAGACTTCAAATTTCTCTTGAAGAACCCCCTCCAACGTTGTCCAGGATACATATGCAAATTCACTAATAGATGTATACCGAAAAAACACCACTGTGACAAACTAGTGGACTGTTTGTTTGGTGACGATGAAATCAACTGTAAACATACATTCAAAAATATATTCAAGCATGCCATTGGTAAAATTCACCAAACAGGAATCGCAAGAGAGGGCGAAAGGTCGAATGTTGGAAGCAGTCGAGATGAACCAATCAATCCGTCATCAGGCCAAAGAAGTTTAATTATTGAAGGTGTAGATTTAAAAAGTGAAGATTATGAAGTTATCAAGACTGCAACAGATAGAATCAGTCCAACGAAAGAACAAATTAAACCTTCGACTAATCCAATCGATTCTACTTTCAAGAAAGGTACTGCTGCAGCCAAAAAACTCCTTCCAAAGACGCTTTTTGGTGTTTCAAAAGGAATTATCAGTCCTTCAGATAACCAAAAGAGTTTCACAACTGAAGAAAGTATTCTAACAACTGTTGAAGTTTATCCTACAACTGGAAGAGTTGAGAATACGAACCATTCTTCAACTGATTCCACCACTGGTGCTACAACTGTAATGGCTGATTCTAGTGCTGTGAGAGTTTATTCTTCAACTGAAAAAGTTGAATCCACAACCGAAAGAATTCAGTCCACAACTGCTTCTGTCAATTTTATGAATGAGCAAAGTGATACAGCCACTACAGAAGCCACACCAAGTCCCAATGAGTATTTTAGATGTAAGAAGTAAGTCAAGTGAAATATTTAATCTATACTAAGTAGTTAACCTGTTCCTTGTTATTATAATGAAATGTTATTCTTTGTTGTTCTAATTTCCACA
The DNA here is from genome assembly GCA_958298965.1 of Chrysolina haemoptera. NCBI lineage: Eukaryota > Metazoa > Arthropoda > Insecta > Coleoptera > Chrysomelidae > Chrysolina > Chrysolina haemoptera. Next base: position 285,772 of record OY282603.1, on the reverse strand, counting down.
GTTCAACAATTCTGCAGTTACTTGAATGATATTTCAATCTTATATTTGCAAGAACAAGTTATTTCGTTACATATTGTCCGATTGTATTGAAACAAAAAATGAAGACATTTTATCACCAATTTTGCACGAAAATCAACTTGTACAGAGTTAAATTCAGGAAACGAATGAGAACTTTATTGAAGGTACTTATTCAAACTGAAATGAAACGAAACGACAAGAATAATGAAGTTGGTGCCTCTTCAGATCATTTGAGGAGTAGGTACTTTTATTATCTCTGCAACTTATCAAAACTGGGCAATAATAAGGGCACCATTGCTTGGGGCCTTTTTATATACGAATCCCCCAGGTTTCCAGAGAAAACTTTTCGAGAGCAGTACTTTTGCTATTTTCGGGTTAATTTTCTGTTTGCCATAGTATGGTTCTTGTTGCAGGATTGCTTCTCTATTCTTCTTTAACATTAGCAAGTACTTTTTCAATTCTGGCTTCTTTATTAGCAATGATTTCTTCTGTGGGTATTGTCAATGGTGTTACGCTTTTCCCTTTCAGCTAGCGAATTTGTTTCGTTACTGGTGAGTGGTCGATTGGATTCATTGATAACAACCAGTTTCTTGTCTTTGGATTCTAGGGCTGTTTTCTCTGAATCTGGTTAAATTTGTTCGTATGTCTAGGGTTATTTTATCAATATTTTCCCAGTATTTTTGCTCCAGTGAGTTGCTGAGCTTCAGGGGATATTTCGAAAGTTCTTCATCATTTCTCTCTAACTGCCTACTCGTCTGGTGAATTATCTTCCGTTGTAAGGCTGTCTCCATCCTGTTTTATATTCGACGAGCTCGTGGTGAATTGCTTATCCTCTTCAATTGTATGAACTTTGTTAAGGGTTCTGTATCCCTGTAACGTTAGAGAAATGTGAGAAAACTTCAGAAGTTGAGTTATTTTCTTACGTGATGCTTTTAGTCTCCCGATAAACTGGTGTTTCCTTTCCGTAAAGTCGACTAACATAGGAATGTAGGCGTTCACAGCTGACGTTGATGTTCTGGTTGGCTCCGAGTTTTTTCGTGGTCTTATTTGGCTTAAATCTCAAAACTTTTCAAATGCACCTGCGGCAGACATTTTCGGTGAAGTTGATTTGTCAACTGAAAGTGAAACTCTGACGCAGTGGCAGTTGAAACGTTTGGAAATTTCAGACACCAAATAGAACAAAGTTGGAGTCTGTTGAAAAATAAACGAACAATTAATTGAATAAAATGTCCAAAACAATCTCAACTTTTACTCTCTCGTTTATAACTTCTTCCTTTTTTGGTTGTGTGAAGTCTTAAAACTCAAATACCTTTCAAATGTTTTCAAACATTTCATTTTCCCAAAATCCACCAATACCATATATTTTGCTTCAGCCTGCTGCAAGTGACACCTATGAACAAGAGATGCAACAAACAAGTCGACTGCGAAGACGGAACAGACGAAGGCGACTGCTCCTGTGCCGACTATGTGAGGAACGGTAATCCGACGGCCATTTGCGACGGCATAACGGATTGCTTCGATTTATCCGACGAAATGAATTGCGGTAAGTCCCGGGTCCTTAACCGCTTGAAATATTTTCGGAGATTTCCGTCATGTGTTCGGTCGTTAGTTCACAACGAGCCACTTGATCACGTATATGGAAAGGGGAGTCATGGGTGGGTACATGTGAATACTGATATTGGAATGGTAATGTATGAGTGGTAAATTCAAAGTAAAATATTACACTTCTGTTTCTAAAAAATTATAATTGGGTTGGAATCAAACGCACTTCCAAGAAGACTAAAATAGCTTCAAGAAGAGATGAATATAAATTTAAAAAATATTTCACTCCTACTGAAAGCGAAGCAAAAAAATAATAGATGCCACCTTTGATGAAAAAAATGCACTAGAAGATATCATCAACTCCATATATCCGATCTGTTACAGCATGAAAATGGTAGCAATAAGTTATTGTGATAATTTTCGACTATGAAGAAAATTAATTCAGTTTGAAATATTTTAACACCCTTTTCAAATACGATATGCACCAAAACATGAAACATAGCACTTCTTTGTGGAAAATATTTTCGAAAATATGAGTATCATTTCAGTAAATTTTAGAACCAACTGATTAGATCTGCTGCTCCTCAACGTTTGTGTATTGTACAAAGTGTAAAACAAATCAAAGTTTTATTATACGGAATAGACTATGTATACGTTCAAACAATTTTCACACTTTGGGTTCGATTTATATTCAGTCACTCTATTTCTTTGATTACTCCCAGTTCACTGTTGGTTTTTATTCACCCATTGCACTACACTGAAAAAAAAACGAAAATACAACCCACGACGAATCTTGCTTATATACCCCTACCAATGGGTAGCAATGTTCCAGAACATTCCACAATATTCGAAAGTGTTCTGGAATATTCCACAATGATTTGGGATAGTTTGGGATATTCCAGGATGTGCCTGCGTGTTTCAGACTGTTCCCGAACATTCCATATTCCAGAATGTTACAGTATGTTTTGAATGTTGTGGAATGTTCTCGAACATTCTGGATTCTTCTGAAACTTCCAGCCCTTACATCTTCAAGAGCAAATCCTTCAGGTAAAAACGGGAACCTTCTTCATAGATGGGGGATGTAGGGTTACCACGCCATACAACTTCCTTGATCTTACTGGGACTCGTTTATGAGTTTTGGCGGCACGTACATTATACGCTCACTTTCATAATAATTGATTATTTATTTTTTTTTTTCTCGAATAACTATTCGGACACTTCGTTATAACTGTCATTTCGTATCGTTGTATTTATATTGATTCCATTAATATTTCCAGTGAGTTGTGAAAACGGCTCTGAATATCATTGCCGCCAAAGTGGAGAATGTATTCCCTTGTCAAAGAGATGTGATGGAGTAGCAGACTGTTCCAAAAATGAGGATGAGTGGGATTGCGGTGAGTATCTAACAATCAAAACATGTTTCGTGCACAAAAGTGGTGTGAAGAAAAAATATGTTTCCACAAGAGAGGTGAATCTTGGCCACACTGCAATTTTTTTCCGTAAATCATTCCAGAGTGATTTATCAAGTCATATTCTTTATAGTTTCTATTATTCAAGTCAATTAACCTGATATGGTATGTTTTACATTTACCAATTATCTGAACATGCATAAGTGGTATAATAGTATTAGAATTCATTGTAGGTAGTTATGTTTTTTCAACTATGATTTATGTTGATTCTTATTTTAATGTAATTAACGAGTAATAAAACTTAATTAAAGCTCATAATTATTGGTACTGAGGTTAATTATAACATGAATCAGGCATCGTAAATATTATAATTCCAGACAATCTTTTCTTGAAGTTTTTCAGATCAAGAATTGAATAGATAATAACTCAAGAATATTGAGAACTATTAATTATATTAATCATTATACTCTGTGAAAATGACAATTTACATTTGTTGAATTGATGTGGTCTATACTTGATGAAAATCCATATCAACTTTTATACTTATTTGTTTATTTGTAAAAAAAATATTTTTATATCTCAAATGGATATTTTTATTCATTAAAATAAGTTTTTTTAACAAACGTCAAAAAATGACAAGGTTCGCGCATTGGCAACAATATACGAAGTAACGCTTTTCTTTCATTTTCCTTCGTTACCATGACACCGTGAGCGAAGTAATGTGCGTAGTTCCAATTTCGTATACTGCATGTAAACTATATGGGATTTTCATATTCTAACCTGTATGGTCCCCAATCAAGCAAAAGTCCAAGAAATCATTCATTTCTGAATATTCCACAATAATTAACTAAGGCTTTTCAACACTTTTCAAATTGTGACAAAATTTTATACTACCTATTTTTTACCTAACCTATGTTCACATAAACTTTTTGTCTTAGAATCACTCAAAAAATCACCAGTTCATGACACCCTGTTTATTTCAAACTTCCAGTAATAGCTAAGGCTACTATGTTATCTGAATGTATTGAAATACGTCTTTACTATACGATAATTAATAAAAATGTATTTGAGTTACAGATTGAATATAAGAAATCCTTATTGCCTATGACCATTGCACGATACGTTACACTGGCATAGCTAAACGAATAAATCAATAAAAAAATCACCCGTGATAAAATCACTCATCGTGACTCTAATTGAACTCATTCTGTATAAACGACCATCAGCTATAATAACTCCACGCACGACAATCTAATCACCCCGTAAATCCTCACCGCTATCACTTCGACTATGAGTTACTTCTCGCAGCAATCTTCATCTGGTCATCGTCTTGTTTCAGCTGCCCTAACCGATGGCAAAACATTAACTCTCGACAGTGATCTACGTCCGGAGTTGGCCGTGAGTGGCGTACTCACCATCAACGTGTTCGGATCGTGGAGGCCATTGTGCATCGCCAACTCGACCTACGATGATGCGTCTGTCGTCACGAATGTCTGCAGTTATTTGGGATTTGAGGAGTACCTCGGCTATAGCGTCTATGAACTGGAAGACAGGCCGTTGAGCGTGAGGTAATGTAATTATGAATAGGACCAAAAGTGTACATTCTGAAAATTGTGTTTTGTACTTTTTTCCTTTGTATAATAAATAACCATTATTGAAATAACGATGAATCTCAGCCGAGGCACTATGTAGATATGAGGTTTTGGTTGAAGGACGACCGAACACTTTGAAGTCGTCGAAGAATGAGCTGTGTTTTTCGGTTGACTGACTGTGACTTCGTTTCTCACCGGAAAATCCCAGACCATATCCACTCAGGGAAAACTGTTGTTTACTCTTGAAACCTGTAAATGAAAACTGCCAAAAGCAGTGGCGCAGCAAGGATTTCAGTTTGGGTGGGCTGAACATACAATTTATCAGTTACCAGAGCTTTTTTTTTTTTTCGTCAGCCGGATATTATGAATAACACCTACAAGCGAACTGTTAGGCACTCGAACGATAACATCTTGTAGAAAATTTTCTTAGCTTACATGTATGTATTTAACGAATGTGTCTTGTTATGGTCGCAAAATGCGAATAATGTAAAAGGTGCGCTAGGATCCGTCATCCTTGCACATAAAACCGCCAACGAAAAATACTTCCGGAAATTCTAGAATTTTTTCAATATTTTTCCCGTATTCTACGCCATCAATTCCACATGACACAGTATTCGAAAAATGAAAAATGACCCAACTCAACACGTACGTAAAAACGCCCACCAAATGTGCAACAAAAATTGTATCTCATGAATTCGGCATCCTAGCACACAAAACCACCTATAACACCTGCAAGCGAATTGTTAGGCCAACAAACAATAACATCCTCTTGTAGGAAATTTTCTTGGCTTTCTTTCTATATGGATATGTATTCAATGAATGTGTCTCGTTATGGTCGCAAAATGCGATAAATGTAAAACCTCAAAAAAATACTTCCGAGAGTTCTAGAATTTTTTCAATATTTTCCCGATATTCTATGCCATCATTTTAATAGTCATTTGGTGGCTTAAGGGCCTGCAGACCCAAAGCCCCTCCTTGCTGCGCCAATGGCCAAAAGATATATCCTAGAGATTTCCATTTACAAATTGGGGAAAAACGGTCAAGCTAGAAAAGCGTAGGTACTTGATAAATTGGATTATAGGACAGCAATTTGTTTACTTGTCTGATTAAGCATTTCCTTCCTTAGTTCAGTAGGAGCAATAATTTTTTAATTAAAAAAACAATAGACCGTCTGATGAATAAATATTATTTCTCAAATTGTAAAAATATTTTAAATCGTGTTCCATTTCTTTATTATTCATTAGCCAATTTGTTTCACAGAAATTTTTAACTTGTGGCAAAATAGAGTATTTGTTTATTGCATTTTAAAAAGCTAACTTTTTCTCATCTGAGATTGGTACAGAATCTTATGAGTTGAAAATTCCTGGTTTTTTTGTAAGATACGACACCTCAGCTGGATTGAACTTGAAATATATTTAGCAGCATAGAAATAATATTTTTAATTCTAATGTTATTAGTGACCTAATTACTAATTCACATGTATGAAGTATAATATACAAGTGGGATAATTCCCCACAAGAGCATTGTAATAACTTATGATCGAAAATATTATTAATTGAAATTTCATTTCATTACATTGTCGAAAAGGAAAAACTTGGTCTCATTTTCTAGTACACCCGTGCGAAGCCATGGCGGGCAGCTAGTGTGAAATAATAATCAATATTTGAATGAAATAACGTTACACTACACCTTGTTTAATCTAATAACAACTATTGTTCATCTCCAGGTTGAAGACCTCCGATCAACCGCCCGGCGTCCTTCCAAGCAACGACAGCGTCAAGTGTGCCGGGCTGTACGTCAAGTGTTCGAACGTCTCATTGGACAAGGCGATCCACGGCGTGCGTCCCGATAACGTTACCGGCGACGTCGAGTTGTACACGTCGCCGTGGAATGCAGTCATTTACACAGATGGCTCATATAGATGTATGGGCACCGTTCTCGATCGACGGTGGATTGTCACGTCTGTCAACTGTTTTCCGGGAATAACTAAGTGAGTCGTTTTAGGTGTTCATTACCGGCCATCTGTGTGCGATTGGCTGAGGCTAGTTTATAATAATGATTGAAGGGTAACCACTTTTTTCTCTTTCTCAAGTCGCAATTGACGATAACAGTTCAATAGAGGAAGAAGACTCTGGAAACTTGAAGCTTATATTCATAATCGACGAATGAAAATTTGTCTTGCACTCTCGCTGATTCCATTCATACAAATCATTGAATGAAAGTTTTTTACTTATCAACTGCGTTCTCCTCCTATAGATGCATTTATTCTTCTCCATTTATTTCTTTCTTTGGATGGGAAAGCTTAGTCGTTTACCTTCCTCACACTTCTCTTTGGATTTTTTTATACTCGTTTATAAAAGTTTCTTCGTTCCATATCACTTTTGTTGTCCTATGTCTCTTCATCGAACTAAATGCTCTACCTTTGTTTTAGTGGTGACTTCTCCGTTCATTTATTTGTTTGGATTCACTTTTCACTTAGGTGCAGATCATTCCTTGATCTTTCACGTTTCATTTTCTACTTGGCCATTCTTTCCTACCTTAATGTCTTTCTTTCTCTTGCTTCACTCTTCACTTGGGTACAGCTTAGTTCGATCAATTTGCACTTGTTCTATTAGTTGTATTGAAATTATTTTGTTTTCTCCCATCTTTATCTTGAGTCAATCCATAGTTTATTGCGTGAAATATTCCATCTTCTGTTATCTCTTTTTCATCTTCAGATTCATCGTCTTATTCAGTTTCTTCTACTCAAAAGGAACACAAATCATTCCTTTTGAATTTTTTAGTATAGATAAAGTTTTCCAGCAATCTTTCTTCATTGAATTTTTTTCTATAGTAATTTCACTTTCTTCGTTTTCAGTATCCTGATATTAATACTGTTCTAAACTCTCTTACATATTTAATACAATGCCTATAAAACTGTTTTCGTTTTTTACTTCTACTTCCCCCTTTACTTTACTTTTGCTTTTTCGCATTTTTCTGTAGCTCATCTCTTCTATTGTTTCTTGTTTCTGCTTCATTCTAAGTTTTTCTTCCATAAACGTTTTTTTCAATTTTTCAGGTTTTCGGTGAGGATAATAAAATATAGTTCAAAATATCTTCTTTTTGCCTCACATGATTTTTTTCCCAATGCATATAGATAGTTTACAAGTCAATTCTCTAATTTATTGATAATGAAAAATGTTGACAGTACCTTCAAAAAAACTGTAACAGTTATGGATAACACTATCAATAACTATCATTCATTCATGGTTACTGACATTTCAGTTCAAATGTTTCCATAGCATACTTTAAAGAAATTGATTGAAGTATTGTAATATTCTCGCATATTTTGAACAGTTGCAACAGAGTTAAATATTTCTTAAAAAGTATACTGACTGTTAATGTTTTTTTTAATAAATTGAATGGGGCCGTAGTATCACAATGAAGTTCAAAAATACCTTTTTCATTGGGAAATTCAAATATCACCTTTATGATTCTTGTTACATATATAATTATTATTTGAAACCTAATTTATCAGCCATTTGACATTCGATTTGTTTTCAGTCTAACGAGCTATTACGTAGCTGTTCTTTTGGGAAAAGGAAAAGCACAACTTCAAGTTCAAGGTCCACATGAACAAACTTTGAGAATAGTAGGGGTCACAGTTATTTCTGATAGTGATATTATAATTCTACGAACGGAGAAGAATATCACATTCAACCGATATGTGAAAATTGTTTCTTTGAACCACAGGTAATAAACGACATTAGTGCCAATATCACAGTTTTCCGAATTTTTTTTTTTATGTAACTGGTCATGTAGCCACCTTACAGTTCCGATTTGACACTATGCGACTGTTTCAAGTTTTCCACCCTAGGTGATGTATCAAAGCATAGAGCAGAACTAGAGGCCGTGCCTAAGAAACTGTACCATTGAATTTTTTTAATTGAATTAATCTAGTTATACCAATAAATCATAGCATTATGGCTGGAAGTTCTCTGATCGTTTCCGATTCCAGTAAGTCGTCACTTGAGGCGATAATATTCAGAAAACCTTGATTTTTTTTTTCAATTGTTTACAATAAATCATCATTCAATATATGTCTTTGGTCATATCAGTACAAATTAAGATGGTAAAAAGTTCCTTAGTCGTTCGAGGTAATTGGTGCAGTTGGTAGGATTGTACGAAGACTATGCATTGCGAATACGTTTGTGAGTTTCAACTCTTGCCGAACTAAACATTTTCAACTTTCCCGATTTGTATTTGCTTGCTTTGTTTCAATATGCACATAAGTGCAATTATTGACTATATATTTATTTTGTAGACGAGATAGAAGACGAAAAGAGAAATGCATTGCAATGGGACTTCAAGAAAACGGGGCAAAATTCGTTGGACTCCAACCAATTCAAAACTGCTACGTCGGATTCAGATGTTTCGAAAGCAAAGTAATCAAGGACTGTAAAGTAGGTCTCACAATTATTAGCGATACATAAGCTGTGGTTTTCGTTTCAAGTGTGAACATCTTAATAGACAAATTCGTGATAACCTAGTTTAATGCTTTTTGTAACACATAAGTTTCATATTCGGAATCAGCAACAGCAACAACATATCTTCAGCGACTTGATAGGGTTGGAATTTTTTTTTAATTTTGTATTAATTCAAGTTGACAGGTTTTGTTCATAGCTTGCTGAGAATTTTCATGTCATCTTCTGAAACAACCACTTCCCAAAACGTCTTTAGAATGTTTATAGTTGAAACGAGTACCCTATATATTTCAACATAGTTTTTTTAGAGTTCTCGCCCTTGGAGTGGTACCATAGTTTGTGATTCTGGCAGTGGCTGGTACCCGGCTGCAGTTTACTACGAAAAAAATGGTTCCTGTGGTTTATCTTCGGTGAAAAAATATACCAGCATACCATACCACATGCACAAACTCTTAGAAGCCATGGGTAAGTTGAAGTTTATTTGACAGCTTTATTATGATTTCTTGAAATCCTTTAGCTGAAAATATTCAAAATAAAATTCCGAAATCTTTCTCCTTCAATACACATACCTACCCGATGATTATTTTTTCGTAATTTGCAAAGATTATTGAATATTAACTTCTGGAAAATAAATAGAAACCTGATTTGACAATAAGATAAAGGATAATTGATGTGGATGTGTCTTCAAAATCATTATAAGAAATCATAATCTGATATTCCGTTGAAAAACTCTAATTCGGTGTCCTAGTTTATCTCTGTGGACTGTTATAATAAATAATTTCGTGAATATGATATTTTCAATCCATTTGGTATATACAGAGGTATCAGCAAACGTATTAATTTTGGTAAAAAATGTTTTTTTTTTATATTATTCGTATTCGTACCTCGAATATATGTCCGCACTAGTGCGTGTTACTTTCTATTTTCCTGTTGCCATGAGCAACTTTCTGAATAACAAAACAGCGCTATTTGTTGGTTTTCACGAGCACGAGCGTGCGGAAAAGTTACTTTTCCGCACGATTTTTCGTTTTGAAAGTTGTACTTTCCGCACTATATTTACTTTTCCGTACGATTTTTACTTTTCCGCACGATTTTTGTATTGTTGAAAATGTGGATTTTTAGGACTAACTAAATGATCTATGTAAATATTCTCTCTTATGAGTCATTTTGTAGCATTATTGAAAAACTTGTTTTTTCATAAATAAGATGGTCCAAAACACTCGTACGAAAAATATTGTACCTAACTCTTACGGAAAATGTCTTTTCCGCCCTTAACGGCTTGCCCAAACTCCGCTCCGCGTCGTTCGTGTAACTGCTGTCGCGTGCGGAAAAGTTCTGATAGTTACAATTTTCCGATAATTTAAGTAGACAATGACCTGGAAATTATATTTTGTCTTTAAAAAACTTTTTTTTAAAATCCCCATGCTACGTTTTTCAGACAAATTCTATGTTATTATTATTATCTGTAACACCTTAAATTTCTATTCAAGTAACACCAATGACACAATAATCCATCATGTGTCCTACCTGTCCCACCACCGCCCAATACCCATCACCACCCAACACCCATCACCCATCCCTATAATCTACAAGGATTCCACACAGGCATAACTATGAAGATATACCCTCCGCATTAAACAGAAAAAATTATTGACGCTTCGCATGTCTATGACCAGTAAATCAAATTTCAGAGGTGACCCCTCTCGAAGTGGAAGGCCCACACTGCGAAGGATTCAGATGTGAATTAGGGGAATGCCTAAATAGAAACAAAATATGTGATGGCACACCTGACTGTAGGAGCGGCGAAGATGAGCTGCCAAATTTGTGCTACGCGAAGGAACGGTACTGCCATCGTTCGGACAATTGCGGTAAGTCAATGTAGGTGCCCGATGCAGAAAACTGCTTAGGGTGGGCGATAGGACGAAGATATCTGTACTGAAACTCGGTAGATTTCTGTAAAGGATCTTTTTCATTTGTTTGAAGAACGTTTACCAATCCAAACAATATATTTTATCTACTCAGTAGTAGATGTCGTCAGTAGTCTACACTACACTGCACTACACTGCACAACACTGCACTGCATTACACTACACTACACTAAACTACACAACACTACACTTCACTACACTACACTACACTACCCTACACCACACTACACACTAAACATCACTCTACATATTGGTAGAGTTTCACCATATTTTCAGATAGATTGCTGCCAGATATGTGAGACATAAGCAAGCAGGTCACCAGTTGATCTCTGATGCTGGAAACCATATTGTCGATCAATGATATTTCCGGAGCGTTCTAGATATTTTCATGAGCTCGGCGTTGAAGACTGATTTCACTACACTACACTACACTACACTACACTACACTACACTACACTACACTACATTACACTACACTACACTACACTACACTACACTACACTACACCACTACACTACACTACACTACACTACACTACACTACACTACAGTACACTACCCTACACTACACTACACTACACTACACTACACTACACTACACTACACTACACTACACTACACTACACCACTACACTACACTACACTACACTACACTACACTACACTACACTACACTACACTACACTACACTACACTACACTACACTACACTACACTACACTACAGTTTCAATTGCTTATTTTATTTTAACTTTAGTCGTTCATGATAACCTCTCGGGAGGTATTCATGTTGAAAAGGGGAACATTGTCCATGAAAATTGGACAATGACTGCACACAGATTATAATAGTGGTCCGCTAGATTAAGGTGTTCATCTATTTCGAACTTTCGCAAGAGTTTGGTGCTTCCGCCAGAGGTCGAGTCGTGTTTGAAGAGCATCAAGTGGGATTCACAACCAAACTTTTTGCGTTCTGCTGTTTCGTATTCTGATTGGTGAAGCAGAATCTGAAATTAAACTGACGCATTAATGCCATTCACAACAAAAACGTCAAAAATTTTCGATTTGCTTCTCAACAAGAAACATAAACATAACATAACATTGGTTTGGCAGAGCAAAATAAAGATGAAATCATCACAAAAATAATGATTTAAATAATGAATATTATAAATGAAATTTGGAAGAGACGTAAATTGTTCCTTCTTTTGCACTTAAAGGGAAAAATGAATCGTACAAAAAGAGAATATTGGGTGAGACCATCATCAAGATGTAAACTTAGAAAATTAAACAGAATATACTATTCCCTGGAATCACAAAAAAATTTGGGAGAAAAAAATTAACACAACTTTTATCGAATGTTACAACAATATTTTTATGATGATCCACTCTCACATTGAAAAACATTCCCACAGAGAGTCCATAAGCCCTGCTGAAAGATTTTCACTGAGATGTAAACACAACGCATTTTGCAACACAAAAAGCTGAGAATAATTAGCTTTTTGCATTCCTTTTATTCCAGATTCTGCTCCCACCAATCAGAATATGAAACGTAAAAAGCAAAACGCAAAAAGTTTTGTTGTGAATCCCACTTAAGGGTTATCTTCTGTATTATCAAACAACGGTGTTATTATTAGATTGACTGGTGCCTCAGGTATACTAATTATCATAATAATTGTAAGTCAGTTTTGCGCATATTCGGTAATACAGCCGATCATCGCCAGTTGAAAGTTCTATTTCCAGATGATGACACAGCAGGAACTGCGAGTTAAAACTCCAGAAAGTTTTTTTCTATGTCTCATTGTTTTCGAGATATTTGAATTTTTGTAACACAAAAAGATTTTTCTTCACTGTCCTGCCATCTCTTGGTCAGTAGCCGAAGTTGACTTCCACCGCGTGTCGATACTGAATCAGATTGAAATTTGAAATTAATTTTTTTAATAATTGGAACTAATGCTATTCCGCAGTAGATAATAGCTTCAAAAGCCTGCACACCAAATTTGGCTGCTCTAGGAAAAACTTTATTTTTTGATCGGTTCATGAAACAAGGTTAACCCCTTTGGAAATTTTTTTGCTGAAAATGGAAAATAGATTTGCTTCAAAATGCACACAAAGGAGGACCTTGACGAGCAGAATCCAGAAACGTAATCAGTTTTTTTCTATGTCTCTTTGTTTTCGAGATATTTGAATTTTTGTAACAAAAAAAATATTTTTCTGCATTGTCCTGCCATCTCTGGGACAGTAGCCGAAGTTGACTTCCACCGCGTGTCGATACTGAATCATATTGAAATTTGTAATTGATTTTTATAATAATTGGAACTAATGCTATTCCGCAGTAGATAATAGCTTCAAAAGCCTGCACACCAAATTTGGCTGCTCTAGGAAAAACTTTATTTTTTGATCGTTTCATGAAACAAGGTTAACCCCTTTGGAATTTTTTTTGCTGAAAATGGAAAATATATTGGCTTCAAAATGCACACAGGGAAGGACCTTGACGAGCAGAATCCAGAACCGTTATCTGTTTTCTTTTATGTCTCTTTGTTTTCGAGATATTTGAATTTTTGTAACAAAAAAAATATTTTTCTGCATTGTCCTGCCATCTCTGGGACAGTAGCCGAAGTTGACTTCCACCGCGTGTCGATACTGAATCAGATTGAAATTTGTAATTGATTTTTATAATAATTGGAACTAATGCTATTCCGCAGTAGATAATAGCTTCAAAAGCCTGCACACCAAATTTGGCTGCTCTAGGAAAAACTTTATTTTTTGATCGTTTCATGAAACAAGGTTAACCCCTTTGGAATTTTTTTTGCTGAAAATGGAAAATATATTGGCTTCAAAATGCACACAGGGAAGGACCTTGACGAGCAGAATCCAGAACCGTTATCCGTTTTCTTTTATGTCTCTTTGTTTTCGAGATATTTGAATTTTTGTAACACAAAAATATTTTTTTGCACTGTCCTGCCATCTCTTGGACAGTAGCCAAAGTTGACTTCCACCGCGTGTCGATACTGAATCATATTGAAATTTGTAATTGATTTTTATAATAATTGGAACTAATGCTATTCCGCAGTAGATAATAGCTTCAAAAGCCTGCACACCAAATTTGGCTGCTCTAGGAAAAACTTTATTTTTTGATCGTTTCATGAAACAAGGTTAACCCCTTTGGAATTTTTTTTGCTGAAAATGGAAAATAGATTTGCTTCAAAATGCACACAAAGGAGGACCTTGACGAGCAGAATCCAGAAACGTAATCAGTTTTTTTCTATGTCTCTTTGTTTTCGAGATATTTGAATTTTTGTAACAAAAAAAATATTTTTCTGCACTGTCCTGCCATCTCTTGGACAGTAGCCAAAGTTGACTTCCACCGGGTGTCGATACTGAATCAGATTGAAATTTGAAATTAATTTTTTTAATAATTGGAACTAATGCTATTCCGCAGTAGATAATAGCTTCAAAAGCCTGCACACCAAATTTGGCTGCTCTAGGAAAAACTTTATTTTTTTATCCTTTCATGAAACAAGGTTAACCCCTTTGAAATTTTTTTTGCTGAAAATGGAAAATAGATTTGCTTCAAAATGCACACAGGGGAGGACCTTGACGAGCAGAATCCAGAAACGTTATCCGTTTTCTTTTATGTCTCTTGGTTTTCGAGATATTTGAATTTTTGTAACAAAAAAAATATTTTTCTGCACTATCCTGCCATCTCTTGGACAGTAGCCGAAGTTGACTTCCACCGCGTGTCGATACTGAATCAGATTGAAATTTGAAATTGATTTTTATAATAATTGGAAATAATGCTATTCCGCAGTAGATAATAGCTTCGAAAGCCTGCAGACGAAATTTGGCTGCTCTAGGAAAAACTTTACTTTTTGATCGTTTCATGAAACAAGGTTAATCCCTTTGAAATTTTTTTTGCTGAAAATGGAAAATAGATTTGCTTCAAAATGCACACAAAGGAGGACCTTGACGAGCAGAATCCAGAAACGTAATCAGTTTTTTTCTATGTCTCTTTGTTTTCGAGATATTTGAATTTTTGTAACACAAAAAAGATTTTTCTGCACTTTTCTGCCATCTCTTGGACAGTAGTCGAAGTTGACTTCCACCGTGTGTCGA
The DNA here is from genome assembly GCA_958298965.1 of Chrysolina haemoptera. Taxonomy (NCBI): domain Eukaryota; kingdom Metazoa; phylum Arthropoda; class Insecta; order Coleoptera; family Chrysomelidae; genus Chrysolina; species Chrysolina haemoptera. Next base: position 270,714 of record OY282603.1, on the reverse strand, counting down.
TACCGAATCAGATTGAAATTTGTAATTGATTTTTATAATAATTGGAACTAATGCTATTCCGCAGTAGATAATAGCTTCAAAAGCCTGCACACCAAATTTGGCTGTTCTAGGAAAAACTTTATTTTTTGATCGTTTCATGAAACAAGGTTAACCCCTTTGGAATTTTTTTTGCTGAAAATGGAAAATATATTGGCTTCAAAATGCACACAGGGAAGGACCTTGACGAGCAGAATCCAGAACCGTTATCCGTTTTCTTTTATGTCTCTTTGTTTTCGAGATATTTGAATTTTTGTAACACAAAAAATATTTTTTTGCACTGTCCTGCCATCTCTTGGACAGTAGCCAAAGTTGACTTCCACCGGGTGTCGATACTGAATCAGATTGAAATTTGAAATTAATTTTTTTAATAATTGGAACTAATGCTATTCCGCAGTAGATAATAGCTTCAAAAGCCTGCACACCAAATTTGGCTGCTCTAGGAAAAACTTTATTTTTTTATCCTTTCATGAAACAAGGTTAACCCCTTTGAAATTTTTTTTGCTGAAAATGGAAAATAGATTTGCTTCAAAATGCACACAGGGGAGGACCTTGACGAGCAGAATCCAGAAACGTTATCCGTTTTCTTTTATGTCTCTTGGTTTTCGAGATATTTGAATTTTTGTAACAAAAAAAATATTTTTCTGCACTATCCTGCCATCTCTTGGACAGTAGCCGAAGTTGACTTCCACCGCGTGTCGATACTGAATCATATTGAAATTTGTAATTGATTTTTATAATAATTGGAACTAATGCTATTCCGCAGTAGATAATAGCTTCAAAAGCCTGCACACCAAATTTGGCTGCTCTAGGAAAAACTTTATTTATTGATCGTTTCATGAAACAAGGTTAACCCCTTTGGAATTTTTTTTGCTGAAAATGGAAAATAGATTTGCTTCAAAATGCACACAAAGGAGGACCTTGACGAGCAGAATCCAGAAACGTAATCAGTTTTTTTCTATGTCTCTTTGTTTTCGAGATATTTGAATTTTTGTAACACAAAAAAGATTTTTCTGCACTGTCCTGCCATCTCTTGGACAGTAGCCGAAGTTGACTTCCACCGCGTGTCGATACTGAATCATATTGAAATTTGTAATTGATTTTTATAATAATTGGAACTAATGCTATTCCGCAGTAGATAATAGCTTCAAAAGCCTGCACACCAAATTTGGCTGCTCTAGGAATAACTTTATTTTTTGATCGTTTCATGAAACAAGGTTAACCCCTTTGGAATTTTTTTTGCTGAAAATGGAAAATAGATTTGCTTCAAAATGCACACAAAGGAGGACCTTGACGAGCAGAATCCAGAAACGTAATCAGTTTTTTTCTATGTCTCTTTGTTTTCGAGATATTTGAATTTTTGTAACAAAAAAAATATTTTTCTGCACTGTCCTGCCATCTCTTGGACAGTAGCCAAAGTTGACTTCCACCGGGTGTCGATACTGAATCAGATTGAAATTTGAAATTAATTTTTTTAATAATTGGAACTAATGCTATTCCGCAGTAGATAATAGCTTCAAAAGCCTGCACACCAAATTTGGCTGCTCTAGGAAAAACTTTATTTTTTTATCCTTTCATGAAACAAGGTTAACCCCTTTGAAATTTTTTTTGCTGAAAATGGAAAATAGATTTGCTTCAAAATGCACACAGGGGAGGACCTTGACGAGCAGAATCCAGAAACGTTATCCGTTTTCTTTTATGTCTCTTGGTTTTCGAGATATTTGAATTTTTGTAACAAAAAAAATATTTTTCTGCACTATCCTGCCATCTCTTGGACAGTAGCCGAAGTTGACTTCCACCGCGTGTCGATACTGAATCATATTGAAATTTGTAATTGATTTTTATAATAATTGGAACTAATGCTATTCCGCAGTAGATAATAGCTTCAAAAGCCTGCACACCAAATTTGGCTGCTCTAGGAAAAACTTTATTTTTTGATCGTTTCATGAAACAAGGTTAACCCCTTTGGAATTTTTTTTGCTGAAAATGGAAAATAGATTTGCTTCAAAATGCACACAAAGGAGGACCTTGACGAGCAGAATCCAGAAACGTAATCAGTTTTTTTCTATGTCTCTTTGTTTTCGAGATATTTGAATTTTTGTAACACAAAAAAGATTTTTCTGCACTGTCCTGCCATCTCTTGGACAGTAGCCGAAGTTGACTTCCACCGCGTGTCGATACTGAATCAGATTGAAATTTGAAATTGATTTTTATAATAATTGGAAATAATGCTATTCCGCAGTAGATAATAGCTTCGAAAGCCTGCAGACGAAATTTGGCTGCTCTAGGAAAAACTTTACTTTTTGATCGTTTCATGAAACAAGGTTAAACCCTTTGAAATTTTTTTTGCTGAAAATGGAAAATAGATTTGCTTCAAAATGCACACAAAGGAGGACCTTGACGAGCAGAATCCAGAAACGTAATCAGTTTTTTTCTATGTCTCTTTGTTTTCGAGATATTTGAATTTTTGTAACACAAAAAAGATTTTTCTGCACTTTTCTGCCATCTCTTGGACAGTAGTCGAAGTTGACTTCCACCGTGTGTCGATACCGAATCAGATTGAAATTTGTAATTGATTTTTATAATAATTGGAACTAATGCTATTCCGCAGTAGATAATAGCTTCAAAAGCCTGCACACCAAATTTGGCTGCTCTAGGAAAAACTTTATTTTTTGATCGTTTCATGAAACAAGGTTAACCCCTTTGGAATTTTTTTTGCTGAAAATGGAAAATATATTGGCTTCAAAATGCACACAGGGAAGGACCTTGACGAGCAGAATCCAGAACCGTTATCCGTTTTCTTTTATGTCTCTTTGTTTTCGAGATATTTGAATTTTTGTAACACAAAAATATTTTTTTGCACTGTCCTGCCATCTCTTGGACAGTAGCCAAAGTTGACTTGCACCGCGTGTCGATACTGAATCAGATTGAAATTTGAAATTGATTTTTATAATAATTGGAACTAATGCAATTCCGCAGTAGATAATAGCTTCAAAAGCCTGCACACCAAATTTGGCTGCTCTAGGAAAAACTTTATTTTTTGATCGTTTCATGAAACAAGGTTAACCCCTTTGGAATTTTTTTTGCTGAAAATGGAAAATAGATTTGCTTCAAAATGCACACAGGGGAGGAACTTGACGAGCAGAATCCAGAAACGTTATCCGTTTTCTTTTATGTCTCTTTGTTTTCGAGATATTTGAATTTTTGTAACACAAAAAATATTTTTTTGCACTGTCCTGCCATCTCTTGGACAGTAGCCAAAGTTGACTTCCACCGGGTGTCGATACTGAATCAGATTGAAATTTGAAATTAATTTTTTTAATAATTGGAACTAATGCTATTCCGCAGTAGATAATAGCTTCAAAAGCCTGCACACCAAATTTGGCTGCTCTAGGAAAAACTTTATTTTTTTATCCTTTCATGAAACAAGGTTAACCCCTTTGAAATTTTTTTTGCTGAAAATGGAAAATAGATTTGCTTCAAAATGCACACAGGGGAGGACCTTGACGAGCAGAATCCAGAAACGTAATCAGTTTTTTTCTATGTCTCTTTGTTTTCGAGATATTTGAATTTTTGTAACAGAAAAAATATTTTTCTGCACTGTCCTGCCATCTCTTGGACAGTAGCCAAAGTTGACTTCCACCGCGTGTCGATACTGAATCATATTGAAATTTGTAATTGATTTTTATAATAATTGGAACTAATGCTATTCCGCAGTAGATAATAGCTTCAAAAGCCTGCACACCAAATTTGGCTGCTCTAGGAAAAACTTTATTTTTTGATCGTTTCATGAAACAAGGTTAACCCCTTTGGAATTTTTTTTGCTGAAAATGGAAAATAGATTTGCTTCAAAATGCACACAAAGGAGGACCTTGACGAGCAGAATCCAGAAATGTAATCAGTTTTTTTCTATGTCTCTTTGTTTTCGAGATATTTGAATTTTTGTAACAAAAAAAATATTTTTCTGCACTGTCCTGCCATCTCTTGGACAGTAGCCAAAGTTGACTTCCACCGGGTGTCGATACTGAATCAGATTGAAATTTGAAATTAATTTTTTTAATAATTGGAACTAATGCTATTCCGCAGTAGATAATAGCTTCAAAAGCCTGCACACCAAATTTGGCTGCTCTAGGAAAAACTTTATTTTTTTATCCTTTCATGAAACAAGGTTAACCCCTTTGAAATTTTTTTTGCTGAAAATGGAAAATAGATTTGCTTCAAAATGCACACAGGGGAGGACCTTGACGAGCAGAATCCAGAAACGTTATCCGTTTTCTTTTATGTCTCTTGGTTTTCGAGATATTTGAATTTTTGTAACAAAAAAAAGATTTTTCTGCACTGTCCTGCCATCTCTTGGACAGTAGCCGAAGTTGACTTCCACCGCGTGTCGATACTGAATCATATTGAAATTTGTAATTGATTTTTATAATAATTGGAACTAATGCTATTCCGCAGTAGATAATAGCTTCAAAAGCCTGCACACCAAATTTGGCTGCTCTAGGAAAAACTTTATTTTTTGATCGTTTCATGAAACAAGGTTAACCCCTTTGAAATTTTTTTTGCTGAAAATGGAAAATAGATTTGCTTCAAAATGCACACAAAGGAGGACCTTGACGAGCAGAATCCAGAAACGTAATCAGTTTTTTTCTATGTCTCTTTGTTTTCGAGATATTTGAATTTTTGTAACACAAAAAAGATTTTTCTGCACTTTTCTGCCATCTCTTGGACAGTAGTCGAAGTTGACTTCCACCGTGTGTCGATACCGAATCAGATTGAAATTTGTAATTGATTTTTATAATAATTGGAACTAATGCTATTCCGCAGTAGATAATAGCTTCAAAAGCCTGCACACCAAATTTGGCTGCTCTAGGAAAAACTTTATTTTTTGATCGTTTCATGAAACAAGGTTAACCCCTTTGGAATTTTTTTTGCTGAAAATGGAAAATATATTGGCTTCAAAATGCACACAGGGAAGGACCTTGACGAGCAGAATCCAGAACCGTTATCCGTTTTCTTTTATGTCTCTTTGTTTTCGAGATATTTGAATTTTTGTAACACAAAAATATTTTTTTGCACTGTCCTGCCATCTCTTGGACAGTAGCCAAAGTTGACTTGCACCGCGTGTCGATACTGAATCAGATTGAAATTTGAAATTGATTTTTATAATAATTGGAACTAATGCAATTCCGCAGTAGATAATAGCTTCAAAAGCCTGCACACCAAATTTGGCTGCTCTAGGAAAAACTTTATTTTTTGATCGTTTCATGAAACAAGGTTAACCCCTTTGGAATTTTTTTTGCTGAAAATGGAAAATAGATTTGCTTCAAAATGCACACAAAGGAGGACCTTGACGAGCAGAATCCAGAAACGTAATCAGTTTTTTTCTATGTCTCTTTGTTTTCGAGATATTTGAATTTTTGTAACACAAAAAAGATTTTTCTGCACTGTCCTGCCATCTCTTGGACAGTAGCCGAAGTTGACTTCCACCGCGTGTCGATACTGAATCATATTGAAATTTGTAATTGATTTTTATAATAATTGGAACTAATGCTATTCCGCAGTAGATAATAGCTTCAAAAGCCTGCACACCAAATTTGGCTGCTCTAGGAAAAACTTTACTTTTTGATCGTTTCATGAAACAAGGTTAATCCCTTTGAAATTTTTTTTGCTGAAAATGGAAAATAGATTTGCTTCAAAATGCACACAGGGGAGGACCTTGAGGAGCAGAATCCAGAAACGTTATCCGTTTTCTTTTATTCTCTTTGTTTTGGAGATATTTGAATTTTTGTAACACGAAAAAAATATATTTCTGCACTGTCCTGCCATCTCTTGGACAGTAGCCAAAGTTGACTTGCACCGCGTGTCGATACTGAATCAGATTGAAATTTGAAATTGATTTTTATAATAATTGGAACTAATGCTATTCCGCAGTAGATAATAGCTTCAAAAGCCTGCACACCAAATTTGGCTGCTCTAGGAAAAACTTTATTTTTTGATCGTTTCATGAAACAAGGTTAACCCCTTTGGAATTTTTTTTGCTGAAAATGGAAAATAGATTTGCTTCAAAATGCACACAGGGGAGGACCTTGACGAGCAGAATCCAGAAACTATGTCCGTTTTCTTTTATGTATCATTGTTTTCGAGATATTTGAATTTTTGTAACACAAAAAGATTTTTCTGCACTGTCCTGCCGTCTCTTGGACAGTAGCCGAAGTTGAATTCCACCGCGTGTCGAAACTGAATCAGATTAAAATTTTGCCAAGTTAATACGTCGAGAGTACTTTGACCACCCTACTGAAGATGACTGCCGCAGTCGTAGTTGAAACGTTTGGAGATTTCAACCAAAGAAAACCATGGCAAACCTGGAAAGCAATAAAGCATTACTTTATTTTCCAGAATGTCCGATAACACACCTGAAGTGCAAAAACAACCAATGCGTACCCAAAAGCAGTTTCTGCAACAGACATAGCGACTGCGAGGACAACAGCGATGAACCAGACGTATGTTCCTGCAGAGCTTATCTTGAACTGACCAATTCCAGCAAAGTTTGCGATGGTGTCATTCATTGCTCCGATAGGAGCGACGAAGATCCTAGATTTTGTCCTTGCCAGCAGAACAAGTTTATGTGCATTAGGTAAGTAACAATATCCTACAACCTTTCAAAGTTATGGAACTTACACATCTGATGGAGTTAGATGCGTTGTAACTCGTATCTGGGCTCTTATTGTTATTAATAAAATGATTATAACTTTCAAACTTTTTATTAACGTGTTTTTTGTTTTACCTTCTGTCATTGAACAATGCTTCTGTCATTACTTTTATACAGTAAAAAAAAAACAAAAACAATATGAACCCAGTTAAGGTGGCCTTAAATTTTGAAGACTATTTCATTCTCTATTCACCATGATTAAATTTCCAGGTTGGTAATCCGTAGCTTCCAGTCTTCCTCGACTGTATTTTTCACGCTGCTTTGCTCGACCTTTCCTTATCAAATCAATCGATATTCTTCTTCTTTTCTCAATTTAATTTGAATTTTTGTTAAAGTTCTTTATCACATCATCTATTGGGTCTCCATTGAAACTTCTAGAGCTAAAATTGAAAAGAAGATAGAAAGGTTGTCAGCATAATATAATTTAAAACTCGTAGGGGGCAGTAGTTTAAAAGTTGCTTGCAAAAATACCTGATTGTCAATATTTTAGAATTATTTTGCGTCAGTCAACATAAGAGTAGTATATGAATTGAAATGGAAATCATTTGTTTTTGCAGTTCTAATATGTGTGTTACATATGATATGGTTTGCGATGGACATAAGGACTGTCCGAATGGAGAGGACGAACTTATATGCTACAAGTTATACAGAGAGGGCGATAAAAGGTAGGAGCACAGGGTTATAATGTTAACTAACATTAACATCACTTGCTGGATTTTCACTGCCACTAATCTCTGTGTGAAATTATTAATAATATATAGATATTTATACGAAATATAAATTGCAAACACGAGTATCATTGGCTGCATTTGCTGAGAGTAGGATTAAAAGTGCCTCATTCATTTTTTGTGAAATGGTTTCTTGCTAGTCTGTCTTTAATTTCACCATATTGTAGATTATATCCTGTTATCCAATACGAACATTTCAAGGGTGTATTTCTCGGGTCAAAATAACATTTTCCCATCAACTTATGTCCTAAAATTCACCTCCCCCAAGCTAGGGGCCTGTAAATATGCCCAAAATTTGGTGCATAGTTGTACCCACAATGAACAATTTACTATTTTTTCTGTCCACAGGCGATGTCGGTAGCTTGTTTTTAGGAAAAAGTCTCATTTTGATCCCAATAATACGCCGTTAAAATATTTGTATTGTATATCGAAACACCCTGTATATTACATTCTATAGATCGATCCTTTGACCAGTTTTCGATCTACAGGCTGTCAAAAATGTGAATTTTGTGGTATTATTATCGATTTTATAATACTTGTCTAATCCGCGATCACCCTTTCATAGAACTCATCACATCTGCAGATGATGTATCCCTACATCCGAATAGCTCACAATGATAAGGCAATGTTCATAGAAACAGATTGAATGTATAATATTTATCAGAAATATATTATGATCCGGTAATATTTTTTGACAGGTCCAACGCAGGTGAGGTGATGACCCGCACGGGTGGCATTTGGCACCCCGGCTGCTTCAACTCAAATTACAACCAGGCGGAACTGGAGCAGATCTGCGAGAAGTTGGGTTTTCCCGACAGCCACGCTAACGTACTAACCCCTTCGAGTAAATCCGGCGATGTAGCTGCCCTTCGACCTGTCATCGATCACTTCAGCACGGTGTGGATTTACAGGAACCCTCGGTACAAGTTCAAGTTGGGGTTGCGAACCGGAAACGAGCCCTACGTGGACTTCATGCAGGATAAGAGTTGTTTCAGGTTGTTTTTGGCTTGTATGTGATTTCAGGAATAAAATTGTCGTTGGAGTTTTTGTTGTTTTATTTCTATGGAATACATGAAAAAGTAAACGTAAGAGATCTCTTCAGAAACAAACTTTTACTTATAACTAATAAACGAAAAAGTTAAAAATAATATTCAGTGTTTGAAAGACTTTTAAAACTTCTACTAGTGGCATAAAACATGATGATAGTACCGGTCTCATAGACCGAGTGGGGAGGAACAAAAATATTTTTCAAAAAACTTATTATGTGACACTCTCAAATTTTAATTGCATACTGGACATATTGTCGGCTTCTTCCTCTTGCAATATTCGCAAAAGTTCGCAAAAGAACATGATGTTTGATTCTCAGAAATATAGATGTTCACTTGAAACTATGATTTTTTTTAAGGTGTTGTTGAAATTGTTATTTTCATCAACCGGCTGCCCACTTACGAGCAACCCTCAGAAGTCTTCGAGAGACTTGTGCTAGCTAGGGAAGACGCAGCCCTTACCTTTTAACGTGATGCAATACACGAGGTTGGTGGGCGCGGCGATTCGAAGCTGCGTACCTTGGCATAGCAAGTCAGAACATAACCTGTGCGCCATCAAGACCCATACTACGTTAATTTTATTTAATATAGAGGCAGATTACTTGAAGTGAACCAGAATTCTGTGAATATTAAGGATTTAACGAAAAAAACATATAAATCTTATTGCATATTGTTTTTTATTTAAATTTTAGTTAAAAAGACGTGTACAATGAATAATTTTTATCCATTCTGGATTGTTTGCCTAAAAAGTATTTTATTTATGAGAACAGGTGTTATGTTCATGAATAAGCCTCTGATATTGTCCTACTATTAATCAGATTACTTTCGAGGGTTCTTTGTGGTTGCCCTAAAGGTCATAATGATATTTTCCAAAGAATATAACCAGTAAGAGGATTAGGGACTTACAGCCATAAAAATAGATTATTCAGAGTCTTTAAAATTTTGCAATTTCGAGATCCATCTGTTATATCATAGATACAAAATGTTATAGAAATTTTTTTCCGAAAACAAAAAGAAAAGAGAAGGGAATCTTAAAGGATTACCTACTTTACTTTTGCTGGAGTTAAATGAGCCAAATGATTTACTTTCTTATTATGTTTAATACATTTTTGCAATATTTTTCCGTTAATTCATCTTCCTTCTCCATATTTGTTTTTATCTAGTTTTTAAACTGTTTCAGTTATTTTCTTTTAATAATATCTTCGTTTACACACTACTATACTTTTGTTCTTTAATAGTGCAATATGCATCTAGAACATTTTGCAGTTACCTGCTTTCAGTCTTGAATTTATCATTTTTATTTAATCAAAGGAAATGTGAAATCTACAACATAATATATATTGACAAATTGAGAAACTTTGGGCAAATTATTCAATCCCAGGCGACGTTCATATATTCATAAACAGATTTGTAGTTCTCGTTGATTAGAAATTTTCTCAAATTCTTTGAATTTTCATGTCTGTTTTGTTTTTTAAGTTCTGGTTTCCACGACAAAAATCCTGTTATGTTCAGAAAACATCATAAGAGCTAAGGAAAAGTATAGATAAGAATTGATGTAAATGAATTTTTGTGCAATGTATATGCATTAGAGAACATTTCCCGAGGTAAAGAATTTCAAAGATTTGCAGTTCATTGGAAGAACGATCCCTGAAATATAGTTGTTCAGCATGTCTCGAAGTGACGGCATATGGGTGTAAGCTTTATGTTCGACGGGTCAGTCTCGATGGGACCCCTAACGGTGGAACGATTGACAAAGACAGATCGCCACCCTTTTTGCGGTGATCCAGATAAGTGAGCAAGCTTGTGAGCGAAGTATCACCGACGAGATGAATGGCTCTTGTTTTAGACATAATTTGAAAGTTTGAATGTATACAGTATTTATGAATAAATAGATCGTTATCTCTCTTTTTTTGCGTAGGTAATTGAAATTAAATCCTATCAACAATCTTACAATCAATCCAGTAACTTATAATTTGTTCATCGTTACTAATTTCTGATCGCATATGAATTCTCTGAGCTTCACTTATTTATCCTCGATTTGACAGTACGTCACTCTTCCACTGCATACCCCAATTAGGCAAGCCAACAGCAATACACTCCATAACCATTCCCGGACCCTGTCAACTGAACGGTTTCTCGGGTCGACGTACGCCCAATAAGTCTATCCCAATGATTTCGGACTAAATCGGTGTGTAAATAACCTGTGCTTTTTATATCAGTAGCGTAGTTAGTGGTGGTATTGGAGATTAGGTGTATTTCGAAAGACGGCCTTAAATTATTGCAGAAAGACTATCTAATTTTGATAATTCGCACTAGAATTGCAGACAAAACTAGGAGGACCATTTAAAGAAGAAATAATTTGTGGCATAATAATATTATTTTTTTAAGTGATATTGACAAATTTTAATGGTTACCAATTTTTGTCCCGCCCAAGTTTCTATATGTAAGAACTTTCCCATCACAGTTTCATTTGTCTGTTTTGTTTGTTTTCATTTGTCTACCAACGACTGATTCATTCTGGTAAATGTAATAAAAATATTAAATTCTGTCTGAATGTTAGGTTTTTTGTCAAGTACAATTTTGAATACCGTTTTTTTTTAATTCAACAATTATGATTTTCGCCAGGTGCTCTCTAATTTGCCAATAATTCCCAATTCCCATGTTTTGAAAGCCTTTTTTACTAATACTTGCAAGTGTCATAGCACTAGATTAAACTTGCGTGCAGAAATTATTATTTTTAGAGAAATATTGCTTCAACGACTCTGGCGTTGAAAAATCTATTGTTTGTTTTGATGAATATGTTTTACGTTTTTTTATGTTCTGTAGTACGTAGATATGACTCGTTCTATATCATGTGATGATCTAATAGGATTCAATAAAAGATTATTATCAAATGGGTAATGCATAAAAGCTTGAGTAACATATCTCTAATCTGAAAAATATAACAATGAATACCAGGAAAAATAGTGAAACAAAACCTTATTGAAGAGAATCCACATTAATGTAATAGATCACCTGTCGAACAGAAAAATAGACAAGGCGACAAATATAAACTTAGGAAAACTCAGAAAAAACCTAATCAAAGAAGAGTCCACATTACTGCAATAAATCAATTTAAATTTCATTGTGTTTTGCTGTTCTCATTATTTTTCATTTTCATTAATTGCCCGGTGCCGCCACTGTCCAAAATGATGATCAATATTCATCGAATCCGCACCTGCGTTACGGTAATAGCACTAGACCAAAATATGTAAGGGTATCCTAGCTATGCAACAAGAATATTTTGCATTATATTACTTATTATTGTCGGCAGGTGTCATTATCCCTTTTTGCCCGGTGGGATGTTCACAGTTTCATTGTGAGCCTCACGTTCTCAACAAACTTTATGTAGGTATTTATAGACCAGTCATGAAAGACTCTCTCATAAATATCGCTCAATTATGGAAAACATAATAAACAGATTTTTTGCAACCGACCGAAAAGTACCATGTTTGCGCTTCAAACAGAAAGCGCAAAGTTGCACTTTTCCAAGGAGCGAGCCGAGCGACAAAGTAACCAAAACGCTCGCCGAGTTACATAGGAACCATAATAAAAAAAGTCTAATGTTTTTTGCGACAAAACCATTGACTGCTGGTCGGCTAGGTTCGAATCCTCAGCGACTTCAGATTTTTATCTGATGGCCCGAGAAAGTGCTAGGAATCGCACGTTTCGACTTTTGAGGGCTGCCGTTCGTAAGGGGACGACAGCTGGTTAACGGATAAAACAATTTCAACAATTTCAATTTCAATTTGACAACAGAATAGGTGTTGAACGGTATTTGATAAATGCCAACCATTTCATGAACGTCATCGAAAATGAAAATGTATTTTCTTGACAATATATTTCCTTGCTCAACAACCAATCAGTGGATTTCAAATTTTGAAATTCAGCCAATAGAATCGGAACTACAGTAAAAATATAGCTTGTCGCTGTATTTTCACGGTGATAAACCTGCTTAGTTTTTGTTTTACTATCTGTCAAGTGAAAATAATGATTTAAATAACGTCAAATTTATGTTTTGACTAGTTATCTTTATTTATCAATATGAGCGATCGTTGGGGACAAATGTCCATTGGTATCATAGATGAGGCCGTGGAAAAGAGTATTCCGTTGAATACGGCTAGAAGTAAAGCATCAATTACCAGGTGACACGATTTTTCTTTATTTTCTTTATTTATAAAAACCCATAATTTTTTGGAATATTAATTCATTAATATTCCAAAACATTATCGGTAATTTTTTTTTTAGAATAGAACTAAAAATGATCTGAAAGGTGCGATTTGGTGTGTTACTGCTCGTAGAAGAGGACATGGGCTTCTCATCCGCTTACGAGGGATCCAGGTGAAATTGGTGTCACCCGGGAATCATCGTACTCATGCCAGGCGCCTGCATACGGGTGTCGACAGCAAGCCATGTAGTGCCCGCTGCATGTAGTCCCGCTATGGTTAGATAAGTCATACAGATTGTAGCGAAAAGGGCCTAGATTGTCATACATTGTTCGTATTTTTATTAATGAAGAAACTTTATTCGTGAAATAGTCTAATAAAATTAACTACTTAACTCGTGATTGAATTTATCCCATAAGTCTGTCTTTTATTTCTGAATTCAACTGAACTGCAGACTCGTGGTGTTTTCACGAAGCACTTCAGTTTCATTTAGAAATAAATCGACAGACTTATCGCAAAAATTCAATCACTCGTGGTATTACTCCTGCAAATTGAATGGAAATCGATGAAATTATTGAAATTTCGTGCAATCTGCCAGAAATTGCTCAAGCTGCAAAATCAGTTCCTCTTAATTTACTGCCAGAGAAGTCGAGAAGCAAGTAAGAAAAACAGTATAAACTTTTTAGTAAATGGTGCGATTCAAAAAGAACCAAGAAGATAATATCGGAAAACATTCCACTTGTGTATAGTTTGCAAAGAAAGCCAAGGTTATAAAATCCTCTACACTTTGGCCTATACACGTTTGATAGCACAAAGTAATGCTCGCATGCACGTTTTAAAATCCGAACTGTAAAATTTGGGGTTATCAATAATAAATAATTTTCATCAAATATTTTTTGAACTTTTAATTTTTAGCGGTTGTAGATGAAATCTTATGTGTAATTCGAGCGCAAAAACTTTGCATCTTTCCAAAAATTACTACAAACTCAAACTTTTTTCTCGAGCGGCAAAGTATTACTTTGCGTTCTTAGTACACAAATAGCTTTTTTCTGAAGATGGGTTTTGCATTGAATACCGACGGCATTTTTCAATAATTTAATAAGAACGGGAACATACTTACGGATCTCAGATCATTCAATTCTTTTGCTTAATATTTGGCTGGGTACTATGAGTGATTGTTTCTACTTTTTAGGAAAAATCTTACGTTCAAGACCTCGTTCAAGACAGTAATTGATTAATTTGAAATTACAGGTAAAAAAATTGAAAGAGAAAGATCGTATGTACCCCTACCTTTACCTTTGATTTGGGAAATATAATTCTGTAAATCAGTATCTGTGATCAAAGGTAGTTCATGATGTACTGATGTATATGTTACCATTATTATTCATGATAAACTCTTCCAACGTCGATCCGAATTTGCCTCGACGACTGGTCTATAACACACTCATCTGCTGGGTTGTCATCTCGAAATTTTCCCGTAATCATGTCACATGCCGATGCTCGCTTGGATGGATCACTAGGTCAAGGTGAAGTCATCCTCAGTTCCATTTGGTCTTGTAGGTATGTACCAGAAATGCGTGTAAATCCAAACACTAAGTGAATTTCCGTTGACTATCTGTGTTTTCAGTCGACACTAGCATGTCCTGGATGCGCTGTGAACTATGAACTTCAATGACATTATGAATAGTCATGAGGTCATGACAGAGATCTAAAAAAATCCAATAGAATGGATTGTCAAGGGAGGATGACAACACGTTCGGAAAAATCAGTGCCAAAAAGCATGGTAGGGCAGGGATCACTAAAGAAGTCACCTTGATAATCTTTGTGAATTCAATTCATGATTAAATTTTTGTGACTATGCTAAAATACTGTTACCCATAGAATGTTACTCGACCCATATAATTTCCTAAGGCCTGGAAAAAACCCGTTGTTCAAGTCAAAAAATCCCATTAACTGCTCAAACTTACGACCAATAAGTCTTTTGTCGGCATTTCCGAAGATCTTAGAGAAGTTCATTCATATTAAACTCACAGCCGACGTTGATTACCAAAACATTTTACCAGCATGCCAGGGGGGCTATTTTTGACCGTTCGCAATATTAACGAAGACACGTATCGTTACAGTCTGAGTTATGGATATTATGTGAATGACATGTGGATAACATCAGAATGTGACGATACGAGTGCACGTTATCATTGCGAACGGTCAAAAATTGTACCCCAGGCACGATTTCGAAAATCGTTGTTAAACGTGAGTGACTTTATTGTGATCAACATGGATGAAAATAAAGTTTTTTCTAATAATAGAGATTATTAAAAATGTATATAAATTGTGTGGATACTCTACTAACTTCAATAATTTAATCAATTCTTACTCGAAAATCACACTATAGTGCGAAATGAAATATTGCGCACTGTTTCCTAACTCTGCGATTGGTGCGATTACCTAATATAGTTAGTTAACTATACTCTCATTTTTCCTCAGTTATAGGTAGCTGTGACAATGACATGTCTACAAATAAATTTATATTCATAACATTGTAGTTAGTAAGTAAACAAACGAATTGTATAATTGCATTATTCAAAGTTATCTTTTCTGCAATGTCCGGGCGTCCAGGGCTGGCTTCACTCTAGCAATAAATCTTATTCCCTTTATTAGGACCAGTTACGTATTTAAGTATGACAATCAGAATTGCTTGAAAAAATAAACCATACCAGTAGAGATTTATTGCTTGAGTCAAATCGGCCCTGGACGCCAGGAAAAATCATTCAGAACATGTGGATCTTTTTCTTAAACGATTCTGATTATTATTTGTGATTGTTTAACAAAAATATGAAACTGGCAGTTGTAATTAATTGCTGGAGTGAAGCCGGCCCTGGACACCCGGAAAAACTATTTCGAACATTGTTAGTTTCTCATGCCATTGTTATTGTCTAACCAAAATATGAAACTGGCAGAACTCCTAATATATTAAGCAAGTTGATTTATTGCTGGAGTGAGGCCGGTCCTGGAAGCCAGGAAAAATTATTCTGGATATGTGGTTGGCTTTATTTTGCCATAATGATATATCGTCCAACCGAAATATGAAACTGGCAGAACTTCTAATAAGGAAGTTGTGATTTATTGCTGGAGTGAAGCCGGCCCTGCACGATCGGAAAAATTATTCTGAACATCTGGTTTGTTTTCTCATGCCATTGTGATTGTCTGACGCGAATATGAATTTGGCAGATTTCCTAATAAGGAAGTTAATTTATTGCTGGAGTGAAGCAGGCCCTGGAAACCCGAAAAAGTTATTCTGGACAAATAATGGTCTTGCCACTGTGATTGTCTAACCGAAATATGAAACTGGCAGAACTCCTACTAAGGAAGTTGTGATTTATTGCTGGAGTGAAGCCGGCCTAGGACGCCGGAAAAAATTGGTCTGTTTTCTCACTTTTCTCATGCCATTGTGATTGTCTAACCAAAATATGATACTGTCAAAACTCCTAATAAAGAAGTTTTGATTTATTGCTGGAGTAATTTTCTCATTCCATTGTGATTGTCATCATATACTGAAGTATGAAATTGGCAGAGTTCATAATGAGGAAGTTATGAATAATTGCTTGAGCCATAAAAAAAATTAATGAAAAAATAATTTATTGTTGATCTTTATTGCCAAAGTAACTCGGCTAACTCTGACACTGAAAAGGAACTCAAAATATTTATTCTCGACAGATAACTTTCATTTCTTCATATTTCGGATTTGAATGTTTTTGTTTCGATTTATTCACTTATATTTCACAGATAATTCATACCGCCTTTTTTTATCAATCGTTCGATTTAATCAATGATTTTTATTCCATATGTTTTGCCCTTATTTAATGTATGTAAATTTTTGTATTCCTCTACATATCAGAATTTTTCTTAGGATGAAATAAATGAAGTAAATATTCTGATAAATTGATTATATCTCTTTCGGTTTTGAGGATTTTTCTCATTTGAGAACACCCCTGTGTATATTGAAACATAGAAATAATATTTATTATTGTCATTACCAAGTTACATTTTCTACCACATGAGTTTATCCGAAGTTCAGTAACATTAAAAACCGAAGACGCGGAAAAGAACAATTTTAAATTCCGTAAAAATGCACCATTGTTCGCCAACTAAATCTCAAGGTTCCTGTTCACATCCATCGTCCAAGTCTCCGTCCCGCTGAGACAGAAATAAACTTGGATACGAACCGCAATATCAACACTCTCCTTATAATGAATTTCCCTGGAAAAGATATATCACAGCAGCATAAAAACACCTTACCAGATCAATTGCAAGTACCAATTTTCTAGATCGCGTACTTTCAATCATTGAACGAAACCAAACGAAAATTATTCATTAACCGCCCGGCAAAATGACAGCGAGTCCGCGAGAGCTAGAATCCATTATGAACCTTAAGTTGCCTTGCAGATAGTATCAAATCGGCTTGTTGCCACGTCTTCGCATTGTCAAGAAAGCTTCGTGTAAGGTGCGTACGTATACAGGTAGACAAAACTTGTTTCCCACTACTTACCTGATGTCTTGAGGTTGAGTACGACTTTCAGTATTGTGTGGTGCTGAGGAGAGAAAGAACAAACGAAGTACGCGAGTGTGAGTGGCTAGTGAAAATACCGTTGGATTTCCTCAAGGGACTCGACTGAAACTGTTCTCATGTGTATCGACGGTCGGTGAAAAATAAAAGGTATGTGAGAAAGTTGCTGACCGAAACTTTTATACGAATATATAAAAAACTTCATGCACAATGCGACTCGGTACCTGTTTCTGTGAATAAAATGGATGTGGGGAATTTTTAGGGATTCTGAGAATGCGATATATAGTAACACTTGGTTTATAAACTGAACGTTACCTCACTGCTGATAGTTTTATTCATAAGATCCTGGAAATAATCTCTGATCATCTTCATCTTCAACACATTACAAATTTAGGTCATGCTGTTGTAGAAGGTTGTTAACTCCTCAGGCGAAATATCTTCTGAATTCTTGAATAACTCATAGTTGGGTCCGATCGTCGACTAACAGGATTATTTGAATATTCAAAGCATGGGAAGTTTATCGAACATTTTATTTGTTATTCTTCACGGCAAGTCTCGTGGAATTTCACCACACCTTAGCCAATTTATTCTTGGAGGTTTATCTCATTCCAAGTAGTGAAAGAGCTGAGTAATTCGTTTGGTCATTGAAATGCCAATTGTAGTTACTCACGGAAAGCTGATGTATCTGTTGGAGAATGTTCTGGTATATAAATTATAGGCATCAAAGCATCCTTTGTATGGGAGTACACTAGCACCAGACTTGAAGGTACTCAGAGCATGCACTAATATATAATGTGGTCAGTATATGAGAGTAAATGGATTGGATTATAATATCTGATAAATTTGAGCTCAACTGCTTTGTCTCTAATGCTAACTGCGCAGCCTGACATCAGAGATGAAGCAGATAATTCCTAGTCTGACAAGCTTTATTCTTGTCATATATTGCTCAGATAGCTGTTTATTCTTGATGTGACTTCAAATTTGTTCATACCATCAAACAATAGGAGGGTTATATCCAATAAAATTGACACCGGCAGCCTTTCAAGTCAGCTGTACAGCAATATTATTGCTACTGGATAAATAGGGATGTTTGGCACACTCATTATGACAGATAATTCTATTGTTTGTTGAATACAGTTGAGCCCCCGGAAAAGGGGTTTGAGGACCGTGAGGATGATGTTTGATATTGTACATTGATCTACTACCTATTGCTTTGGGAGGCGCGCAGTAGCGCGTCTCTCTTATTTATGTGGTATTATCATACCAATGCCTTCCTTGTTGCTCGCGTAGATTTCTGTCTATACCCCATCAGATGAAAAGTTTTGAATATACCCAGTAAATACTTAATCGTATGGTCCATAGTTCAAGGTAAAATCTTCCGTTATGATCAGTCTCACCTTGATGAATACAATTATTCATACTAAAATTTCTTCACCTTGGGAATGTTCGTCTGACCCACGAATTGTTTTGACTCATCCAAATAATCTAATGAGAGGGCTATCAAAAGTCTTTGGGTCCATTTATGAAGGGGTATATTCCGATTCCCATCAACATCTTATCTCTTTAAGTGAGCAATTCTTGTATATATTTTTGATCTCGGAAACGGCTTTAACGATTTGGATAAAATTTTGAATCTAGCTCAGTTTTTGTTTATTAAGTTCAAAGCTATTTTGCAGAGATAAAAATGTATGTCATATGGCGCCACCTTCTGAGTGTTCGGGTACTTGCATTGTAGCTCTTGGATGTTAGCCTACTCTTCGTGAGATGGCGCTATATGACATCCGAACAGGCAAACAAATAAATGTTGGATCTTGGAAAGATCGCCATTTTCACACAAAAACAGCATGTTAGATATTTCCTGAAAGAGCGCGATTTTCCAAAAAAAAAAACATTTCTCATCTGCTCTGAACAGTCCTAATAATGTCTTATAGCGCTATCTCGTACATTTTTGTAATACCTACTAGCATTGTTGCTATTGTCAGCAACGTATTTTGAGGTGTCGTTTTATAAGTCGTGACAATTTAGGTGCTGAATCTCATATACCAATTGAACAATTAAAGTCGATTCTGGCAGACACCATCAGCGGGGTTATATTATTAATAAAATCATTGAAGGAGCATATTAATAAGATTTAATTATTTTGATTAGCATAAATTATTCCTTACTTTTCATCCATAAATCTGTGATGGTAGCTGTCTAATGCTCCAGCCAGTATGCTTTGAAAGAAGAGGCACTGGGTTCGAATCTGCAAGAGAAACTTTTTTAGTTTATTTACGTATGAATAATCTCCCAAAAATCACGATGTTAAAAGAAAAATCCGGGCGAAGCTAGGTCGCCCAGTTACTAATTATTATTTTGTGCAAGGTCGTTGACAGTTTTGAATCATACCCTTCAGTATGTCAATGCACCCGGCGGCATGTAAGCAGTACCACGTTTCAGGCAGCGGCAGATATTCTAGCTGCTGATTGGTTATGACCAAACACATCAGGTGCATTTTGCCCATCCTGACTAAAACGTGGTGCACTTTGTACTGTGTGAATTAGTTTTGACACACAAACCTAAGCTGATAAGCAAACCTCGAAAATGCATGAATACGTTTTTCGCTCGCCACCACAGGGAACTTTTTCGAAAGAATTTCCGGTCGACAAATTGAATCATGTTTTTTACTGGAAGGCAAAGTGTACCCGAATTCGATCACAACCAATCAGAGAGATAGAATATCTTCCATTGACTGTGAAACGTGCTAAGTTTTGCTCTCGGTTTTGCTTATATGCCATCAGGCACAACACGAATCCTCCTCATCAATTTCTAAATGACTTTATGGCGGCCACAATACTGCACTAAGCTGTACTTTAGTACTTTGCGGCAATTAAAAATTAATAGTTCGTTCATGATTCCGATGTTAAATAGTGCGGACAGTACCGTTTTGAGAATATGGCAATAATATAATAATTACCTTATTGTTAGTTATTAGGAACACAATAATTGCCATTTGTAGGCTGGTGCCCCCATCTCGCCTTCTAGGCCATTGGCTCAGATGAAAAGCAATGTTGATTAGGGAAGCGATCTTTGGAGAGTGGAAATCAAATATCTGATATTAAATAATTAAAGCGATATCATTTTTTTCATATTCTAGTTATATGCAGATTCAAATACTGTTTGCCAAAATATTCATAATTTTCATCCAGTTTTTATGTATACTGTTTTTCTTATCAGTTGATATACATATATCTCAGATCTTCGATAGGTCAACTCTTCTTATTCGCTACGAGAACAGATTTTTTTCTTTCCCAAATTTATCATAACATTACTATGGAAGAAAATGATCATTTCTGACAGCCTATCGAGAAGCCTGTCATGGATTTGCATTACCAACTGTTCGAATTTTCAAACAGATCTCTATGGATGATATAGTAAAAATGTTATGAAGGCTTCGTGACTTAATGTAAAAGATTCAGCACATCAAATTTTGTAATCTCTATGCAATCATCATAAAAAAGTTGAAATTGGAGTGGCAGACATTTTCAATCATTGCTTTAGGTTGCAACTTGTGCGGAATTCCCCTATTGACCATATGACTGAATAGGTTCTTAGCAATCATGAGTTTATCGACCATAATTTTTCTTTTCTATAACAAATTACAGAAACACTGTTCAGTGGACTCTATACTGTGTTCTCCAGTGGAAATTATCCATGTTTTTCCCCTGCTCAGAAAAAAGTACATTCATCACTGAAACTAATATTTTCTGTGGTTCCAGGCTTAGCATATATGAAGTTAGTAATAAGTTTGTAAAATTGTACCTATTCTTCTATCTGGGTCATCATTACCAAGTTCTTGAAATAAAGTTAGTCATCAGTTCGCAAAATTGTACTCTTCTCTCAGATTCATCATCACCTAGTTCTTGAAAAGAATTAACTTTTCATGTTGTGCATAATATTGTATTTTGATGAAGTTACTTTCTATTCAACCTCAGTAACTTTTGGATTTAGGGAGAAAGTTCTTCTTGATTTGCAACCAATTTCAGCTATTAAAAATATCATCACTCACCACATATTTTCCACTTTGCCTGCCTTATTATTACTTGAATCATATGGCACTTCCTTGAATTGTTGGTACACTTCAAAACTTGCCTTAGCTCTGTTTTTTTAAATGAACATTAAAATTTTGGTCATTAATTTCTCTTATAATATTTACTTACGGGTATTCCAAACAAAAAAAAACTTATTTTGACTTGTTCTGCATTCATTTATTGCATTACTTCATTAAAAATAAATTCAAAACGATGCCAGGATCCTTCCTTTACATCTTCTGTAGAGAAAAAAAATACTAGCAAAAGCTCAATTTATTCTTTCAGAACTTTTCATCAAGAAAAATTATTCTAACAAAGAATTCCATGAATTTCAATATTCAAGGAAACACATGATCACTTAGAGGTGAACTCATAAAAAATCAGCCTTCGCCAATGAACTTGTAATTTCGCTTCAATTATAGCTGCAATTAGTTGACAACCATTATCAAGCTATGATTAGGAAGAGCATATGTTTTATGTATTCCTATATACTTGCTGTTCAATTTATGTAATGCTGGAATGACGGTCAGGATCATCTATAGGCAAGTTTTATATTCATAAGAAATGAGGTCTTCTATATATTATCAAAACAAGTAAGTACTCGACAATTGGGCAAATAATTAATTCAATCAGAATATTAGTTATATTGCCTCATTTGGATTTTTTATTGTTTCAATTGTTTTCCCCACAACAGTTTCAAATGTATAACAAACAATTTATTTTTTTCATGACAAATCATGAGTTTATATATATTCACGTGGTACGTTCAAATTTTCAATTGGCCAGAGAGAGAAGATTCTCCTACAACGTTCCTATTAATTAATTTCTCAGCTCTTACCTTCAGGGAGATTGTCATTTCCATATAATTATTATAGGGCACGTTAATTTTTCCTTCGGTAGATTGACCATACATTTCTGGAGAAGAACGTAAAACAGTACCTATAATAATTATTCCACTTCAAAAAATCAACCAGGCTCTTAAAACATTGATCAAAATGTACTGTGTATAAGTATTGATAAGGCCCGAACAAGCCAGTCATATTCCGATATAGCGAGGTGAGTACCGTATTGAAAAAAAATCCCAACAATACCATATTAACTCTAAATATTACAATACAATGAAATAATCGAATACATTAGTTTTAACGTGTTTGGAAGACCGTTGCAACTCTTATCTTGACATATAGGACGCGGGACGGAACTTCAGCTTAAAAATTTCAAATGTCATAGGAATCAGGTTTAACACTGTTGGAAAAAAATTATTTTCACAACCATCTATATATTTCTGAAAATAAAATCAACAACTTTGGTTATGTCACATTATTGTCATTATAGGGTGCCATTTGGTGTCTAGGTATTGTAAACTAACTAACGTATTATATTGTAACTAATGTATTATGTGTTGTGATGATGTTAATAAGTAATTTGTAATGAAGATTCAACTAATTAAGTAAGCTTAATATTCAATGATACGATAAAATAAGTGAACTTGTAAATGAATCGGTGAATTCTAGTTCTCAGTTCTGCACCAGATGGCCTCTTTCGCCAAAAACATCACTTCATCAAGAATGAATGACAAATACTATGCGTCAACAAACACCTATTTAATATGGCCTGTGAACGTTCCCATTCAAATTCTTTTTCTTCGCGACTAACCGCTAGAACACCTAGAAGTTATTTAATTATACCATTGTGGCAACAACTCAGAATAATTTGTTTCATAACAAGTCCGCTAAGCGCGGTTTCGTGTAAATCCAAAATTTGTAGGACAAGCTACAGTTAGCCGGTTCGGATCTCGGCTTCGCAATTTCATTACTCACCAATAATGATATGTGCTCTAATTAGAGAATTGGCTAGGTCGGTTTCCTGCTGTTAGTTAATGCATTTCTTGGTATTTTATGTATATGTGTCAGTTGTTGTGTTCGATGGGTTAAATAACTTTGAGATTGAATGTACCTAACGGATATGATGTTGTTGAGGTACTCGAGGCGGTTTTAATGCCACCGAATATATTATTTGGTTTTGTATTCATATGAAATCAGTTGTTTGAGATAAAAAAGAATTCATCCACAAGAAATAAATTCGCACTAATGAATCATATCTCCAACGAGGAATGCAACTGATCATTGGGTCAAGTCCACTCGTGCATTTCAAAGTTGTGAAAAATATCAGTAAGGGGTCATGTTTCGATGACCCTCATGGCCTGCTTTTCAGTCTGGAGTTTGTCGTATGCCTTTATAATCAGCCAATGTCCGGCTAACGGTAGACGTGAATTGATTGGTGATTCAGTATTCATTTTCTTCAAAGGAAGGATGGAATGTAGGCATCTTCGGTTTTCATTTTACGAATGCTACGCAGGTTCTACCAATATTTCCGCTGATTCTTTATTGAAATAGGTATAACGGAATGGCCATATTGCGATATGTTCTGTTTTGGGATATGGACATCAGCTGCACGTTCATTTTGAAATACAATACAATATTTAATACCCAGTAACTCTCATGATATGGGTATCAAATGAGAGGGCTTGATTAACGAAATACGATGAGTACAGTGACGTCATTGTAAATCCATCTGGGCACATGTGCATACCTATTCAGAGAAATAATTAAAGAAATTCTGATGCCAAATGTATACAAAATAAAACAAATAAAAAACCCTCAAGCAGGAAAATAATTAAATTTTAAAAAGTTTCTTTTTTCAAACACATTTTTTACTTTTTATTTCAATAATTTCTAAATAAAATCTTGTTTTTAAAAAGACTTTTTAAATTTATTTTACTCTGTAAGATATTCTACGTTATAGGACCTAAGATCAGTGGTTAATATTCATGAAGGGTTCGTGAGTTCAGAAAGTTTATGGCAGTCATAAAGGTCACTGGTAGGTATTCATTATATAAACATTACTGAAAGAATAAAGGTCACTATATGTAAGTGTAATTTAAAAACGCTATGAGATTTGGAATCTGATACTTTATTTCTTGCCGCGTTTCTGGCACTGTTTCACTCGGTAAGGATTCAATACCTATTTCCACTTTTGATGCGCCTTCGTAAGAAGCACAGGAATGCTTTTGTCACAAAACATGCGTAGGATACAAAACATAGGTAGTTTGCAAACCAAAAAATTAACAGCCACATTACGAGGCGTTGAAGGCATAATTGTCGTAGGTAATATAAGTGTATTGGTGATTATCAAAATACAGATTACTCAGACTTTGAGACACAAATTATGTTGCTTGACATCAAAAAATTGCAATACGTTTGTGAAACTCATACATTGTGGTGGATGTAGTCATATTCGCACGAAATCATGTTGTGATTCCAGTGTCTCAATTGTTGCATGATATTTCAAAATAAAACCTGTGGAACTTAATTTAATGCATCGAATTTATCGTTAATCTTAATACAAAAAGTTTTGTTTATGTCATTCTCTAGAAATGGCTTGAGAAACATACTTTAACTTACTTCCAATTCATCATGCTTTATCGCAAAATAATTCAAACTCATTTTACATTAATTTTGTGACTGACCATTGGTGAATTGTGGAAGATGATCGTATAATCGTATAATATAAAGGAATAATTACATATTCTCTAAGGTTAAAATATGTATAATTTATCCATGAATATTCATTAATGATTCAATACTGTTAACTTGTTTCAATGTCTTCGTATAACTTCCTTATATCAGGCTTATTGTTACTGAGATATGCATCTTTCACTGATTATTATTTGAAGATGCTTTCTAGGTTATACGCATTTTAATCAAATCACACACGGTTGTCTCATAAAAATATGATCCATAAGTATATTTTATCTAAAGAATTAAAATATTAAAATGCATTTAGTTATCCCAAGGGTTGAATTTGTTTTCTGATAAAGAGCCACATTAGAGTAACCATCAAGTGAAAATTCCTTGACAGAAATAAAATCTGAACAATAAAAAAGAATTATTTGAAGATTTTTCTTCAAAAATAATTTCTGGCAATAATTAAAGCATTTGGGAATTTACAAGTGAAAATATATCTCTATAGTTAAAGTTTCGATCAGTTCATGTCAGCTAGTTGGCTGTTTTTTTCTATATTCAATAACATTCACTTTTGATTCCACCGAGACCTTGAAATCAGGCATTGAAATCCTGTAGCAGTTTTCCGTATGTTCTCCAAACAATCATAATAATGATGAAACGATTTCATTCATCATAAATTATTCACATAATGTAAAATGAAAATAGAAATATAGAAATTATGACAATGAACAGATGGAATGTTAGCAAGCGCTACTTTTCAACTAAATGGTAATTTTGTTGAATCGTTAAAATCCCAAGAACTTCACCTATAAATATACGTAATTGTATGAAGATATTTCCGTAGAATATAGGCTTTTCAACCAAACATCGCCAAATCAGATCATTGTGGAATACTTATTTGCTGAGCGGTGTATTTGCGTGTATGCACATGGATTTGTGGAAGGATACCCTCGTTCACCACGACCATCCTTATGTTTAACAAAAAGATATAAACAAGACTCAGTCAGAAAAGTAGATGTATATTGAAAAAAAAACTCATTTCTTTTTAAATTCAACACGCTCATCCCGAAAATAAATCAATTGCGGACTTATGTTTATATAGATCATTATTTTTTTTTAATAACCCTAGGATTACCTCATTTCAGGATCAGCATTCAATTATGAAACACCCTGTAAATATCTTGGTAGCTAATGCCATCTCCGTATAGTGTTCAGAAAAAGGTGTAATTCATATAGAAGTAATCTATTTTGTTGCACATTGTGTATTGTTTGCTTTCAATTCATTCGTAGTAGAAAGTGGAAAATTCAACCAAATGACCTTGAAACATAGTGAAAAATATTCGGAGCTAATTAAGCTAACCAAATATCCAACAAATATGCGCTCGTTTCAAAATCGCGCCAACCCGCAAAACAAATGAATAACCATTAAAATTTCACCCAAGGACCGAATTAGAAACCATCAGTGTTTACCCATGGTACAAGGAATGTCAGTAGGTCACATGACATATTCTCCGCGATACGTCAGCCGGATCTTCAATCTTCAGCAGAAACTAAACTATGTACGTTATAGGCCAGTTGATATAGACTATCAATTCAGAACAATTCTAAAACTTTTCAAACTTTGATACAAGGTTGGGAAAGGTTTAAAAACACACCATAAAATTTTGCAACCTCTTCCGAAGCCGGAACATTGTCAAAATTGCAATAATCAACTTGAATTTTGCTGAATACTCGTTGAAAAAATTCCAAAAGTTATGTAAACATGGAGTAGTATCAAATATTTTATTTCATATCACGAATCAAATTTGCAACCAATTTAAGTGTACGGAACATTTTTTTAAATAAAAACTAATGTTTTTCTTTGATATACCACAGAAAAATATTAAAAAGTTCTGTGGTATATCAACTCGGACAAATATTATTTTTTATAAAAAAAATGTGTACACTTAAATACCACTTCAATTACTACAATTAAATACTACTCCAAGTTTGCAGAACTTTTCGAATTTTTTCAACGAGTATTCAGCAAAATTAAAAGTTAAATGCAATGTTCCGGAACATATTGCAAATCGAGATTTATTCTCGATGTATTCACTTGACCAAAGTTTGAAAAAATTTTAGAATTATTGTTGAATTCTTGATTTCTATATCTGTACTGACCTATTAGAGTAATAAAAGTGGCAAGCAGTCAGTTGTAATGGAACCGCTGCTGGAAGGATATTGGCTGTATAATTGCCAACAGATAATCTTGTAGAAAATCACCGGGAAATATGTAACTGGTTATTCAAATTAGATATTTAGTGCTTTTATGCTAAGTTTGTTAACATAAACACGGAAATGTATCAGCTCGAGAGTTATTGTATTGGATTTCATTACCTATATGATTATAAGAATTTTTGGTGGCATCTGAACGTTATCTTATTTAATAGTAGTTATAGCGTTCCGAATCGTAATATTGTATATGTAATAATATAATATGATAAAATGATGACCAAATAAGCTCTCCCCACCACAATTTCTCAAAGTGTGTATTTTTTGTTATTTTATATCTTGACCACGAATATTTTCCCATGCCGCCTCTCCTCTTCACCAAAAATCGTAAAAGACAAGAACCACTGAAAATAATCAGGTCTGAAGGTAGACTATCCATTATAATATTTATGGGAGATATA
The DNA here is from genome assembly GCA_958298965.1 of Chrysolina haemoptera. NCBI lineage: Eukaryota > Metazoa > Arthropoda > Insecta > Coleoptera > Chrysomelidae > Chrysolina > Chrysolina haemoptera. Next base: position 243,157 of record OY282603.1, on the reverse strand, counting down.
ATATACCAATTATCATTTTGCTTCCTACTCAGACTTACTCACTGTGAATAAACTCATATGAACTGGATAAAATCTGTAAACTACTTTAATTTATTCCTCACATTCTTGCGGTATCTCAGATATGCAGCTGGTGTAAACATGTTGAAGGAGTGCTTGATATGGAGTTGGCGATCCTACTCACATGTCTTTCTGTGTGTCCTTATGTTATACTGAACGATACTATCTGTCCCAAGGGCTAGCCAAGCAGAACTGAATTAACTGAAGTTCGATGCTCCACTGTGCAAGCAGTTTGAAAAACCCATCGTTATGCAGAATACAAGGTGTAGTAAATTCTGTGCCCGAGTAGTGAGTTATTCAGTCGATGTACGGCATTCTGAGTTGCAATTTTTTTTGTTTTTGAATTATATAACTGAAAATCAGCAGCGAAGAACAATAAGAATACAAAGCGAATTATTTGGTTTTTACTACTTGTAGGGCTATCTCTCAAGAACTCTGAGCTCCGTGCTTATATTTCTTTTTCTATACGGTGCGAAAAAAGTATTAATCAATTTGTGATATTATGTTTATTAAAAAGGAACTATTTTTACTTTGAAGAATTTCCACTGAATCAAGAAACGAGTCATGGAATATTAATATTGTTACCAAGGACGTGGACAAGGAAACCAGGAGTGGCACTTCATTACTTTAATATGAACACAAATTCTATTAGGCAATAGTTTACGCCACTATCTTGACAGACTCCCAGTTCAACGTAATGTGCTCATATTTCTCTCGAACAATGATTAATTATAATGCAAGTGTTGCGACATGCTTATTATACCAATTCATTGCCCAACAGTAATTCTCAGAATCTGCTTGATTCAAATATTCCCAAGACACTATAATAACTGTTGCTGGCTGAACAGGTTTTATTTCCAGTCATCTTCAAAAATATCAAAATCATCACTACACTAACAATACGTGTATATCTGATCATTTTAGGTCCGTTATTACAAAAAAATTAAAAATCCTTAGCTACTCAAATGAAAAATTAGCAAATTCATTGAAAAATTCGATTTTTCTATCTGATAAAATCCCTAGAGTGAATCGATTTTGTTTTTCAATTCTTCACAATGTGATGTAGATTCTTTATTTTTGTCGTTATTTTTGTGGAAGCTATAACATCATTGTCCGATATATATGCTTGAATTTGGGATTTTTTCATAACTAAATTTTGACAAAATAAAAAAAATTTATCACTTATAAGTGATATCAAGGAGGAGGTGGAAGTAGACGAAGTGTTGTCACGCTATAATTTAGATTTTTTTCATTGTGCTGTTTGTCGATATTCAAATGGGTTCTGTACTGTAAATTTCAAAATCTTCTGTTCTTGTACCTCATTTTTTGCCAACTGTGTCGCTGCAGTAGACCTATTTGAATGATTGCTAATTTTTTCATAATATTTATATCCATAATAATAAATAATTGCTAATTTCTGTCCATCATATCAAATGTAGATTGTCTTCAAATAATCAAGTCCGATGAAACAAATGATTGCCACAATGAGAAAAGAATCCTCAAATTGGTAACGATCCATTACATAAACATGATGTGCGGATCTTGAGAAAGAACAATCGAGCGTAATTCTGAACAATTATGTGAAAAAACTGTGGGTTACATAAATTGAGTCCATGCATAATCAGACTATTTTCACTAGTCTTCACGGAAATGAAAAAATAAAGCGGGCATTGATTTAAAGAATGCAAATCGTTCCGTAGTTGGTCAACTTTTCAACACGTGAATATTGACCGGTATTATAGTTTTTCTAATTAGTATATAAACGTGACCTATATTTATTTGGAGCAAAAAGTAAACAAGAACAAAAAACAATACTAACTATAGTCTGGCATAAGATAACTTAATTTCATCTGCCAAATACCTTTGTATAAGTTCTACAAAATTAGGAGCGCGAGTGTTTTTTATGAGGAATAGCGGTAGTTCTTTGGAAACCTTGAACCATCACAATACTGATGTCAGGATTATCACCCATTATCAGTACAGAATAGGTTGGATGCAAGTAGTACTAAATACCACTTGCACTTCCAAATCATTCAGAAATCGTCAGAAATCGATAATATACTGCAATATACAACAAGGACACTCAGGCTGTGCTTCAAGAGACAGCACCAGAGCTTTCTATTCCCCTATTACCCTATCATTCTGTTGATACACAAGCAAATTTCTTATTTTCTTCAAAACACATGAGAAATATTGTTGAAGGCTCAAAATCTGAAACATACGAAATGTAAAAGGATCAAACATGATTTCGGGTAGAAAATACTTCTTTCTAGAAAAGCCATTGTATGGTAACACCCGGTCCCACATTTGTAATTGAAAAATTATATATTCTTCAATTTGAGTAGGATCAATAGCGAAGTATTCTTCATCTCCATGTTTATGGATATTGGCCCTTCCACTGATTAAAGCGGTATGCGAGAGTTTGGCAACAGCGCACATAATTAGATAAATTCTTACACAACTGTTGACCCACTTCTCTCATTGACTCGATCGGACAGAATTTGCAACATCAGAGATCTGCAAGCCGTAAGATGAGAAAGAGAAGCCAAGATCCATAATCGGTATCAAGCATGAGAATGAGTTAACGATTATTTTCACTCAAAATAGGATAATTTGTTGAATAGGAGGGTTAATACCAAATGAGTATTCAGCTAGATAAGGATCGAATTTAGGACAGTTTTATTATCGTTAACTACGTTCCCGAACATGTACTTACTGTTTACATATAATGTATATCTGGGAGTATGTCTGACCTACGTTCGGTAAAAAAGTCGAAATGATTGAAAAAAAAACAAAGCATTTTACATTTGAGGAATTAATTATCACAATGATGGAGAGAACTTTTCCATAGGAAATCACTTTTCGCAGAAAATTTACCAGAAAGATTATCAAAAATGGGTTCAATGGGTTTGTTTTTGTTCAGCTTGGTTTGTTTGTCCCCCTATGACATTGTTTCGCAACTGTCATATTACGTCACTAACAGTGCTCTATTAGAAATGTGTCCCCATAATGTTAATACTTCCTGAAATATTATGTGAATGATGTACCGTATTGACTTGTTTTATTTTTGTTTCAGGGTGATGATCATACATATCCGGGCGGCCATTCTGGTCGCCTTGCTGACCATATCTAGGGGAGTTTTTGCACAGGTACGTAGCTTCCTCAAAATTAGATAGGATAGGCACAAATATAGTCTTATAGAATAATACAAAAAACCTGGTTTTCAGTGAAAGAATAATCAGTCGAATATACCTCAAACTCAATGGGATGAATAAAACACCAATCTGGTTGCTGGTTTTCAGCTTTGCCGTGGTCATCTTTGCTATCAATATTCGTTGCGGCATTGCCAAATTACGATTTATATTTCAATTTTTAGTACTAATATACTAATAATTTATAGTTATAGTGAATAGATGAATAATATGCTATTGATTTATTTCAAATTTGGAGATATTTTTCTTATATTGATGTTACATTCAAATTTTCGAATTTTTTAAATTCAGACGATAATTATCACATTTTTTCCATGTTGTTATTATGCCAGTTTCAATAATTTACTTTTACTTACTGATTTACTTTCTCTGGTATTATTGATTTTCTGTAATTATGAATTATGTTTTGTTTCAGAATTCAACTAGTAATTTATTCCAATGCCCCACTGGTGAGTCCTAAGTAGTTAATGAATGAACAGTTCTTAGAATAATTATTCATAAACATTTGAACACACCATAAAATACTCAACTGATTTATCTAGGGTGGGGGGGGCAAAAGGGTCAAAATGAGTTAACTACGCCCATTGACAAAGTTGTTTACTCTCATATGGCCACATTGATATAGCTTCATCTACACGGTAATATGAGAAATAATTTGGTATAAGTCCCAACTTGCAGTTTCAGACAGGTCCGCACTCCGCATGGTATAAGTCCACGTATATCTTATATCGTTTGAGCCGGTCGAGTTTCGTAAAATTGATAAACAGAAGGTTTTCGTCTGCCGTATTATATATTCGACTTTTTTGTCCATTGATTTTTTTTTCGTTCAAATTCTCAGTATATACTAATTCGGCCATTCTGAATTGATTATCGTTCGCAGAATTTCTTGATCTATAACCGTTCTCGAGTTGGTCAGCTCTAAATCAGTTTTTAGATTTTTTTTATGCCGCCAAAAATATTTCTGATGAATTATGAAAAATACTAATTCGTCACATCGTCTTGACTTTGCACTGTATACGTAAAATTTCATGATCATTTCGAAAATGTATGATTTCTATATGCTCAGATATAAGATTTTGCCGGAAATGGGCGTTTAAGGTAGAAAATCCAATTTTCTGAGATTTTTTATTTTTCATTTTTAAAAATTTAAAATTTTTGTCCTCGAACGTAATTTGACGTGCTGATTCCGAATTTTTGAACGAAAATGTCGAAAACTCATCAAAAATATTTTTGGCGGGAAAAAAACTATCTAAAAACTGATTTAGATTTGACCAACTCGAGAACGGTTAGAGAAAGACAAATTCTGCGAACGCCAATCGATTCAGAATGGTCGAAAAAAATAAAAAATTACTCGAAAAAATTTGTAAAATTCTAGAATTTTTGCAATATTTTGCCCGTATTCTTCGCTATCCATTTAACACGACACACTATTCGACAAATGAAAAATACAAAATTTAAAAGTAGGTCTAAATTGTCTCGCATTTTAAGATGATTTACAAAAATTACTAAAAAGGCGTAGAAGTCATAGAAGGGCTACTATTTTGCGAATTGCGAAAATGTGTGAAAATAAGCACAAAGAGATATCAGATGTAACTCAATGTTCGTAGGGGGAAGTAGTTGTTTTCTGACAGATATTTGTCTCAAAGTTTACAGTTTGTGGGACAGTGTGGAGAAGAAGGTGTTCTGACTCTGTCGAAAATATTCGTTTTATATATTTGAAACTCTCCGGCACACTTTTCGAACACCCATCGAATTCGTTGACTAACACCCTCAAATCAGAATGTGATATTGTACCTCTCTATGTACATAAAATGTTTCACAATTAAAACTGATTTCGATTCGTAAGCACCATTGAGTGCTTAAACGTTATTCGGGTGTGTCTGAAATGTAATTCATATTCGCTGGTAGTACAAGATCACCGAGCAGCATTCCTTGCTCATATTAATGAAACCAACGGTGTATAAGTATATCAAAATGGTTCGGAAAATATGTTCATGAGAACCCATACGGTTAGATAATCGAGTAGGATACTGTTATACCAGGTGAGAGTGGGACAAGGGCCATGCCTATATTTCCTTACCTACTCATAAATGCATTTAAATAAAAAATTCATAATATAAGTCTTTTCATCTTCCTTTGGAAGAAAATGAAATGTCTTCATGTGTTTTTTTTCTTCTCGAATGGTGCCCACTGAAGGCCATGTTGCAACTTCATGAATTATTTAATCACAATATCATAGATTATTTAATTACAATATGGGTACCATGCACTATTCACCCTAATCATTCAAGTCCTCTGCAGAAAAACAAAATGAAAATTTCTGTTATTTGTATGTAATTTGACTCGTGAAATCCAAAAGACATGTAACATTATTTAAGGTGGTTTATTTTATGGGATTACTTTATCTCATATCCACGTACCAAATTTTGATCAAATTGTTTCATGACTAAAGGACATACAGGTCTAGCCCTGGTCTCCGTGTGAACTTGTTTCAACATATAAGTAGATGTTTTCACGAAAGTTATGGAGATCATTAGAGCAAGTTATTAAATTTACCTCAGTGGCTTGTGCCGTGAAGTAGTTGTTTTCTGTTAGATATCACAAATAAATCACATTTTTCATTTTTCAATTTTAATGGAGAATGTTCCCCCTTTTCAACTGAATACCTCCCAAGAGGTTATGTTGAACGATGGAAAATAGCGACTAAAGTTTGTCTTTCAGTCGCAGATGATCCCACAACAGATTTTATGAATGACCTATTCATATTTTCGAACTAAAATATTTTATTGCTCTTATGACAAGAAGCAATAGAAGTGTGAACTAATCATATTATTAATATCATTCAGTGTTAGTTATATTAAAGTTCTCTCAAATATAAAGAACAATTTTTATTTCTGTAAATGTTTCTTTGTTTACTTTATTCAATCTCAAGAACAATTCTCAAAATGTGTCATGCAATGGTAAAAGACAAGTTATTTTATTGATTCGGTCTGTAAGATAGCCTTGGCATTTTTATGTTACTGCAGGCGTGGGATGGTCCCCGTATATAAAAATATTCATGGATGAAGGTAGTTGCCTTGATAACTGGTAGGTAGAGTGATTTGCGAATTCACTTACATAACAAACTCCAACATCTTTCTTTCACATTTACAGGAAAAGAAAATTATATGAAAATTTATTCTAATCCTCCAATAGTTTCCTCATAGAATATTGCCATGATACACCTTCGTTACAAATAGTTATTGATTACTGCAAATTCATTTTGGTTCCTTAAAAATACCCCTACATTTTTTGAAGGTTACATTTCATTGAATCTTCTTCGATCATATGTATACAAAAAAGACAAACATGTTGATTGAATATTTAACATTTATTAACGAGTTGAAAGCAAATAATAAACAGATAACCAGAAGGATGATTACATGTTGGACCATAATAGACATCCACTGGAAATAACTATACCATGCACCTCGCTATATGGTTATATGTGGATATGTGGTATGAAAAGTATATTTCGATTATTATCAATATTCGAATTTGAAATATAGGCCCATGCTGTAGATACAAATGAGGGGGTCTTTTCACACAAAATAATAGACACAAATGGCCTATACTACTTTTAATAAGATAGTTCGTAAATGAAAACTCCGGTTTTTGCCAAAGCAAAATTGATTCACACTCACATATGGACCTATTATGGACATAAAATGGATATTCCTAGGATATATTGTGTTTACCCCTTTTGCTGCAGCAAGTAAAAACTGGCCATCAAAAAACTTCCTAGAAGTCGTATTGAAAACTTTGAAGTAAATGGCGATCATTTCAGCTTTTATGTTAAAAACACCTGAAAGTGATTGCTGTATATCAAATCCCAAAGAAAAAATCATTGGCCATGACAATTCACATGTAATTTCCAATTTTACGTTATATAATCAAAAATAATTTGTAATTGACATAATATTCTCATTAATAGCAGATAAGTGATATAAGTATCTGCATACCTAATTCTATCTATCCTGCGAGTAGTATGACCTTTATTGAGAATTATTATACTTCATTAAATGAGGTCTTATACAAGAGAATGAGACTTACATAAAGGTAACAGCACATGTCCAACACGCATGTACCGAGAGAATTATTAAAAGAACGACATTCCTTTACTAAACCCAGTTGCAACAACAAATATTTATGTAAGATTTAGCATTATTCTGTGACTTGCTAATCGAGCTGCGGATGCGTATAGGAAACAAGAGAGAGAATCATTTCAAAACTCGTTGTGTACGGTTGCTTTCTATTTTATTTGCGTTCGCGTTAAAGAAGAACAAGTTTTGACTAATGAAACCGGGATTTGTGTACATATATTACTAGGCTCAAAATAAACCGACACAAAAGTAGAAGAACTAGGAAAAGAATTAGAAAAAATGCAGGCTGTCGGACAGATATGCAACATTATGTCTTCAAAAAATACATTGCCTTCCATTGGCGATATAAATTTCTCAATATGTGGTGATCTTTCCAGAAAACCAGCTCACTGAATCAAGATCCACATCAAATGGACATTTTCAGCACCTTAAAAAAGCCGTCAATGCACGTATATCCATACTAGCGGACAGCTTTATACGTGTATGGACTGCTTCATACGTCTAAAGCAGTCCATATAGTTTTTGAATTATTATTGGAATGTTTATAAGGTTTCTGTGAATGAGGTTAGACAACCAACTATACACATACACATGTATGCTTTTAGAGTGACTAAATGTAGGTCACCACAGAGTGAAATCCAAAACTTTCAAAAATTGACAAATTACAGTACCGAAAATGTACATGCTACAGGCTAAAAAAATCAATTGAATAATATGACAGAGAGAATAGCAAAATAATATAATACTGAAAGAAAACTTCTGGATAAACTTCATAAAAAGATTGAAATTACCCATGATTACATAACTGAAATATTTTACCTAACTATAATAATAATTGAAAACATAGAATATAAACATATACCAGCAGTCAATTAACCGAACTGAATGTTCGGTTTACATTTACCTTACCTCATGGTCAAACAAATGATATGACAAGACACAAGAAACAATATATTTTCTCTAGATACGAGAGTATGAATGATTTATCTCTCTTTATGCAGATCATTGCATTGATTCTGATGGTGGTAATGGTTCCGTTGAGCTAGAAATTCATCTGTCCTGTAACTAACAAGTATTAGACCAAATTGTTTTTTAATGAAAGACAACCTCTCATTATGGTCCATTTTGTCGAAACCTAATACCTAAAAGCAAATTGGACAGCACGAATGTGTGAAAAACGAAGTATCGTATAATAAGATGGTGAAAGTGAAGATTCAACAATTCTAAAATTTTGTTTCGAACGTATCTACCTTGTACTGTGCAGTGGGGTGTGTTAGAGATTATCGGATAAGAAACTGGCCCAACATCATAAACTATAAATGAGAGAAATTGTTATTACGAAACAACGATTTGAAACTACCTAACTGTTAGATGATTGATTTCAGAATGAATTATAAAAGAACTTGAGGTTTCGACATATCTCGACAGACTTAGTGTGATCACGACATACTCATACCATGAGGAAGACATTGTGTGAATTGAGAGATTTCAATCAATAGCTGAGCTGCTATTGCTCTCATTGTTTTTAACATATTCAGAAGGTCGAGCCAATCAAACCATTGTTACAATCTCGCCATAGGTTCTTTAGAATGACGAAACTACACTGGATGTTTAACGATTTTTCACTAGTTCTCTTGCCAACGACTCGCCCGCTTATACACCCTAATAAGTTTTCAGGAAGAACCCGAGTCTCTGAACTTAAAATAAATTGTTGTCCGAAGTCAACGACTATATGCGCTCAGACTGTGTTCTTTGATCTACAAAAATTATCGTCTGAAAATTCATAGGATAGGTTAGGTCAGGATTTAAGTTAGTTAAAAAGTTATGTCAGAAATCTGATACTCTTCTTGCAGTACAGGTTCTGGTCCGATAAAACTTTTTGCGGACTTCGTAACATTTCCGCTTCAGATATGATCATTTAGTGTAAACAAACCACCAAAATTGGCTTTGAGACTGTGTTAAACTCTATACGTGACATCGTTGGTTCTCTAGAGAACCGTGTATCTTTCCATGCAGTCATCAGTTATGAACATCTCCCAATCAGTCAAGCCCATTGTACAATTCGTTATGGACTTCCCAGGGATCTTGTTTTTAGTGCACTTTTATCACTTGGATAACATTTCAACTGATGGGACCTGTACTATATCTGATGCATACTATGACTACAATGTTGATAAAAATGAATCATTTGAAAATGGCTTGCCTCGGCAAATATCAGTAATAATAACCATCTCATATCTGTACAGTTTATAAACATTGGGTAGGTACAATCTTCGAGTGTTTTTAAAGCGATCTGCAATGCCAAATTGGATTATCGGAGTGAAAGATATGGTCAGTTGTTCAGCCTGTGGTGTCGTCTTTATGTAAGAAATGGTGTCAATGGCAATTTAGTAACGGACAATAGGGCAAGGGTGTGCGAGATGTCGGGCTGAAGATTTTTTTTCATTGGCATCAGTATCAGTTTCGTTATTTAGCTCTATGTCGTTTTGATTTTAAGCCGATTAGAATGATCATGAAACTAGAATTGAGGAGAAAAATTATTCGGAAGTGACTATTCGTAGTTTTCACGAACTGTTCACAATGTGATACATTTTAGCACAAGTGTGGCAAAACATCAACTGTGCGTAAAAAATAGGTATTAATAAAACAATTTACTAATACTCTATACAATACGAATATTTGAATTACATCTGATGAATTTCCAAAATATTCCTATTGCATAGGTTAATTACGATGGGCAGTCCTGGCAGGACATTTTGTTTCATTACTTGAAATAACCTATATTTTTTTCAAATGTATTTCCCAATACTTTGTTCGGTTTACGGCGATCCCTGCCGGCTGTTCGTGGTGGTTGCTGAGACTTCCCGTTCATCGTTCTAGTACCGGCCCTGCATCTCCGTTTGTACCTAGCAAATAGATAGTATTTGTTGATTCAGGAACTCGAGGCAGTACCTTATCATCCTCAAAGTATCATTTCGATAAACTTCACGTTCACAAAAAACCTTCCTTCACACTCGAGTAAACTCAGGAGGTTTATTACGGGCCTGGTATTCATCTGTTATTAACACATCCGCGACCAACATCCACGTAAACACTAATAATAATCAATTTGTTACAGGTTGGGAATTGAGAGGTCTGTACTGCTATAAATTCTTCAACATCAGGCATTCCTGGGAAAAGGCGGCAGAGCTTTGTAGAAGGTCAGTATCCACTTTACGTTTCTGTTTATACGAATAAAAATAAAAAAATGTTATTTACCGTTTTCTTCTCATGAATCGATCATATCCGAAATATCTTGATTTAATTTCTTTGTTTTTCTTTATTATTCACACATTCTCATGTGCCAATTCGAACAAACCATACATGTTAATAGTTCAGCAGCAAACGTATCCATCTGACTTTGCAAAGACTATACCAAGATTCTCGGCGAGTTTTACTATTTTTTTTGCGACAAATAAGGGTAGCGAGCCTCCCGATCGATTTTTTTTTGTCGTCATTATTTTTTATGTCTGAAACTGTTGGAACATTTTCAGGATTCTTTGCGTTCTCCATCTAGCGTTTGAAGGTAGACAGCCTTCGGGTGCGCCATTTTTTTGACATTAATGTGTTGTCGTCGGATCTGAATGAGCTTGTAAAATTTTCACATCGTAGGATAAGAGGAAGTGCTTTTAATTCAGCTTGCAAGATTTGAGCCCATCTAAACATTTTATTCATATTTTTTGTAACTGAAGGAATCATTAATTATTGTCTTTGTCACAAACAACGCCCAGATCTGTAACTTCCGTTCTCTCGAGGATTCTCATTCTCATAAGTTTATTCTAGGAATTCACAGAACAAACTGAAAGTTTAATGTCAACAACTTTCTATCTATAAAAATAACGCCAGGACTACATACCTACATCTTTGGATTGGCATTCTTGTGGAGACATTGTCGAATTGAACGCTACGGAACATTTTAATCGATTATGATAGGCTGATCGATTCAAAATTGCGAATAATGATTGAACAAAGTAATTTCAGTTTCCCACATACTTCTGTATGTTGACCTGCTGACATCGCGTTACAGGATTCAACACCAGACTGGTGTAAATACAGGTCCGGATCACGTTGTGATATACGTATAATTTTGGTTTGTCCCAAAATTTTTAGAAAAAATACAAGAACCAGCCAATTTTTATGTCAGCAAAATCTTGCATACATACTTATGGATTATGTATTTCCGGAAGATTTGGTTGAGTATGAAACAAGTAACCCTGATTCAGAATTTAGCTTTGATTCGGATAGGGGAAACAAAGTTTCACAAGTAAGAGCGGCCTAGACTACGTTTCATTAACGCAAGACCAGATTAACCAAATAGCCCAAGTGTTGTGATGATTCGTCTCGAGAGAGTAATTCTTTTCTTGTAGGTATTTGTAATAATGAAATTATGAATTGAATAGCAAACGATGAAATTTCGGTCAGCATCGACTATCGTTGTTTGGCGGTCTGTTCATTTTGAAAAACTGTAGTATATCTAATAATTGCTTCCTCCTCTTTTCGGATGGTATTTGTTTGGCAAGAAACGGAAAACTCTATGACGAAAATCGTCTTAGTTTTATGATCGACTCTACCAAGGAACCTAGGCTTATAGTGACTCGTATTTGCCTGAGGGTGGGGAATGTGTATTTCCTCTATTTGTGGCAAATATTCAATATTATTATAATCATTTTACCAATTCGAACAACATTTTTAAACAATTATATTTATCTGAAATTACTGAAAAAATAACTCCAAGGTAGTATAATGAATAAAAATCTCCTGAGTTTTGTAGGACAAAATGACCCAGTTAGAACAACAACAAAACACATTATTGCAGCTTCAATAGTTCTCTGAATTATATGGACACCACCAAGTGTGGATGGTGAAAGTGTGCATGACGTTCTGTTTGTGGTTATTATACAGAGATTTTGACTTTAATGTGGATATTCTTTAAAATATTTCAACTGATTTTTCATTCGTTCTTCAGCAGTTGACAGGTTCATGGAGCCAGTCTGGCCCTGGTACCGGCATCGCTGCCTGAGATCTTACATTTCTCATTCGGATCTTCAGAAAAAAATCGTGACTGCCGCAGGTCATTCACAAACGCGACGTGTATCGTAGAATATACTCGATGCACCTGTATGTAGAGACCTACTTTTTAAAAATGATGCGATGTCCATCCATCGAGCTTGTTCGCTGATGGGAAATTCTTTCTTCGGGTTCTTTGATGGTCCAAGGGAGACATTGCATTGTTTTTTCGTCGGGTAAAAATGAAAAATGTTCAAAAAGTATTCTCTTTAGTACACGCTCTACAAAATGTTCATTTTGAAAACTGTAAAGGCGGTCCGATAAACGCCACACAGACAAATACTTCACCAGATTTTTTCTTTATTCAAAATAATTATTGTCATAGACTTTGATGTTGATATGAACACATCCATCTAATGGCAAAATTTAATTTGCAAATCTTTTAGATCTCTACAACGACTCTTCTATATAGCTCTGAGGCTGAGCAACAGATGGTAAGAAAGAAGGAAATTCTTTCAAAATTAATTTTGTTGAAACTATTGAAATACTCTTGTTATATATTAAAACTTGCAAATTGTAGATTCAATCTAGATCAGTTTTTGCGAAACTTCCATTTTGCAATATTTGTATCCTAATTCTCTTGTGAGTTTGATTTCTTTAGTTCTTAAACTATGAAATCGTTCTTATTATTTTGGTCGAGAATTTTATTGAAAATTGGGCTCACCCTTTCCCTTTCGGAGGATGCAGTAAAAACGGCTTTTTTCCATTTTAATTTTGACTTCTATTCGATCTTTTATGCCTAAAGTATCTGATGACCATAAATCTGAAATGCATGATTTACTGGGTTTTCAAAACAATCTAAGCAAAAATAATTCTTCGATGTTTTATTTCTCTTCAAATTCAAGTTTTTTGGCTTTAATACAATCTTTACTGGAGTTAATCTTGCTGCTGAATAGACAGATAAATATCCTGCAAATCGTTAAAAAATGTAAACAAACCTGTATGTATTATTATACATCTACTTTCGAACTATCATTCCGTGAGAATTATTAACAAATTTACTTAGAGTACCGTATAAACAACGAGAGCTGAACAAATTAGTGCCAATCTCCAGATATGGATCATGTCAGTCAGTAGCGTAACTATTTCTGAAAAGAGGTCACGGAAATAAACAAATACATTCTCTACTTTTCTTTGAAAATAATTGATGACAGAACAATAGCATACTCGAAATTAATGGAGAAGTTTGAAAAAAATATGAAAAGGTTAACAGGCATGCGGAGTACGTCTTTTTGGTTTTTATAGCCTTCTTCAATGATACGCCAATGTGCGGTATCATTCATTTGAACGTTAATTACCACGGTTCATGCCCTATCCAGTTGGCTACACGCTATTAAATAACTAACATTTATTAACTTTTTACTTAATTCAAAACGCAATTCTATTTCACCTCAAAGCTTGTAATTGGGACTGAAATCTTTTTGTCGATACATCGCAGAAGCGTGATATTTTTACGATGGTTTATTTTTCATATCTTGTCATTAATTTCTGTCCGAATAATTTTGACTCCAATTATTTGCAGAGAAATCTAATGATTTGCAATTATTTCACCAGCTGGACACAACCAGGGTAGAGTCAGTTGGAATTTTGATTAAATGATTCACACGCCTTTGTTCTTTCTATATTTATGGCCTCTTCAAAGCCTTCGATTTTATGCCATAAAAATGTATTGAAGATATTCAAATTGTAGGAACTAACAAAAAATATCCATAGATGTTATCATCGATAATATCAGCGAAATGAATATTCTTACATAATATAGCGTGCTACAAGGAACAGTTTTTGGGCCATTACTCTTCACATATTAACAGTTTATTAGCAATGGGTTTGAAAAATTCATTTCTTAGTTTCGCAGATCACACAGTAATATTTTATCAACATAATAAATGAAACACAATGATAACTAGGGCTGAGCAGACTCCGGAGCAAAATTGGTTCAATTACAATAAAGTAAGGCTGTATATTATAGATAAAACCTTATACCTGTTTCACATCATATGCATTAGAGTTGCCAAAACTAAAAAGTCTCAAATTCGTTCAAGATATCCCTGAATGAATGAAAATATTTCAGATTTTTACGGTAGGTAGATATCTTAGTAGTAAAACATTATATGATATTATTGGAACGTGATATTGGAATTCTAGTTGATGCTAGAGAGTTGATAGAGAAATTTATGATATCGATGGCGATACCATTATTTTTGAAGGTGTCTGATCTCTTCCAGAACTTCATTACCTATTACAATGTTTACCAAGATCCTTATTATACAACCGTTTCTTCATGGATATATGAGTTCTGTAGAAATAATTATTTGTATCACGTTACATCCGTGTAATTTTATTGTTGGAATTAGTTCTGTAATTCATAGCCGACCAAAAAAGCAACAAAAATAAAACATCATTGAAAAATATTGACCACTGAAGTTTAGTCGGTCACGATTATTAATAAACATTATCAGTTCATAGATGACTGAATCTTCGTGATGACCGTAGATAATAATTTCTGATCTCTCTTTATGTAACAGAGCCCCGCATAGCAAATGGATTTGAACAGCAATGTTGCGATGAGGTGAAGTGGCATAACATTGAGTAGCGTATAAAATGCCTATGGAAGCAACAGTCATCTAAAAAACCAAAAGGATTAAAAAATTACTGGCCATATGATCGATTATAGCCGAGACGCAGATCAAAGTCATCTTTGTGAAATTTCAGTTTTTTTCAGTATAGGTTCATTAGAATCTCCTATCTCTAACGAGCAATTCTTTTCTTTCTTGCCATTCTTAAAAAATGCTATTTATGAATTCTAATGGCGCCATTTTGGGAATTTTTGGGGTACTTGCATTGTAGCTCTTGGATACTCTTCGCGAGATGGCGCTATATGACATCCGAAGAGGCAAACAGATCAATGTTAGATCTTTCCTCAAAGAACCCAATTTTACACAAAAAACATTTCTTATCTGCTCTCATGCTGATAACATATTTTGAAAAAAAAAATATTGAAGTGGCATGATAATAAGTTCTGATTATTTTGATAAGCGCAAAATATTTCGTATAAATTCTTGACATGATTATTTGGGTTTGTAACCTTCCACAATCTGAAATGTTTAGATAATAATAATACAATTATACACAATATATCCTCACCAGATATTTTCCTTTGCAGATATGGCAGTGACCTGATGGCAGTAGAATCTTATAGTGAGAACAACTTAACGGCCAGTATTGCCACATCTTCAGTACCACTGGAAAGGCGGGGAGCTAGTCATTATTGGTTAGGTTTGGCATCACTGGATGATCTAAGGACGAATACACTGGAATCAGCCGCAGGCACATTGGTGTCTCAATATTCAGGTAATAAATTATGAATAATAGTTTGGTGAAGATGGCATACTGCTATATCGCCAGTTGGATGGAAATGTTTGGGTTTCTGGTAATTTTCAATATATTAGTAATCTCACGCTGCCTTGAAATAATTCTTTTGGTACATTTTCATGCGGAGCCTATTTTTCATCAGGAATGTTGAATGACAATAGATAGGATCGCAAACCGTCGCCTCTGTGAACGTAACTCTGGAATCCGTCAAAACCTGCTTCTTTGAATCGGCTATATTTTCTTCTCAGATTGACAGTGTCATGTAATCGGACTATATCTTTTCTCGATCAAGCCCAAAAGTTAGTGGCGTACCACAGGGATCTATTCCTAGGTCACTTCTGTGGATGACATAAATCTTTACTATGCAAATCTGCTCATAGATTCCGGTATACTTCAATCAACTCTATTACCCCAAAAAACATTACATGCTTTTAGAAGGGATAAGAAATACTCCAATCTTGAAACTGACATAAAAAGAAACATTCAGAGAACGACAGATGTTCAATAAATATTATTATAATATACATAAAAAATTTAAAAAATTCATGTTCTATCGATATCGCTATACTATTTGAATATTGAAGCGTTTTATTAAATTTATTAACTAATTCACTTAAAGATTTCTTACTTCAGTTTCTCTTCAAAGTTCATTAACGAATGGTAAATATTTATTTCAATAAATACTGAATCGTATTATACATTACGATACATTTTTTTTTCAAAATATCTGAAATTGTTAGCAGCTGTTTGGCAAATATTTGGGTTTTGGTAGATCGACATCGAGTTGAGCACCAATCCATAACTTATGATAATGACTCTTAAATTTGAACCACTCTGTATTATATATCAAAAATTTATTAGTTTCCTATCTATTTATTCTGTTAAAAGCATTTTTTATATCCAAATATTGCTTTCTCTTCCGTATGGATTGATATAACATGTTATTTATGCTCTGCACGAAAAAAGTAGGTATGCTAGATAAGTGTTTAAATACAATAAAAATCGGTTCGGTACACTTTTCCCGATTTCTCTGACCTTTTACGCTGATCGCATATAGTTAGTTGGCCTGATTATAGATACCAACTATGAATCGGGTATATGCCCGCATTTCCTATGAAAATTTCTCGAAAGATATAAGATATTTAAAACACCGCATTATATGGAAATCAATTGCAAACAAATCGGTTGGTGTTTCTACAGATAAGTGGTGAAAATCCAAACTAAAATGTTCAAAAATTTGAGTAACATCGCATACTCTACCAATAAATTCTGGTATTCCGCAGGGATCCACATAACTCAATACCAATATCAGCATTACCTGTTATCATTAAATTAATCTTCCTTCATTAATTTGCAGGTTTCTGGTCTCTCGATCAACCAGACCCCACAAACGGAGAATGCGTCGACGTTACAGTAACCGAAGAATCCCAGTCATGGCAGCTAACCACCTGCGAAAGCCTCCAACCGTTCATGTGCCGAGCCAAAGCCTGTCCAACCGGCTCCTATCACTGCTCCAATGGCAAGTGCATCAACGAAAAATTCCTCTGCGACAAGCAAGACGACTGCGGGGACGGCTCTGACGAACTCAACTGCCCCTTGAACTGCAACTACTACTTGGCGAGCAGCGGAGACGTCGTAGAAAGCCCGTATTATCCCCACAAGTATGCGCCACTCACCAACTGCAAGTGGACGCTCGAGGGACCGCAGGGCCACAATATCCTCCTGCAATTCCAGGAGTTTGAAACAGAAAAGACTTTTGATACCGTCCAGATCCTAGCTGGTGGTAGGACCGAAGACACCTCCATTAACCTGGCAACGCTGTCTGGGAAGCAGGACTTGACCAATAGATCCTTCGTCTCGGGTTCCAATTTCATGATCATCAAGTTCAGTACAGACGCTTCAGTGGAGCGAAAGGGATTCAGAGCGTCCTGGAAAACCGAGCCGCAAACTTGTGGGGGAACACTAAGGGCCACGCCTCAAGGGCAAGTTCTCAGCTCCCCTGGGTACCCAGAACAGTACCCTGGAGGGTTGGAATGTTTGTATATCGTGCAAGCCCAAGGTGGGAGGATCATCACGTTGGAAGTGGATGATTTGGATCTAGATGAGTCCCGTGACTTCATTCTTGTTAGGGATGGAGATTCGCCCAAAAACAAGCCAATAGCGAGACTGACTGGGAAAGGAGATAGCAACCAGAAAGTGATCATGTCGACGGGTAATCAGTTGTACCTTTACTTCAAGACTAGGTTGGGTGATTCCAAGAGGGGTTTCAGGATCAGATATACACAAGGTAAGTGTCTGTTGTTTACTATTGCAATTTAATGAATTATAGCCCATGAAATTCTTGAAGTTTGAGTACTCACGAATCATTAACTATACTATACTCCACATACACCTTCAAGAAAAGTGAGAAGTGATGGTTGAGTTAGAATGAGACCAACAAATTTCAGATTCCTCACCTCATTTCGAGGTGAAAAGTTCCCATCAAGGTATGTTCTAAAATGCATCCCTTCTGAGATACAGGGTGTCGAAAAAAATTAGATTTGATTTGTTTTTCTCCAAAACTTCTAATGAAAAATTATTAAACTTGGTACATGAATCAAGGTTTATCAACGTGTTTGGGGCTGCAGCACCAAAGCCCCCTCGCTGGCTGCGCCAATGATTTTCAATTTTTGTAAACCCGTGCCGTAGTTACGTTGGTATTTAGTTACATTTCTCGTCATATTCTCTTTGGACCAGTGAATGGACAAGTAAACGTTGGACATCAGTTAGAATCTTCGATACTCAATCTAAAATTCATAACATTTCATGTACCTAAAAGGGGAGGTTACTGAGATAATTGAGAAAAACTGAAGATTTGTCCTGAGTCTCAACATAATTTCCTCTGTACAATAATTGCATAACACCAATCTCTTACAATATATTGAAATATTTGTATACCTTCTGAACATTTTTTGATGATGGGAGAATGGGAAGCAACTTTTCACCTCGAAATGAAGGGAGGAATCTGTGGTCGGAGTTTGTCGGTCTTATTCTGACTCAACCTGTATTTAGAACCTTTTTTATTTCTACTATGCTTTGTTAAATTTCGATTGAATCATATGTTCACTGAACTCACGCGCAAATCCCACCTTGTTTGCCCGACATATTTCCTGGTACAAGCTCTGTACTCAACATCATACATTTCACATTATGCCATATTCTCAGTCTAGTGGATTATTCGATAGCTAAGTATTGAGAGTCTTGAAAACAAGCTTCATTATTCAGTTCAGCTGTATAAAGCTCAATAAAGTATAGATAGTCAGATAATAAAAATAGAACCGATCCATTCCTATGGTAATTAGCAACGTGTTCTGGGTAGGCTGTGTTACTTACTCCTTACGCAACAGTGAATTATGGAGTATTATTTCCAGCCTACAACGAGATTCAATAACTCAGAAAAAATTTTAAAAACTCGCCCCGGTTGGAAACTGAACCCAGGACCATTGCTTCAATCCCCGCCCAGTTCATTATTACTAATACTATTATTGCTGTTGTTTCATCTCTTATTGATGTATGACGCAGAGGTTTAATCTTCAGCGACTGTTTTCTCAATTCATTTTTATTAACTAGGCTTCAATATTACTTCGACAAACATTTGATCAAGATACTTATATTATTCATGTTAATTCCAGGTTGCAAAGCGACAATAATAGCGAAAAACGGCACCCTCACCTCTCCTGCATACGGCCTGGAAAACTACCCCAGCAATCAAGAGTGCCTGTACAAAATAAGGAACCCTGGAGGTCAACCTTTGTCTCTGAATTTCGGAAACTTCGATGTTGACAGTTCGGATTTTGTGCAAGTATACGACGGTTCCACAACCAGCGGGCTGAGACTTCATTCCGGAAATGGCTTTACCACAGCGACAAAGCCCAAAATTACCCTTACTGCGTCCAGTGGTGAGATGTTGGTGAGGTTTGTGACAGACGCTTTGCACAGCAGCAAAGGGTGGGATGCCATGTTTTCAGCAGGTGAGTTCCTTCATAAAAAAATCAATTATAAGCTAGTTGTACTTAATTAACCTTTGATCGGGCGCCCTACTTATTTTTCGGTGGTTGTTGGTTATTTCCGCGCACAATTTTGTTTTCGATTTTGATTTCGACTACCCCGAAAGCCACGCTACAACCGCAGATGACTCCACAACTCAATTTATGAACATCCTATTTGCAAACTAAAATCGTAATTTCATATGTTGTAACGTTGATGTATATCTTTGCTATCATTATTTTCCAGATTGTCCTCCGCTTCAGCCAGGTATTGGTGCCCTAGCATCCAGCAGAGACACCGCCTTTGGTACCATCATCACCTTCAGCTGCCCAACTGGGCAAGAATTCGCCACGGGCCGTAACCGTATCACCACCCAGTGTATGCCGGGAGGCAACTGGTCCATCAGCTACATTCCCAAGTGCCAAGAGGTCTACTGCGGTCCAGTTCCTCAAATAGACAACGGCTTTTCCATAGGGTCTACGAATGTAACGTACAGGGGACAAGCTATGTACCAGTGTTATGCTGGGTTCGCTTTTCCGACTGGCCAGCCGATAGAGAGAATATCCTGTTTGTCCGATGGGCGATGGGAAAAGAAGCCTAATTGTCTTGGTGAGATGAGTAGATGCATCCTTCATGTTGGAATATTTTTTACTTTTATTGCAGTCTTCCATCGTCTGGGTTGTATCTATGAGTACGACATTTCAATCGGTTCAATGTCTCCGATCGTTATCAAGTGTGTACTGACTGCCAGAGTAATGGAAGGAACTCAGTATGTCTTGACAGGAATGTATTGCGGCCCCCGACTTTGACGTCTCTTCCCGTTGAGTACAGCGTTTGTGTATCTATGACCGATTAAGAAAACAGGTAGTTCTGTTGATTACCTCAAGACATAGAAAGTTCTTCTCATTACTCTAGCGGTCAGTACGCACTGATACCGATCGGAGATATCGATCCGTTGTAACGACGTTCTCACAGAAACAATCCAGACAATGGAAGTCCGCAATAAAAGTAATCAATTTACGTCATTTTCTAAAACTTTTACAGAACTGTTGGAATATTTCTTGTTTTCAACTGCAATCAATCTCAATTCAATTCTATTTTTTAGCATCTCAATGTGCGGCATTACCTGAAGTACCACATGCAAATGTCACCATTTTGAATGGTTTAGGACGATCGTATGGTACCATAGTACGGTACGAGTGTGAACCAGGGTATATAAGAAGCGGACCTCCAGTAATTTTGTGTATGAGCAATGGAACTTGGTCTGGAGATGTGCCGATATGTTCAAGTAAGGGATAAGTTTTTTATCTAATACTGTTATATAATTCACAATTAACCTAAATTATACTAGGCGTTGCATCACCCTAATGTTATCGTAACTTTTTTTTCCAAACATCCAAATTTCTTAAATGTGTTCTCAACCCGCCAAATTCTAAATTATTCTCTAATAGTCCAGATCATTCAAGAATTCTCGTAAATTAAGAATCATTTTCGCATAACCAAGATTATTCTAGATCATCTTAGATTATTCAAGACTATTTGTGATCGTCTTGGAAAATTTTAGATTGTCATTGTACATCATTAACATTTGAAAAAATTATACATCATTCTAGATCAACTTAGATCATTTCAAATCATTCTTTGATCTTCTAGAGCATTCTGGAACATTACAGATCATTTCGGATCGTTTTGGAACGTTTGACATTATTATTGAACATCCTAGAATATTTTCGATTATTTTAGAATAATCATTAGGGAACGTTCTAAACCATTCTAGATCATTTTAGTAAATTTCGTTGTATTTCTCGACGTTTCAGAGACTTTCAGAACAATCTCGAGCATTCTATATTATCTGAAACAGTTTTGAAATTTTTCAGATAATTTTCAATCATTATAGATATTATAGTATTGATTCTTGACATGATTTTTTTGGGTTTATGACCTTCCACAATTTCTCTTTTTTTGAAAACTGTTGACGTTTCGGAGGCTGTATCAGCGTCTTTCTAAGAAGTTTTGATAACGGAGGCAGAAATTGTGGAAGGTCATAAACCCAAAAAAATCATGTCAAGATATTATATTATTATATTATGACCCAAATGGTTATAACTTTACTTGTTTGGGAAAAGGCTAAGATATCTAATGCCGTTGTTTCAACTTATATTAAGTAATCCTCAGGGCACTACAAAATAAGTATTCCAATTTCTTGAAAAACGTATATTTTATAGTGGTTCTCCTGTTTCAAATGGTTCACACTGTATGTACATATTGACTTATAATTCGATTACTGAATTTTCCAGGAGCCCAGTGTCCAGAATTCCCCGAAATCAAAAACGGCTTCATCACCGATCTCTCCAGGCAGTACTTCTACAACGACGAAGCCCGAGTACAGTGCTTCAAGGGTTTCAAACTGATCGGGAACAGCATCCTGCGATGCGGCGAGAACCACTTCTTCAACAACCCACCCAAATGCGAAGATATCAACGAATGCGTCAGCAGCCAGTGCGACGTGGCTTCTACAGAGTGTGTGAACGCTCCGGGGTCTTTCCATTGTAAATGTCGCAAAGGGTTCGAGACTACGAACGAATGCAGGCCTGTTGGAGATTTGGGGATGATTAATGGAGGAATTCCTGATGAATCCATCAGCGTTTCTGGCAGTGAGGCGGGATATGACAAAAACGTGAGTATACTCTACTATTCAAGGTGGTTCTGAACTAGGATGACAAACATTGGTAGGTAGAATCAATCTACCTATAAAAATATGAGGACAGTTCCTGCAAAAGCTTCCTAAGGGAGCTTTAACTTATGAATAACTTAGTAACTAGTAATTTGGTGGCTTGGGGGGACTGTGGCCCCAAAGTCCCCCCGCCTGGCTGCGCCAAGGTAGAGTCCTGATTCTTTAACCATCGACGTTATGCTGTCTGCTCGAATGCGACAGCTCTGGATCAGTTTCTGCAAAACCAGGGTGCATCCCAGGCATTATAATCTTAGAAATTCTCTCGACGCATTGTGTTAGGAGTCCAACAAACATACTCTTCACCGTAGAAATACTGAGAAATATACAGTGAGGACCAAAAGTCCGTGGTCCCACCCGTAACTTCTTTATTTTACATATTACAAAAAATATTAAATACATATGTTGCAGGGTTTCATTCGATCTCTTTGATGGTTTTTAAGTTTCATTTACACAGAGTTTCTTAAAAAAGCACAGCGACTAAAAATTTAAATTTTTTAAATAGGACACCCTGTATATCATTGCATGATCCGTTAGTTATGATCAAAAGAAATTCAACACTAACAAGTTTGATGCCGTTATCTCCAAAGACTACGGGAGATATCGCCTATTATTTTATTCATAAGTTCAATAATGAATGTGAGAGAGAATTTATTGATCCGCTAATTAAAATCCCTCCATTTCAGATGGTCCGCCTGAGCAACGGCGTGGGCTGGTGCGGCAGCGCGATCGACGGCGGCTCCAACTGGGTGGTGGTCGACCTCCGCGCCCCGACCATCATCAGAGGCTTCCGAACCGCCGCCGTTACCAGGCTCGACGGCAACATCGCGTTCACTTCAGCGGTCCGCATCCAGTACACTGACGACCTCACGGACGTCTTCAAGGACTACCGGAACCCGGACGGCCTCGCCGTGGAGTTCACCATCGAGAAGCCGACGCTTTCGATCCTGAATCTGCCGGTGCCGATCGAGGCGCAGTACGTTAGATTCAAGATTCAGGACTACGTGGGCGCGCCGTGCTTGAAGCTGGAAGTCATGGGTTTGTGACTCTTTATTGTGTGCTATACTATGTGTCCAACTCACCATGCTCACCATTGGTACCGTTTTCATGGTGAGAGATACGAGGTCGGTTAAATGACACCAAATGTGGGGATTATCAAGGTCAACTATAATGTGGAAAAATATTTCGATATAATATATTCGTTTTCAAAGAGATTTCGAAAAAAACATGAAGTATGACTACGTTACAACTTTTTTTGTCACTTTCATATAGTTTTTTGTTGATAACAACGGAGTTATCGTCAATTATACAATAGCAAAATTCAAAATTGGTATGTGGGGGTTTAAACCATAGTGAGCCATGACCTACAATTGAAAAATTGAAATTGGTGCAGACATCTCAAATTCTAGAAGGGTTGGTATTAATTTCATATTTTTTTTTGGAAATCTCTCTGAAAAACTCCCATGAGAATGTGAAATTCTCATTCGAATATTTTCTAAAATAAAGAAGTTACGGAGGAGACATGAAAATGATCAAAATCTGTTTTTTTTATATGAAAAAAAAAAAAAACGAATAGATCAAAATGTTTTTTCAGATTATAGTTGGCCTTGATGAACTACACATTTGGGATCATTCAACCGACCCCGTATCTCACACCATTCAAATGATATCATGGTGAGCATGGTAAATGGGACATACTGTATATACTCATTTGGGTATAAATAACTAGATTTATTAGATATATGTTCTGAAGGATCGAATACAAGAATGATCAATAATCAACACTGTCAACTAGTAATGAAAAGAAAGGCGACATTATCCTGAGGCTCATATTACAGGTTGCACCAGACTGGAGTGTTCTGATATCAACGAGTGCGCTGACAACAACGGAGGGTGCCAACAGAAGTGCCTCAACAGTGCTGGGGACTACTCTTGCAGCTGCAATGTTGGATTCGAGCTGTATACACAGAACGGTACCGCAGCTTACTTTATTGAGAAGTCAGAAAATGGGCTCCGTAACGGAGACGTGTACAGCATCAATAAATCTTGTGTTCCTGTCATGTGCCCCAGTTTGAATGCTCCCGAGAATGGGGTTATCCTCGCTACCAGGGAGAAGTACCATTTCGGCGATTTAGTGAGGTTCCAGTGCAATTTTGGGTACGTTATGACGGGGTCTTCGTCGTTGCTGTGCACCTCGACTGGGGTTTGGAATGGTACTGTGCCAGAATGCAAATGTGAGTACTATTATAAATAAACTAATTCACACTCGAGCACTTTCGACATCTTTTATGAATGGAGTCCTGGTCAATTTTCTCCTTCTGTATCCAAACGAGGGCCATCTACTCAGTCATCGTAATGCCCAACTTGCAGAAACAGCTTTCTTGATTACAAATCTAGATTCAGATTCCAGAGCATTCATTGGATAATTCCTAATACACTTTCATTATTTGGTTTCCCCAATCAGTTATATAAAATAATTCATTGTAAAGGGGAAGGTTGATGAAATGTTATGCTTTTTCCAGACGCTCAGTGCGTTTCACTGCCGGACGACAAGAATGAAGGCCTCAAAGTCATTCGCAACGATGAAGATAGTATTTTAGTACCTTTCAGAGATAATGTTACCCTCCATTGTGGTTCGACTGGTCGGCACCTTCGTGGAACTTCAGCAGCGGGCTTCAGACAATGTGTTTATGACCCACAACCGGTAAGTATAACCCAACCGCTTTGAGATATATTCTATGACTTATCAAAAACTGAAACTAATCATATTAAATTCTTAATTATAGCGGTAAAAATCTCCTCATTCAGAATCAGCAATAACTCATTTGAAATTATTTAAAAGTAAATTGTGTTTTCGAATAAAAAAAATTGCAATAACTTTTAAACCATTGAATATTCAATACTGCGTGATTAGATAAAAAATGTCACAATTTATATCTAGATTAATCAACGGATTCGTCAAATAAGATATCACCCTGTAACTTCAATGAATAATATTGAAATGTCAGGTTGGTCCAATACCCAGCGGTAATGTTTTCCCTCTCATCTGAGCTGATGTGTAGCTGCATTGTAGTTTTCAATTATTTATTTAAATCGTTTGATTTCAAAATAATAATGTTAATAAATTAATGAAGCTGTATCATTTGATCATCTTCCTTTTTCCCAGGGACTACCAGACTACTGGCTTAGTGGCGTCCTTCCATCCTGCCCTCGAGTAGACTGTGGTACCCCTCTCCCCACCCCAGGCGCGGAATACGGCCAATACGTCGACACGATGTACCAATCCTCCTTCTTCTTCGGCTGTCAGAACACCTTCAAACTTGCAGGACAGAGCAGCAAACACGACAACGTGGTTAGATGTCAGGCTAATGGAGTATGGGACTTCGGAGATTTGCGGTGCGAGGGTCCAGTATGTGAGGACCCCGGACGTCCGAGCGACGGGATCCAGGTATCCAGGAGCTACGAGCAAGGATCGGAAGTCTCCTTCAGCTGTAATCGGCCCGGATACATTCTCATCAACCCAAGGCCCATTACATGCGTGAGGGAACCAGAGTGCAAAGTCGTCCGACCCCTTGGCTTGGCTTCGGGTAAAATTCCGGACTCTGCTATCAACGCAACCAGTGAAAGACCAAACTATGAAGCTAGAAACGTTCGGCTGAATTCGGTTACCGGGTGGTGTGGAAAGCAAGAGGCTTTCACCTACGTCAGCGTCGATTTAGGAAAGGTTTACCGTGTTAAAGCTATTTTAGTCAAAGGAGTCGTCACCAACGACATTGTCGGGAGACCGACTGAGATCAGGTTCTTCTACAAGCAGGCTGATAACGAAAACTATGTAGTTTACTTCCCCAACTTCAACTTGACTATGAGAGATCCGGGAAATTACGGGGAGTTAGCCATGATTTCGTTACCCAAGTATGTTCAAGCAAGGTTCGTAATTTTGGGTATCGTCAGTTATATGGATAACGCTTGTTTGAAGTTCGAACTCATGGGGTGCGATGAACCTGAAAAGGAACCGTTGTTGGGGTATGACTATGGATATTCCCCTTGTGTAGGTGAGTATATCAATATGGAATTGATTGACATAAAGGAATCGAAACTATATTGACCAATTTTTTCGATTCCTTTCAACCCTTCAAATTATATATATATATATATATATATATTTTCCCCCACATTTGTCAATTAGTCTGCATATCACATGGCGTAACACACAAGTTTTTTTTCTGTTTTCATTAGTATTCCAAAATATATCAATCGAGTCATTGTTATGTGTTGGGAAATGATTGATAATTGACTATCATACAAATAATAGAAATTGGAATTAAAATCCAACCTTCCTCAATATGCCATACAATGAGTTTACAATCGGATTGTGTCCAGAAAAACACAAATATTGTCCCTCCCTTATATTATATTTTACAATGGCAAGTTCTTGAGATTATATGAAAATGGTAGTGATCGATAACTATTCTCATCCAATTTTACTATGTACTAGATAACGAAACACCTGTGTTCCAAAACTGCCCCCAGCAGCCTGTGATAGTACAAAAAGATGCTAATGGTGGAATCCTTCCTATAAATTTCACGGAACCAACTGCTGTCGATAACTCCGGTAGCATTGCCAGACTGGAAGTCAAACCTGCCTCTTTCAAAACACCTCTGTACGTCTTCGAAGATATGGTGGTTAAATACGTTGCCTACGACTTTGATGGAAACGTCGCGATTTGTGAAATCAACATCACAGTACCAGGTGATTAGATGACGGTTATTTTAGTTTTGATTTCAAGAAAACTACGGAAACTTGTCTGATGAATAATAATGAAATATTACTCACATCTAATTTTTTCATAGATAACACACCCCCACTACTCAGCTGTCCACAGAGTTACGTAATCGAATTGGTTGACAGACAAGACAGCTACGCTATCAACTTCAACGAGACTCGTCGCAGACTCAACGCCACCGATGCCTCTGGAGAAGTCACTATCCAGTATATACCTGAAAGAGCCACCATTTCCATAGGAGACTTCGAAAACGTAACAGTCATAGCCACCGACAAATATGGCAACAAGGAATCATGCCACTTCCAAGTATCAGTTCAAGCCACGCCTTGTGTGGATTGGGAACTGAAGCCACCTGTAAACGGAGCACTAAACTGTCTACCGGGAGACAAAGGTTTGCAGTGTATTGGGACCTGTAATCCTGGATACAGGTTCACAGATGGAGAGCCAGTGAAAACGTTTTCTTGCGATACTAATTCGCCATGGAGACCGACTTCTGTAGTTCCTGACTGTGTATCAGAGAGTAAGTGAGCCATATATTATCATCTGCTCATAAAATATCTCTATGAATGATCTGTAGTTTCATTTATTTAAATTTTTATTATTTATTATATTTTTAGATATTTTCTATTTTGATTTTTTCATTCGTGAAAATATGTTAATGTGGTTCTTCTTTATTAAAGATACACAGCAAGCCGATTACCAGTTTACCGCATCAATCAACTACCGAGCGAACGGCGCGGTAGCAACTTCCTGTCTGAACCAATACACCGAGCTAGTCTCCCAGTACTACCAGACCTTGAATAACGTCCTCTCCGAGAGATGTTCAGCCGTCAACGTCAAAATGAACGTTACCTTCCACGCCGCCGTTACCTCCCTTGTAGAAGAAAATGTCGTCAAAGTCGATTACATTCTGGAAATCGTTCCCGTCGTACGACAACCTCAACTGTACGATCTTTGCGGCAGTACCTTGAATCTCATGTTCGACCTATCGGTACCCTATGCCAATGCGGTGGTGGAGCCACTGTTGAATATATCTGCAATAGGGAACCAGTGTCCGCCTCTTAAAGCCCTGAAATCGGTAAATCACAGAGGATTCACTTGTAATGTAGGCGAGGTTCTGAATATGGATACCAACGATGTACCAAGATGCCGTAAGTATCAGAACTCATTTATTCATCACAAAAGATTACACACATTTTGGATAGGTACCATTACAAAATATATAAACTTATCGGACTTACTTCTTTAACGAAATGCGCATACGAGGTTATTATGTATACTTCCTTCCTTTCATCAATTCTCATGATGGCAGTAGACAGTTGAAAGTCTTTTTCGATACTGTAACTTGATCGGAAAGCTTTAACATCAAGTCCTGCTCAGACAAAAATTCAAGAACCCCTCTTTCATGTTGACTCTGTGTGGAGCTGGAGATGAGCTGATCGTTTTCTTTATAACAGTCAGTGTCAAATTGAATAGCGTCAGTTCAATAAAGTTCTGATTCCATTTACCGAATATTCATGTTTTGTCATAATAATCCGGCAAATATGATTACTTCATAGTTTTTTGATACTAGAATGTTTATAGTTCATTGTCCCGCTGGAACTTTCGCCGGCGAAAAACAAAAAGAGTGCACCTACTGCCCCAGAGGTTTCTACCAAAACCGTGACCGACAAGGTTCGTGCAACAGGTGCCCGCAAGGAAGATACACCCGAGAAGAAGGGTCCAAAAGTGTCCACGATTGCATCCCCGTATGTGGATACGGTACCTACTCTCCAACCGGTCTGGTACCATGTTTGGAGTGCCCCAGAAACAGCTACACTAGCGAGCCACCCACCGGAGGATTCAAGGACTGCCAAGCGTGTCCTGCTAACACGTTCACCTACCAACCATCGGCACCAGGGAAGGACAGGTGTAGATCCAAGTGCAGTCCAGGGCAGTACTCGCCCACAGGATTGGCACCGTGTTCTTTGTGCCCCAAAGATTTCTTTCAATCGATACCAGGGCAGACCTACTGCAACGAGTGTCCCAGCAACATGGGAACCGAAGGTTCTGGAGCTACCGGCAGAGACGAGTGTCACCCCATCCAGTGCAAGGACAACGCGTGTCAACATGGAGGCCTTTGCGTACCCATGGGACATGGTATCCAGTGTTTCTGTCCAGCAGGTTTCTCAGGAAGACGTTGCGAAATCGACATTGACGAATGCTCTTCGCAACCTTGTTACAACAGTGGCACTTGCATCGACTTGCCCCAGGGATATAAATGTCAGTGTCCGCCTGGTTATTCGGGAATCAACTGTCAGGAGGAGCGGTCGGATTGTTCCAACGATACGTGTCCTGCTAGAGCGATGTGCAAAGATGAACCGGGATATAAGAACCATACGTGTCTGTGCAGGTCTGGGTATACCGGAATAGACTGTGATGTGACGGTGAGTTGATATACTTTCATAAAATTACATTATTGTTTGATAAACAAGTTAATACCGAAGTGGTTTTGGGAGATTAAACATTCAGAATCGCAAAATTTGAGACTGCCTTTCTGATTCACACCAATGAAACGGCGAGTTCAAATTTCTACCTGCGAAACAGTAAAGATAAAAACAGCATCCCTGAATATTTCAAGTACTTCTCAAAAAATTATTCGCTTTCTGGAAACAAAACTGACTGACTGAAGATATGAAGAAAGAGAGTAAAGCAAATTTTACGAATCTTCCTACATCAGCTGCTAGCCCCCCTGTGACTGTCTAAATGGAATATCTGTCATTATAGCACCTAGAACCGACTAGAGTGAAGGTCCTACAGTACTAACCAAGAAATAGAATCTACCCAAAACACCAAAACTACGTCAATTCAATTAAATTAATAAAACCTTGTGTTTTATAAATGAATGATATTTGTACTATTATTATTCATATTTGTTTGGAAGATAGTTTAACTTTAATTTTTAAATATCGTCACTTGCATGGGAAATCCACGATATTCTGTAATATTGATGAACAGGAAGAATTTTTGATTTTCCCTCCCATTTCAGATTGATCCATGCTCAGCCAACGGCAACCCTTGCAACAACGGCGCCACCTGCCTCGCTCTACAACAAGGCAGATTCACCTGCGAATGCCTGCCGGGCTGGAGCGGCCAACTTTGCGAAATCAACATCAACGACTGCGCGGAAAAGCCCTGCCTGCTAGGAGCCAACTGCACGGATCTAGTAGCCGACTTCAGCTGCTCGTGCCCCGCGGGCTTCACGGGCAAGCGCTGCCAGGAGAAGATCAACATGTGTGGTAGAAGCCCCTGCAAAAACGGCATTTGCCTGGATAAACTCTTCTACTACGACTGTATTTGTAATCCAGGCTGGACCGGAGAGACTTGTGAGTCGAACATCAACGATTGCCAGCCGAATCCTTGTGAAAACGGAGGACACTGCAACGACGCTGTGGACGACTTTACCTGCACATGTGAACCAGGCTTCACCGGAAAGAAGTGCCAGCACACCATAGACTTCTGTTCTTCGAAACCTTGCCAGAACGGCGCTACGTGTACTGACCTCGTGGACAGCTTCTCGTGCAAGTGCCGCCCGGGCTTCGTCGGACTCCAATGCGAAGCAGAAATCGACGAGTGTTTGAGCGACCCCTGCAATCCAGTTGGAACCGAGAGGTGCGTGGATCTGGACAACAAGTTCACCTGCATCTGCAGGGAGGGTTACACGGGGGCGGCCTGTGAGGTCAATATCGATGACTGTCACTCGCAGCCTTGTTTGAACGGTGGGTCCTGTAGGGACGAAGTGGGTGCCTATCGTTGCGTTTGTCAGCCTGGATGGACGGGTGCCAACTGCGAGACGGATATTGGGAGTTGCCAGTTGAGGCCTTGCCAGAACGATGCAAAGTGTATCGATTTGTTCCAGGACTTTTTCTGCGTGTGAGTATCTGAATTTCGGTATTTTTGGCTTCGTGTCGGATGTGATGGTGAATTCAGTAGTGTCTGTTAGGATTTGAATATGTCATTTGTTGCATTCCTTTAATCGTAGTTTCAAAGGTCTCATTATGTCTTGGTTCACGAGTGCTTTTTGGACGAATAATTTCCTGAAGAGACCGAAAATCATTGTGGTATGACTCACGCGCATAGTTAGGCATGTGGCAAGAGTACAATGACTCAAGAGTTTTTCCAAAATCTACAAATTCCCTGGTCTATGGGTACCTAATCGCAAATTAATATATTTGTGAATCTTGTCTTATTTAAGTATTTTCATGATATTGAAGTTTATAGACCCCTCTACACAATATCTGCCTTATCAGATCTGCTATATTTTCGAATGTGACATTCTTACGATTGTTATTATTGAAAATTTCAATTTGACTACTCTTTTTCCAACTATAATGATCGTGTTGGAGTTCGAAGTAAGAGTAGCTTAAGCTAAACCTCGCCCTATAACGACTAAACATGAAAATGTATTTTTTATATTTATCATTCAGTTAAATAAAGACGATTATTATTATTAAATTTTCTTGACGAATCAACTTTTTCTGTTCACAGATGTCCCTCAGGCACCGACGGCAAGCAATGCGAGACCGCCCCGGAACGCTGCATCGGCAACCCCTGCATGCACGGCGGCAAATGCCAAGACTTCGGCTCGGGCCTGAACTGCTCCTGCAGCGACAACTACAGCGGCATCGGCTGTCAGTACGAGTACGACGCCTGTCGGACGAACGCCTGCAAAAACGGCGCCACCTGCAAAAACGACGCTCCAGGGTTCAAGTGCGTCTGTCCTCCGGGGTACACCGGCAAGTTCTGCGAGGAGGATATCGTGGACTGCAAAGAGAACTCTTGTCCGCCGAGCGCCACTTGTATAGATTTGACGGGGAAGTTCTATTGTCAGTGTCCGTTCAACTTGACTGGAGAGGACTGCAGAAAAAGTGAGTAGACGGACAGAGAGTGAGGGTGGTAGCGGAGAAAGGAGGGAGGTCTGCTAACCGTGTTAGCAGATGTTACTGGAGGCACACAGCTTGGTGTGAAAGTTTTTTATGTTTCGGTATGCAGCCTCACGAAGTCAGGGCTGGGACCCCCTCGCACCGTAGAATTCCATGTCCCACAGTTTTGTACCTGTCTTACCGTGTATTCCTCTTTCGCTTCAAGACTTTGTTTTCCCACGTTGTGTATTGTTTTTTGTTTGGTTCGTTTAGGATACAAAGTTCTGTCATCTATTGAAACTTCTCGAAATACTCAAACAAATAATTATGAGCGTTGAAACTTCTGATATTATTTTCATAATAATCTCATTTAAAAATGAGAAAGTCGAAGTGAAGAATTAGCCATGTTTCATCTCAGAAGGATCTTTTTTCGGGTACACAGCAGCAGCAGCAGCAAAATGTGGGCATATTTTCTTCATACACTCCTTTTTGATACAGTTAAAAAAAGGTTGATTTTTGGTGAACAAAAAGCTTTAAAAAATATTCAAAATCTACACAGTCCAACAAGTGAATTGGATGACACGGTAAAACACGATTAAAATTTCCACAAAATTTGGATTTCCATCAAGTAACGGCCACGTTGATCCAAAAAAAGTGAATTGGAACTCATCATGACAAGTTTTTTCTGTTTAACACCTGCTGATAACATATTACCTCCTATTCTTTCAAGATGAAGAATCACCTAGTAAAACATGTTTTTATTTCACTTCCAGCTATTTCTGTTGACTACGACTTGTACTTCAGTGATGCCACCAGAAGCTCAGCATCGCAAGTTATTCCTTTCTATACCGGATCTAAAACGAGTCTCACGATAGCCATGTGGGTTCAGTTCACTCAAAAGGATGAAAACGGCATATTCTTCACTCTCTACAGCGTATCGTAAGTAAAAAAGTAACAGTTTTATGAGATGATAGGTATATTAAAAAATTCATTCTACCCCATATCGTCCATATTCAGGTAATTTTCTTCCGTGAAAAGGAATATTTTATTTCAACATAAAGAATTAAAATGAAAATCCACAAATTATTAGTAATATTAATGTAAAAAAAATTGTTAAAATTGTTTTTTTCGTTAAACAGCTGTCGTATCCTTACGAACGGCAGCACTCAAAAGTCGAAACTTGTGCGAGCCAAGAATTAACGAGGTCTTACCTTTTAACGTGCGATTCCTAGCACTTTCTCGGGCCATCAGATAAAAATCTGTAGTCGCTAGGATTCGAACCTAGCCGACCAGCAGTCAATGGTTTTGAACGCTTCAGTCTCAACCACTGAGCTACTTGGCCCTTGTTAAAAACACAATTTGTTGCATTATGCAAACGAGTCAGAATAGCTGGTCCGGTTGATGGCAACTTGGTTGTCATAACAAATCTTTGGTTAGGTTCCACATCAAACCACTTGACTCAGCTTAGTTTGATTGTTATGTGGATTGATTTTAGGAAGTGATTCCAAAAAACGACAGCCTTTAAACTCGAATAAAAACAGTGATGATGAAAACTTCGGCCGCGAAAACCTTATCCATTTTATGTAGGAATAATGTTATCTATAGAGATACCTTGAGTTAGATTCACCAAAACACATTTTTTTCTTCCAGAGCCAAACACGTTGCAAACGACAGACGGCCCATGATTCAAGCACATTCCAATGGAGTCCAGATATCAATTTTCCCAGACGTCCAGGACGTATATTTGAGTTACCGAGACTACACCACTGTGAATGATGCTCAATGGCACCACATCGCAATCGTTTGGGATGGAGACAACGGAGGCGAACTTAGACTGATTACTGAAGGACTTATTGCCAGCAAAGTCACGGGATATGGTAGCGGTCGCAAATTACCGGAATAGTGAGTATAATATTGATTATATAAGAACAAGAATGACACAAATGTGTCCCAAAAAATGAGAGTTGCGAGAATAAAATTGTGCTTCATCTGTGACTCGAAATAATGTTCAAGCATTATTATCATAGTATTTTCAATTTTAATGTTTCCGAATAATGATACTTATTGACGAATTCCCAAGTAACAAAGTTCTATTCAAAAAACGTTTTGTTATTTCCGCACTATATGTTCATGTATTATATCTATGAAAATGAATTAAAATGTCAGAGAACTAAAAGTATGTTTGAAGTGAAGTGATTGAAATCCCAATAACATATCTATAGAAAAGCAATACAATAAACAAATAAATTACACTAGCTTGTGTTACTTGGGATACATCCACAAAGCATGCATTTTATTTAATCAAATCATAGTGTCCTGTTGTTATCTATTTTTTTTTCTCTCAGTGCTTGGGTGACACTTGGAAAACCCCAAACAGGAAACCCGAAAGCATACACCGAATCTGGATTCCAAGGCCACCTTACCAAAGTCCAAATTTGGGGCAGAGCCTTAGACGTCACCAACGAAGTCCAGAAGCAAGTAAGAGATTGCAGAACCGAGCCAGTTCTGTACAGAGATCTCATTCTAACCTGGGCCGGATATGAAGAAACAGCTGGAGGCGTAGAACGAGTGGTGCCATCTCATTGCGGCCAAAGGAACTGCCCTCCTGGGTACAAGGGCCAGAAATGTCAGGAATTGGAGGTGGACAAGATCCCACCCAAGGTGGAATACTGCCCGGGCGATCTATGGATCATAACCAAGAATGGTTCGGCGCTGGTTGTCTGGGATGAACCGCATTTTAGCGACAATGTATTGATAACGCAGATACAAGAGAAAAGTGGACATCGACCTGGACAAACGCTGCTGTGGGGTGTTTATCAGATTGCGTACGTTGCCTCGGACGCTGCAGGCAATACAGCGACATGTACCTTCAAGGTATCAGTATTAGGTGAGTTAGTACGTTGATTGTTGTTGATGCATTCGCATTCAAGGTTGAGCGAATATTCTGATTCCATTGGATGCCACAGACGTATCAACTCTCATTAAATGTGCAACTCAAGTGTATTTGCT
Organism: Chrysolina haemoptera; assembly: GCA_958298965.1. Classification (NCBI taxonomy): domain Eukaryota; kingdom Metazoa; phylum Arthropoda; class Insecta; order Coleoptera; family Chrysomelidae; genus Chrysolina; species Chrysolina haemoptera. The sequence continues at coordinate 207,817 of OY282603.1, read as the reverse complement.
CGAATGTTGATCGTATTTCTTACAATAAACCTATTTTGACTGCATACTACTCAATAACTGTGCCATTAAAGTTTGTTTTATTGAGTTTTTTCATCAGATGACCGTCTTTCATTGAGTGTGCAGCCTACAATATTTTTCTGTGATTATCTCCTGATTTCGAGCAATCCTATTGCGAGAATACTCCGCTGTAACCTATCGTCAGGGGGACTGTAAGGAGTTCCAAATATAAACAAAATAATACGTGGAAATACCTCCGATGTCAATGAATCCTGCGTGATTGTTATTAATGTGTTTTCAGCTGAATTCTGTCCAGAGTTAGCAGACCCAATCGGTGGTACCCAGTCGTGCAAAGACTGGGGTGCTGGTGGTCAGTTCAAGGTATGCGAAATTGGATGCAACACGGGATTGAGATTCTCTCAAGAAATACCTTCATTCTACACTTGCGGGGCCGAGGGATTCTGGAGACCTACCAAGAATCCAAGTCTACCTATGGTATATCCTGCTTGTTCTGGTAAGTAGTCTGAATACTTTGTTGTTACTAGTTACTAGTAGTATAGCTCTTGAGAATGCTAACTTTGTTATCAAAACGCGCGTCGAGTGAAAGTGACGTAGTTTTGGTGTTTTGGGTAGTTTCTATTTTTTGAATTGTATTCACACTTGAAGTTCCAAACATCCATTTTCGATAAATAAACATTGTTGTATTTGCTTCACTGAATATTATGTTCACGTAGTGTATTGGGCCTGTCTAGGTTTTTTTATTGATCTGAGATAATTACTCACATAGTAATCTCCAATAAATCTTTTTGTTTATTTTGCACCTTACCATTTTTTTATTCTAAAGCTTCCAAACCAGCCCAAAGAGTGTTCAGAATCGCCATGTTGTTCCCAAGCTCGGTGCTGTGCAACGAAGCGGGGCAAGGAGTTCTGAAACAAAGAGTTCGCACAGCTGTGAACTCATTGAACAGAGATTGGAACTTCTGTTCGTTCTCCATTGAAGGTACTAGAGAATGCAAAGAACTCAACATCGACGTTAAATGTGACCACAGAAACAGACAAACTCGACAAGTCAGCAACGATGAGGATGGAGGTACTTACGTGGTCAACGCTAGTGTACCCATCGGCAAGTGAGTACTATTTGGTATTTTTCACAGTTATCAGTGTTTATTTTTTTTGAGTAGATTTCAAGGCATGAAATTCACTCGGTATAATTGTGTTTGTTGATATCATAGGTGGTATAATCACTGTCTTTTGTTATTAGCGACCTGCTTGGTATCTTAAAATAAGAATTGTTTCGGAATCAAAGTGGCTCTATTAATCGGTATGTTTTGAAAAAAAATCGTGGGATATTTCAACTCGACATTAAGTAGTATAAACTGAGAGTATGACTGGCCCCAGAACTATTCCGCGGAGTACAGCCAATTCTACTTCCTTCATAAAATTGTCTCGATGGAATGCATATAGTGCTCCCTAATTCGACAAAGTTCTTTTTTCAAACTACCAGCTTCGTAAGTGGCGTTTCTTATTGAGACTAGTCTGGAAGTCAGAAATATACTTGTGGACATTTTATAACGTGGGCCCGTTTCTTATGATCGTTGAATATACAAAATTATACCATTCATTCGATTTCTTTGCCACAAAGCATTTTTGGCTGCTTTCTCAATATCGAGTCTTTTTCCGCAATCCATATTTTTCTAGTGCAAATCTCACGAAGTCAACTGGGATGCCAGAAATGAATTCGGATTTGACATGAAACTCACTGATAGTACCTATAGCATTCTGGGAATGCCCTCAGATATCATGCCTAAAACTATCAACTATCACACGTCCTACACTGTGTTCTTCCCTGAAAGAGAAAATTGAGTTCGGAATGAAACTGACCTATGTAATGCAGATGAATGTTGGTTTACCGACGGTTCTGAAACTTTGGAAGGCGTCGGAGCCGGAATATAAGGGATAAACCCAGTAGTGAAACGCTCATTCAGTATGGGTCAATTAGCTACGATATTCCAGGCAGAGGTATGTGCCATTGAAATGTGTGAAACAGAGCTGGAAAATCGACACCACATACGAAAAACAATAAAAATATTTTCAGACAGTTATGAAAGCTCTTGAATCCAACTGCTTTGAATCTAGAGCAAAATGGAACTGTAGAGACACCTTGAACGGGCTTACACAACGCAACAACAACGTTACTCTAGTCTGGATACCAGGTCACACGGGCGTAGATGGAAATGAAATAGCGTACGCTCTAGCAAAAGCAAACTGCAAACTCAAACACCACATGCATAAAATCGGCCTAGCATGCAGAGGGCCGGCCGTCTATGCACGGATAATGATGAAACGGCTATGATGAAACTACATTTTATGTACATGCCATCCCTACATATTACTTGGTAACTTTGGATTTTTTTTTTGTATTGGGCTGCTTTGATTTCCGAACAATTCTGTTTTGAGATATTGCGATAGGCAACGGTCAAGAGTCATCGGCTTTGTGTTCAATAGACAATAGTTGCATGCCAAGTTGATAGTTTAGTTGGATGTGTAGAAGTAGCATGTTGTTTATTGTAGAAATTCCCGGCAAGGCAGGCAATCGTCCAGCGACACCTACGACATAGAAATCTCTTTCCCGGCGTTGAAGTAAGCATGTAGTAGAATTTTTTTTATTGTTTTTATTTATGGAAAAGAAGCGTAGAAGGATCAAAGTATTTCCAAAATAACTTTTTCAGCAGTGTGTTCTGTAATTACTTGAACAAATCAGAACTGGGATATCTTTGCAAGGAGAACTAAATTGTTTTGGTTCCTGAAAAATCGATCGAAAAAAGGCTGTTCAGATGCGTGTTCATAGTTGATATAACAAAAATTAGTTGCTGTAATTGAGTCTGGTCAGAGTGGCTCAGGAAATGATACCAAAAAGTCATCTCTTAGTTGCATATAAGTGGCTTTAAAATTTATTTTAGAATTATTTCTGATAGATATTGATATTGAAAAAAAAAGTTGAACGGTCAAATTATTATTAATGTGAAAAAATTATACAATGATGCGTGAGGATGATAAATATAATGATAATGTATATTTCCAAACTCATCCCAATATCATAAATGTCATGATGATCCTTTTATGCTTCTTTGACTTGAAGGTTATTTAAAGGAATAGCCAATAGCTCCCTGTCATATTTGTCAAATTTTGAATGTTAACTAAAAGTCTGACGAAGTAAGTGTTGTCATTGATAATGGATTTCAGTAAAAAAATCAAATACAAAATATTGATAGATCCATAAAATTATTAATTAATTGAAGTAAAATTTTCAGATAATCATCAATATTTTCAAGCCATTTAAAGATACATTATTTGAAAGTTTTTTTTTGTCCTTGTTCATTCAGTTCTACTATGAAAATTCCAATGAAATCATTGTTCCCATTGCTGATTACAAATGAGTTGGAATAACTCTGCTAACATCGATGTGCTTTTTCATTAGTGATCCAGTGATTCACTCCAACACCAACGAAAGATCTTCTGTAAAATCACTTTTGGAAAAGTTAATTCTTGAAGAAGACCAGTTCGACGTACGAGATATCTTACCAAACACTGTACCAGATCCATCGTCTCTGGTACTTCAGTCCGACTACGCTTGTCCTTCTGGTCAGGTTGTCATGGCACCAGATTGTGGTAAGTTTGCTTTTAATACATTTGCATCCTTTGTCTACCATGAAAATGTATTATTATCAGTAAAGTTTCTCAAATATTTAAAGTACGTAGTTTGTTCAGATAGAGTGCAACCAGGATTGGCCTGAGAACGTGACCACGGGGAACACCATGATTGGTTGATAAACTATCTCCGCATTAGTTTACAACTTGTTGTGCTTTTTTGAAATATGATATTAGAAATTCAAGACAATAACGCTTCACAATCAATAACCAATAAATCATTACCGTAATACCAATAACTAATTTTTTTTCCTGCATATTATCATATAGAATGAAACTAACTGCATTTGTAGAACAACCAATGTTTTCGTTTTCAGTTCCATGTTCCATCGGATCTTATTACGATAAGGACACAAAGAGTTGTATTTCTTGTGCCCAAGGGTTTTATCAGAGCGAATCTGGACAACTGCAGTGTATCCAATGTCCCGTGATAGCTGGTAGACCAGGAGTAACAGTTTCACTTGGAGCTCGAAGTGCTGCCGATTGTAAAGGTAAGTAACATAATGCCACCTTCATATGTAGGTCGAGACTTTGCTAATAATCCTCGTATAATGGTACAACTTTGTTGTTGGTGAAATCAAAGATATTGAAGAATTTGAGATTGATTTGATTTTTCAGAACGGTGCCCAGCGGGTAAATACTACGACCATGAGGCTGGCTTATGTCGCAGCTGCGGACACGGCTTTTATCAGCCCAGCGAAGGATCATTCTCATGTGAAATTTGCGGTTTGGGGAAAACAACGAGAACGAATGAAGCTGTTTCGATCAAAGAATGCCGTGACGAATGTGGCAGCGGAATGCAGCTTGCACTAGATGGTATGTATTGTAACAAGATTTGGTGTATGTGGGTAGGTTTAGCGACATTCAAGCTTTATCATTGAATTACCAGTTTGATTTTTTTGTTAAATCAGCCTTATATGAAAAATAATATGAATCTATCTCTCTAGGAAAATGCGAACCATGTCCTCGAGGAACCTACAGGTCTCAAGGAGTCCAATCTGCCTGTCAAGCGTGCCCCATCGGAAGAACGACGCCCAAGGTGGGAGCTGTCACCGTTGAGGAGTGTTCTTTACCAGTGTGTACACCGGGAACTTATCTGAATGGAACCCTCAACAGTTGCATACCTTGCAAGAAAAGATTCTATCAGCCGGAGTTCCAGCAAACGACGTGTATTCCTTGTCCACCGAATACCAGTACAAAAGGTCCCGCAGCGGTAAGTGATATTTGTTATAGACTATTTGAAGATTTTTCGGGCATGATGATTTTGATGGCGAATTAAAGAGTGTTAACAGTTACTTCCTTTACCATCTGCCTCATATCTAAACTAGAGAAAATAGGGTCTACTGTCTAAACAGCAAAATACTCATCAGCAAATTTCAAGAGCATTTGATGATACTATCCCCACTACTTGAGAATATCCCCACTTTTAGACCCACCTTCATTTGTAACATATCATTAGTCATATGTCACCTATCAGCTGTCACTTAACTGTTACGATCAGCTGTCACTTATTCACCTGTCAGTAATGATGAATTTGTCGCTTGAAAAAGATACTGTGTATCTAAACATGTCGCAAAGACAATACATTTTATGGAAATTTTAATCGTTTTTTACCTTAGTGTCATAACTATGGATTTCCATCAAGTAACGACCACGTCATTCCAAAAAAATGTCAATTGTTTTGGCGCAGATTCGGTAATACAGATATGAGTGTCACCTGTTGGGTTCTCGGATGATGAATGAGTCATTGAATTTCCTGCTAATTATTTTTGCTGCAATGTGAAACTGTGAGGGTTTCTTTACCAAGAAATGACTGTACCAAAGAAGTGACAGGTTGTGATTTCTCACTATCAGGGCATTGAAAAAATGGCATTCGAATGATTATCTCTGCTCAGAAATTGTGCAGTAATCTCAAATATTTCTTGACGAACTTGGACTCAAAGCCTTTATGAACTCACACGGAGAAATAGAAGAAACATTCTAGTAAAATTGATGTTTAAACAAATAATTCAATTCCAAGAATATAATATGTGGTCTTTAAAAAACTCAGATTATGAGAAAACTTTCATGTCGCGAATATTTATGTTACATTGTGTTTATTTTTATCTGGTATTTGGTTATAATCTCAAATTCATATTTGAACCTTAGCTTTCATCATCACTGTATCCATCAAACTGAATTTCCTATATTTTCCTCTACAGACGAGTAAATCCGAATGCACTAACCCCTGCGAGATGATCGGCGCCGAGATGCACTGCGACGCCAACGCCTTCTGTCTTCTGATTTCCGAGACGAGCGACTTCAAGTGCGAGTGCAAGCCGGGTTTCAACGGCACCGGCGAGACGTGCATCGACGTCTGCGACGGCTACTGCGAGAACGAGGGCACGTGCGTCAAGGACGTCCGAGGGCAGCCGACGTGCAGGTGTATAGGCAGCTTCACGGGGAAACATTGTCACGAGAAGTCCGAGTTTGCGTATATTGCAGGCGGAATTGCGGCCTCGGTGATTCTGGTTATCTTCATCGTGTTGCTGATCTGGATGATTTGCGCGAGGTAAGTTCTAGAATGTAAGAATGGAGAAAGTGCCACAAACTCACCTTAAGGAAAATTATACTCCCAGCTAAAATGGATATTGCATATTTTATTTATGGAATATATTTTTTTGGTGTGTGCCATTTCTACTAATGCGATATGAAGCCCAACTGATTCCTATTATATTTCTTGACCTGCTTTATATGAGTTTGGAACTGTACAACCTATAAGTCACTATCTATAATTTACGAACTCGAGTATATCATTGCATATTCCTCTGTTTCTTCTTGCGTCTAATGATAATAGTAAAAGTTCCTTTCCATATTTTGTATCCTGTGAACAATCACTTGAGAACAACCTAAATCTGTCATCATTCCACAGAGCAAGCCGTCGTAAGGAACCCAAGAAACTCCTCTCACCAGCCACCGACCAAAACGGTTCCCAAGTCAACTTCTACTACGGCGCGCCCACTCCCTACGCCGAGAGCATCGCGCCCAGTCACCACTCGACCTACGCGCACTACTACGACGACGAAGAAGACGGCTGGGAGATGCCCAACTTCTACAACGAAACCTACATGAAGGAGAGCCTGCACAACGGCGTCAATGGCAAAATGAACAGTCTGGCCAGGTCGAACGCCAGCATATACGGTACTAAGGACGACCTGTACGACAGGTTGAAGAGGCACGCCTATCCCGGCAAAAAAGGTAACGATGACGATGAAGTTTGTTGAGAAATGCGCGAGATGAGGGGTGGGGGAGGCGGACGGAAGTTTCGGGAAATTCGGGAAGGTAAATATAATGGCGAATTTAAATCATTTGCCCCGAATGGATGAGTTGACTGTTTCCATAGAAATATAATAATCACAAGAATGCCATAATCGACGTCCGAGATTCAGTTTTACAACCCCACATATGGGACGATCACATATCACATACTCTTGGACTTGCGCAGGGTGCCTTTTCTGGTAACGTCTCTGCCAAGTTTTTCAAATTCTTCGTATGTTTCATATAAATTTCGGGATTGAGTCATATGGGTTGATTAGGGCATGTTATTGGGATAAATTGAGTAAAATTGGCAACTCTGCCCCAGAAACATGCCATAACAAATCAAGGGAAGAAGGATAATAGTATCGGCTTATAGGCTTTAGCAGTTGTTGACACCTAGTTTGTTTCGATTTTTTTTCTTCTTGCCATTTGTGTTCTGGTTTCTGATTTTTTCATAGCTGTTTCCCTGTTGTTTTGATGAGCATTGGGTTTTTCTGACATTTCTGTAGTTTGGTTCTGAAGTTTTACTTTGAATATACCTGTTCTTGATTGTTGAATTTCAGTTAGTAAACAATCCGAACTGCTTGGACAAATGATGGATAAAATGAAGTGCATGGTTCAGATATTACTATAAATATTTGTATTTTCCTCGAGGAAAAAACCCGACAGTTCTTGCAATTACCTATAATTGTATCACAAATGGAACACATTTTTTGAAAACATTCGTATACCAAATTTCAACAACATTATTCTTGGATGAAAAATGAAATAACACATTTTTGATATCCCTATTTCCCTATGAGGTGAGTCACGAAGCGAAAATTGATAAAAGCTAGCTATAACGTTGTCCTACCCGAAATTCCATGTCGGAGTAGTGGAGGACGGAGGCGAGTCAAATAATAAAAAAATTATTTACTGAAACCTACATGGTTCAACTGTGAATCTAAACCATCTATGGACCAATGCGAACGGAGCTTGTGTGCGCTTTTAGGTTATGTCTTAATAAATATATATTTATTCATAAAAACATATTTATTAAGACATGTAAGAAAGAGTGACATACACATGTACAGAAGAACAATATATTAGATTTTTCAATATTGCAATGTCTTAAACTGAGAGTCAAAATTCATGAGACCGTCTCTGGCGATATCACTATCTATTGCGCAAACTCGGAGGTATGTGATCTCTCCCTATGGGGTGCCACGTTATTCTGAACTGATTGGCGTTATAGTGCTTATTATATTTCTGTGACTGTACCTCATTTCTCTCAACTCATAATGTATGATATAATGTCATATAATAACATGTCTGATATTGAGTAAACTGGGAAGGATAAAAAATTACAGAAACGCGAAAATTGATTGACACATATTTAATTCCGAGGAGACGTGACAGTCATAACATTTTTCACTTTTTTCCACTGATATCGCTCCATAATTTTCTGCTGTTCGTCCGCCTTCGACTGCCTAGTGTAAACACGCCCTTACTAAAGTACTAACTGTTTCAGATAAAAGTGACAGTGAGAGTGAGGGTCAGTGAACTAATCTGGTCATTTCTGTTTAATGCTCAATAAGTAGCAAATGAATATCTAGTGAATATTTTTTGTTAACACTAAATATTAAGTACCATATGAATGTTAAATTATATTAGAGCAGAATATATGCGAAATGAAGAGTGTTCAGCACTAGAAAAGACTGAAATATTGAGTATGAAGTATTTAGAGTAGATAATATCAAATATTATTTTTTATATATCGAACAATTCTGATTGGTTCGTTCTTCAGAAAATATCGATATATTTGATGCAAATGGTCTTTCCAATTAATTTTGCAAATTATAATATACTTACTCCGTGAAAAGATCGCTTCAGTATTTTCGAGTGTTGTCTTCTTCTTTTTTTCTTTCATGGACTTGTGCATATATTTTGGAATAGGCGTTTCTGAGTGTTTATTTATGTTGAATATCTGTTTATATCATGAACTGCCTATACACATACAAAGATTTATAGCTGCATTAGATGAGAGAAGATGTTTGAATACTTGGTTGCAACAAATCAAATATCAGTGTATTACATAATGTCAATATGTGAAGTATACTAGATTGTTCCACTATTCAACTGTTATCCACTTGGTGAAAAAATTATTAAATTCCACAATCGCAATATACTATCACATACTAGTTCATAATTTCGAACATCTTCTATTGTCGTTCGGACCTACCTTCTAACAATATTTAGTATAAATCATTAATGATAAATCGTAATTGGTGGCAGAACTTTAAGACATCTATGAAAGAGTGTATGAAATAATTTGACATCTATGTTAAAATAAATTAAAAACTACTTAACTGTCAGTTTACTTACTACAAATACTCAAAAACATAACCGAACACTGACATTTTCATAAAAATTTCTAGCACATAATGCCATCCAACCAAACAGAAATATGCTCACTTGGTTTACGCTCTGAAAACATTTTAAAGTTCCATCACCACTTATTTGAACTTTGAGGAAGCATTATGCCCAGTTTAGACTATATTGTTCGTTCTCTAGATCAAATTGTCGATAAGAGAGGTCAAGAGAATGAATGACAGTTGATGTAAATATTTTTAGTTTTAGGTATTCTAACTGTCGTGTGTAGATCTTCAATGATGAAAGAACTACATCGCCATTATATTCTTTGAGCTCTTTTTCTACTAACACGATTTTTCCGTCCTTCCATTACTTATGGACGGTCATGTTCAACAAGTGATTGGCAATATTACTTCCCTTTTTATGTTTGTTGCACATAAATTATTCGGATTCTATTAAAACCTTTTCGTGTTTTTGGGTATTCAATCGGCACCTATTAAGATCAATCACCAAACGTTTTTCAGTACAGCATCATTCTCACATATTGAAGTTTTTTTTCAATAGGTACCTACAAGTTCTGACTTGCAGCACAAAATATCTAGTATATCAAGTTCTATTATTTGAATAATTGAAACCATTAATCGTCACTGGTTTCTGTACTCTGACAAATTTCCATAACTTTGATATGTAAAACTATTTTGGTAATATGTTGTGCATGTAATATTTGAAACGTTTGGACGATTTTCTGATTCGCAAAGTCATATGTTTGCATTCACTTGTTGTTTTTATGATCAATCGTTGGAAGCAAACATTGCAAGTTTTTGTATTTTTTGTACAACATGAATATTTTTATATACAGTAATTTTAATTATTCTTGTAATATTGATAGATATCAATTTGTTATAGTTTTGTAATTATTTTATATTTTATACACAAGAACGATAGTTTATATGAATGGGTAAAAATGAAAGTGATGAAGAATGTATAGTTTTTATACTTTTATAAGAATGACTGAAAATTAAATCCGAATCATGAATGGTGTTTTAATTATTTATTTTTCAAGTTATTCAATGCCCCATCACCTCCGATTTCACTAGTAACAACGACCCCAACTTGGCAACTTCGTATGGAACACCCCTTATATTGTTACTTGTTTTTTTGAGACGATTCTGAGTACCTGAGATCACCTAGTTTTCCCTTCCACTAACTGTTAAAAATGTCAGTTTTATCAAGTGACAATATCTTCCAGACACGTATTCCCGAGATGATAATTTTCACGTCAATTATGACTCCAATAAAAATTCGGATATATAACAATCTTGCTATATCTTGTAATTATTCGTTGAAAATTATGAGAAAATATTGAGGTATCTCTCAAGTATTTTGTGGATACAAAAGAAACTGAATTAAAATTTCACATAACAGAAGTTCATATTGCATTCAATCGCTTGTTCCGCGCTCTCGCTTGCACGCTCGGCTCAGGCGGAACGTGACAATGAGTCATACTTTTTTTGTGCGTGCGCCGGCGTTCATCGATTTATAAGACTTTACCACGTCAAAAATGGCAGACACATAGTGGAGCGTTGAGTTGAATATCACCATGGATTTTTGCATGCGAAACCTCTGCTCTAGAAATCTCTGCTCTGAAAATTTGGTATTTCCGTCGAAGAAGGATGAAATGTATTAAAAGTTGCAATGTTCACAGAATTAAAAAGAATAGACACATACATGGCGAATTTTATTAATTGTATAAGCAATTCTGTGAACATCCAGATAAATTTCATTCGTATTTTCGGATGAGAATCTCAACTTTTGGATAAAATTGAATACAAGCTGCTAAAAAATGGACAAACTTCATTGTAACCCCATCAATCCTATAGAGCGTCTATCAGTAACCCTTAGGTTACTTATGAAATCTTATATATTTTGCCTCATTCTCTGTGCTAGCAGATATTGAGCATGAGGTTTGGCCATGTCTTTTAAGAGGTTTTAGCTTTCAAAAATTTAAACTTTTAAACTTTCAAACTTTCGAACTTTAAAACTTTAAAACTTTAAAACTTTAAAACTTTAAAACTTTAAAACTTTAAAACTTTAAAACTTTAAAACTTTAAAACTTTAAAACTTTAAAACTTTAAAACTTTAAAACTTTAAAACTTTAAAACTTTAAAACTTTAAAACTTTAAAACTTTAAAACTTTAAAACTTTAAAACTTTAAAACTTTAAAACTTTAAAACTTTAAAACTTTAAAACTTTAAAACTTTAAAACTTTAAAACTTTAAAACTTTAAAACTTTAAAACTTTAAAACTTTAAAACTTTAAAACTTTAAAACTTTAAAACTTTAAAACTTTAAAACTTTAAAACTTTAAAACTTTAAAACTTTAAAACTTTAAAACTTTAAAACTTTAAAACTTTAAAACTTTAAAACTTTAAAACTTTAAAACTTTAAAACTTTAAAACTTTAAAACTTTAAAACTTTAAAACTTTAAAACTTTAAAACTTTAAAACTTTAAAACTTTAAAACTTTAAAACTTTAAAACTTTAAAACTTTAAAACTTTAAAACTTTAAAACTTTAAAACTTTAAAACTTTAAAACTTTAAAACTTTAAAACTTTAAAACTTTAAAACTTTAAAACTTTAAAACTTTAAAACTTTAAAACTTTAAAACTTTAAAACTTTAAAACTTTAAAACTTTAAAACTTTAAAACTTTAAAACTTTAAAACTTTAAAACTTTAAAACTTTAAAACTTTAAAACTTTAAAACTTTAAAACTTTAAAACTTTAAAACTTTAAAACTTTAAAACTTTAAAACTTTAAAACTTTAAAACTTTAAAACTTTAAAACTTTAAAACTTTAAAACTTTAAAACTTTAAAACTTTAAAACTTTAAAACTTTAAAACTTTAAAACTTTAAAACTTTAAAACTTTAAAACTTTAAAACTTTAAAACTTTAAAACTTTAAAACTTTAAAACTTTAAAACTTTAAAACTTTAAAACTTTTAAACTTTTAAACTTTTAAACTTTTAAACTTTTAAACTTTTAAACTTTTAAACTTTTAAACTTTTAAACTTTTAAACTTTTAAACTTTTAAACTTTTAAACTTTTAAACTTTTAAACTTTTAAACTTTTAAACTTTTAAACTTTTAAACTTTTAAACTTTTAAACTTTTAAACTTTTAAACTTTTAAACTTTTAAACTTTTAAACTTTTAAACTTTTAAACTTTTAAACTTTTAAACTTTTAAACTTTTAAACTTTTAAACTTTTAAACTTTTAAACTTTTAAACTTTTAAACTTTTAAACTTTTAAACTTTTAAACTTTTAAACTTTTAAACTTTTAAACTTTTAAACTTTTAAACTTTTAAACTTTTAAACTTTTAAACTTTTAAACTTTTAAACTTTTAAACTTTTAAACTTTTAAACTCTTAAACTCTTAACTTTTAAACTTTTAAACTCTCTCTATGAAAATTTAAAATTTTGGTCTTTGGTCAAGTGTTTCGCAATGCCCCAACTTTTAAGAAGAACAAAATTTTGTGACAAATGGATAATAAAAAAGTATGGTGCAAACTTTTTGAAACTCACTGTATAATTGCATTTACCAGATTTTATTATTTTTACTCTGTCCGTTTTTTCTTCTGTTGTTCAGTCTTGGCGTGAAATATTTTGAACTTAACTATAGCCTCAGCTTTCGAAGAAATACTTGAATTTTCAATTATTTTTATTGTTTTTAATAAAAGCTTGTTATTAAAAAGATTTTTACGTATTTTTATATATTTTTTTTTTCTTCATAAAAGTTGTCGATTTTTTTAATATCTCTAATCGAGAAATGCTCTGTCACGATATCGAAAGAATTTATCCAATTTTGGACCATTCTTCCGAAAAAAAAAACTTCCGTTCGTAGGTGATACCACGAATGATCAATGAATGGATAACGATAATCGCAGCGAACGGAGACGTACGAGCAGATTGACACAATCACCCGGAGAGGAAATGCGAGTGGTTCGACTCAGAACACTGTTGCCAATTCATTACAAATCTTCTGAATTAGAGGAATTTTGTCATGTTACCGTTTTCCGTATTTTAAATCAATGCGGAACCCCTAGGTAGATATTTGAAAAATAACAATATTCGTCTTTTGAAATTAAATAACCGTCAAAATAATGAACTATCAACATATATCAAACCGAAGTGCTCTTTCCAAGAAATTGAAATAAATTATCTATTGATAGCTATTTTTATTTTGTAAACGATCTTTTCGTCTTTTTTAATACACTCACAGACACATATTTTTCACATTTTATTAGTGTGGTACGTTGTTCAACATATTTCAAAACTGAATAACTCGCAATCCTTCAGAAACTCTTGAATAATCATGGAATATATGTTCATTGAAAAGTCGATAGAAGTTCGCAAATCGCGAATGTTTTGATGAATCTCATTCTTTTGGGTGTAATCGCTTTTCTGTATCTTCAAGTTGAGATTCTGCAAATATTTTCAACTGTGACTGATTAATTTAAAGTCACTTTGTAAGGAATTTCGGTTTTCTCTGAAAACTATTTGACAACATAGCAGTTGGAGACTGTCTGTTGTTCTGAGGTCCGTGTAGTGTCGGCGTGGCGACCACAATGTTGTCATGTCTTACGTTCAATCACTAGAATATCTTTAGGAATATTGAAGAGCTTGGCTTATCAAAAAATTTGACCTACGCATTCCTCAGGTCAAGAGTGAGCTGATGTCGTAGACCGAAGGATTTATAATGGCCTGCCAGGATGGTGTTTTCAACACCCTAGTCTATCATAATCGCGTGATGGGTATAGAGGTCCCCGACAGTAAATGCAGAGCGTGTCGTGGGGTGCGTTAGACCATAACGTATTTGCTGTCTGCTTGTCTGTTTTTTTTTTTTTAACAATTTGTCAATTACATTTGTATCTAGAAAAAAAGCGAAGAAAATTTCCTATAAGATGGTGTTATCGTGCCTAACAGTTCGCTTGTATGTGTTATCTAGTTCGATTACCTTGAAATTGGGCGCGTGTCAATTCCATTGACGATCCTAAATGAAATTTTTGATGAAAAAAAAATTCGGTTCCAAAATTGCGGAGGAGATTATGGTTCGATTATTTGAAGTTGATATGTGAGGGTTCATGATTTGTAGATTTTGATTTTTTTTTAAACTTCATGAATTCAAGATTGTGGCTTCAAAATGGCAAACGTTTGTGATAATGCTCCAATTTCTTTCAAATGATCCGATTCGTTTCAAAATTTATAATTGGAAGTTTTCAGGGGTCGGAGATTGTGAATTTGTTCTAAATAATTGGAAATTAATATTTAGATGGTCTCCTCCATTGAAGAGTTAGTTAGTTCAAAACTTAGAGGAAACAAGCCTTGTAATAACTAGCAAAAATCCATAGAATAATGCATACTAACTGAAGAACACCAGATAAAATAATTAAAAAACACTTTTTAAAGGAAAAGTCTTATTGAAATGTGCTAAAAACGTGAAAATGATTTTTTAAATTTGTAGTATAGGTTATTCCATGAGTTACGTATTCAAAATCTTGCCACTTTCGTATTCTAATTGAAAACAATGAAAACTAGATCCCGAGCTCTTGAATCTGTAATCGAATTACCCATATTAGGTACACAACTAAAGAAATCATGTTTTAGCGTATTTCCAATGTAGGAGAAGAAACACAAAACATCTGGCAACATTGCATTTAGCGAGATCGGTCGGCCCCAATTCGTGAAATGCAGCTTCAAGGTTCAGTTTGGTTCAGTTTTGCTTGTTGAGATGTTTGAGTTAACGTTTTTGGTGTGTTTGCTTTTGTTTACTACATAGTTTATCATTCGTGTTTGTGCGGGTGTTTTGTTGTGTATTTGCCTTCATCCACTTGTTCATCTCACAAGCTTACTGAAAAGTTCACCAGATAATGGAATAAAATGGTATGTACTTGTAACAAGTTTTTATAAACTCATTAACATTTACGACATTTACGTAAGAGCATTTCTGTATTTTACGTACATTGAGATTCACCAGAAAGTGGCAAAAATTTTGGAAATACTTGTGCCCAATTGAAACTAGGTAGGTATTCTATGATCAAATCTCAAATTCGAGACAGACGGCTTGCTCTCAAAATATCTTGTGCGTAAGAATCTGGACCTTCGAATCAGTTTATTCTAAAGTACTTGCAATTCACAATAACCCTGCTTGCAGAAAATGAAAAAGATTAACCGTTTTCGCACACTTTGGCATTCAACCAAAATACGTTAACATGTTTACATCTTCCAAGAAAAATCTGTTCATCATTAGTCAGTGACATTGAACGAAAATTGACTTTTTTTTTATGAATTGAATTTCTTCACCAGTTAAAATTATTCTCCAAACTTGGATAGATTGAAACCATAATTTATTTCAAACTCAGTCTACTTTATTGAGTTGGATGTTGACAAAACTTTTACATTATATTACTATGAGCGAGACTATGAGTTTAACACATTCAATAATTTTAAACCCAAATAATTCAACACTGACAAATTATTTTCAAAATAACTATACTTGCTATCTATATCAGGTTAACATCTGGCACAATAGAACAATGTGTTTTTGTATAATTTACAATATTCCAGGAAGATCCAAAAGCAGTTTTATTAAGTATACGTCTTCATAAAAAAATCTGTTATACCTACATGTGCACTATCTTTGAATAAAGAATAACATCTACAACCATTCATGATTTCTTTGGGCTATTAATTGTTCATTGCATTGCCAGGTTTATGTAGATCTTTCAATACACTCTGTCAACATCTGTCGTAGAAATAAAATAAGGTTTATTATTATGATTCTACTCAAGTCATAAACTGTTATTATTTGTACTATCTATCTCAGAAGTTGAATTTTCTCATAAACAGAAATATGAACCGCCATCTACCTTTGTTTACTTTTAATATATCAAAATATAAGTGTGTCATCAGATAAAAGACAAATACTGCTTACTAGATAACGATCGATAACAGGATGTTTGCAAAACATTTTGAATTGTTATGATTTTTCAAAGAAATGATATTAAGCAATTGATAAAACATTTTGAAATTCTGTCTACCTCAAACCTGAAGTACGTTCAATTTAAGTATGACAGAAATAGTTATTTACCTAACAAGTGCGGAAAGTAGTACTTTTCCGCACGCGACGGCAGTTGCACGAACGACGCAGAGCGGAGTTCGGGCATGCCGTTAAGGGCGGAAAAGACATTTTCCGTAAGAGTTAGGTACAATATTTTTCCTACGAGTGTTTTTGTCCATCTTATTTAGGTTTTTAATAAACAAGTTTTTCTAATAATGCTACAAAATGACACATAAGACAGAATAGTTACATAGATCATTTAGTTAGTCCTAAATATCCTCATTTTCAACAATACAAAAATCGTGCGGAAAAGTAAAAATCGTACGGAAAAGTAAAAATCGTGCGGGAAAGTAACTTTTCCGCACGATTTTAAATCGTACGGAAAAGTACAACTTTCAAAACGAAAAATCGTGCGGAAAAGTTACTTTTCCGCACGCTCGTAGGAAAAACCTTTTTTACTGAAAATTGAAGAAGAGCAAGACCAGATAAATGATCGAATCGCTTGTGGTTAACCGAGTGGTTAACTAACTATGTTGCTTTGTAGTATTACACATTAGTCATAATGTGTTGTAACTGAAAGTTGATAACATGGATTTGAAAGCAAACCAGAAAATCATTGCTTTGAATCTTCCAACTCTGATAATTATATTGTCAATCATACTTAGTGCCTTATTCACAAATATTTTTTCTTTATTCCCAAAACTTCTTATTCGATACTTCTGTTTATATATTGTATTACTTTCGCTAAAGTTGAATAACATTTTTTATGAGGTAGCGCTGTAGGTTTTCCTATAGCTTCAAAGTGAAAATGCTACAAAATATCGATAAGTCGCCATGGAACCCTACGGCAAATAATAACAGTAGCCGTTTTCCACACACTCAGACCATGCCTGTGAGTATACGCTACGAGTGTTCATGATGGAATATTATTATTATTATTATTTAACGAATATTCCATTCGAGCCCTGTTTCGATTTATGATACATCTGGAAGAACGGTGGTATTATTTATTCAATAAACCACTGTCCACGTCCATCATTCGGAGTTCAAAGATAAAATCTTGATACTTATTTCATATATTATCAGTGGCTGCCGTGGCCAGTGACTACCTCATTATTATTTTTTTCCGTCAGGAATAATATCCCACTCGAACTTTATATCCAGCGCCCCGAGCTTACGCTACAGCTGCAGGAGCACTTTGGTCCCAACAGCTATGACATGAGCTTTTTGCTGAACGGATTTCATCTTGGTGACAGAGTTTGGGTTATCTCTTTTATTGCCTCAAAACGTTTATAAATTATAGAAATGTAGGCTTTCACGGCTGGCGTCAATTTCTTTGAGCGTGTCAGAGAAGGCCATCTCCCAACTAGCATGTTACAAAATTTCCGTTATGTTGAAAATGAATATTTAAAGGGTCTTGTAAATCAGGTTTGTATTGATAAATCCAGATTCCTATCATCTCTTTGATTCCGTCACTTCCAAATTAACGCTGTTTATATATGGAAATAATGTTATTAGGGTTGCATATACAGTATCGGAAAGTTTTCATCGGGGGTATAGACAAATCTATGCGAGCAACAAGGAACGCAATGATATGATAATACCACATAAATAAGAGAGACTCACTACTGTACGTCTCCCCTAATACCTCGTCGGACGAATTAACAGCCACGTCGATATCGCTTCCTCGAGCGAGTCGAGGAGAAATTGTAATGCTCTCTCAACATAATAGCAAGCTATTCTTTACGCCCGATGAAAACTTTCCGATCAGTGTTTTACGAACTCACTGAGGAATTAATATTGATGTTTATTATAACCCTCATACAGTCATATCGTACCCGTAACCAAAACAAAACCGAAAGCGGATATTTCGAATGTCGTTCATTACTGAATACTGTGAAACAAAATGCATTTGAAAGAAGAAGAGTATTATAAAGCTATTACTAACTCGAATGATTTTCGACGCTTATTGCACCTACAGCTCACGTCGCAAACTTCATTCTAATGAGTAGTTGCCATCATTACACGATCGTTGAATAATCTGATATTTTTCGTGTACTTCGGAAACGGCTTTAAGTAAAGATTCGTATAAAATTTTGTAATTAGATTTTTTTGCATTTTAAGTGTATCCATATAGTAAGTTTTTCGAAAAAAACGTGATTTAATTAAAAAAATTCTTATTACGAATCGGTTCTGTGGGAAATAAAATATCTCATTCATAACGAGATGAGTGAAACATAATAAACATTATTATTATTATTGCTCCTCCCAGAATTCACAATAATCCATATTTTCCAATATCCTTGTCTGGGCTACTTGACAGAATAATTGCGTTCGAGGTCATATCCGCAACACCTTCGTAGTAGGTACATCAGTAAAAGTAAAATGTGTATCCATTTTCGAAAAATACCGTTATTCAGCACACTTAATATTATCAGCTTGAATAACCAGTGAATTAATTTATTCAATGACTACATCTTTCATCAGGAAGCTGGTGATAAATATACATTCACGAAATGTTATCACAACAAACAAATTCAGTGACTATCTTCAGTTTCATTTGAACAGACAATATATCGCTTCATTCCTCGTTAATTCTCACTTGTTTAATACGAGAACTATTTATTCCTCGCGAATTATGACATAAGTATTTGTACACGGGATTAGGCTGAATAATTTAAAAAATTAAACTGTCTTATTTTCAAATTTTGATTCAGCGTAGTATTTATATAACCAACGGAAAACTATAGATTGAAAATTTCAGGTATATACCATTTTAATATGCGATGATTGTTTTTTCATATGACGCGACGTTTCCTCGGGGACAAACTCTTTTTTTAATACTTCTGTTACAAAAACATTGCATACTTATACAAAAAAGTCTTTCGGTCATATCATAAAATCATCAATTGTTCTACCGTTATCGGGTTCCATCAAGATTCACCCGTTGAGCTCAATCCTCACATCCTTTTTTCGTGACATTGGATACTTGCCAAACAATTCTTTTAAACTTTTAAACTCACTGCCTCGGGTAGTGTTTCCTGAGGCATAGAGCCTGCATAAACTCCAGAACTTCCCACCTACTCTTTCTCGGCTCTCATATTGTTCCCTGAACATTATAGAATTTTATTTTTCGTGATTATCAGAACAATTTTATTGAAAATTGAATAAAGTTCATTTTTTACACTAAGTAATCCGACTTTGTCAATATTGGTCTTCCAAGAAAATTAATTTATTTGCAGTCAGTCGTACTTTTACTCGATTCAACTTTGTTAATCTTGCCTTCACTATACTTGACCTAAAATAACCATGGTATTCTTCCATTGGTTCAAAGTAAACAAGCAAAGTTCTCGAAAAATATCTGTCAATTCTCCAAATGTGACATTGATATTTGAATAAATATATCCTGTACTCCACAGACGAGTCTCTACGTGATACCCCTGTCTGCAAAGTTCATCTGTTTATCGTCTATTTTTATATTCACTTATCATCCCACAACTATCCTCTGATATATTTCTGACAGCCATTTGAAATTTGATTAGATAACAAATGCAGCAATCTAGCGTTGTTATGCTCTATTATTTTTTAATTATGAAACAAGTTTCTGTATATGAACGAGCTCAAATGGACTTTGAACAGCTGACAGCTCGTAATTGTTTCTAATTCTTGCACCCGGATGTGGGAATTAAGGAAAGATTCAGCTCATGTTTTCGTCGAAGAAACTGCATTATAGATTGATGAATTACTATTTCAGAGTTATACGTAGGAACGTGTTTTTCTCTGTTTTCAGTTATAAAAGTTGTTTGTATATTTTGTTCAGTAGGTATTTATATTTTCTTTGGATTCATGAAATGTTGCTATCGTTCAAATGTAAATTATTCAAATACACATAAACGTACTATAATAAATATACCTGCTACCCAATTAATTTTTTCATATTCAATAAATATGATTAGCACGGTTTCACTTCCGCGTATAATATACCAACCAATTTAGTTGATTATGAATTTGAACTTTCCTCCAACACACTTCAACTTTCCCACCTGGTTGAATCCATATGTGCCTATTGCGGTTGTTGCAATTCTGCGAAAGAGATAGATTATTATTCATAATTTTTTTATACGCGTGAATTATCCTATATCAGACTGGTCTGTTTATATTGTCCAATATGCGGTGGCGTTTTGAGCTAAGTGAGGATGTTGTTGATGAGATAAACGGCTTTTATGACTCATCACAACATTGATGTGCGCTCAGTTTGCTGTTAGTATCACCATTTCGTATCAAAGTGTGGTCGTTGTCTTTCTTGGAAACGAATTCATCTGTCCAAGAGAAACAATAGACGACGAATCATTGTTTTGATTCTGTTCATTGAACCCATAATCAGGGGTTGAGAAAACTACGAGGGTTGCGTGAAAAATTAAATTCCTCAACTTTATTATTTACACCAAACATTTTTCGCATGTGATGATGAATATTTCGAAGTCTGAAAGTCCGGAATAATAGATATCCATAATAAAAAAAAAAATTTTAGCAAGACAAAACATTTTGAAGTACACGAATCACACAAAACAGATTCATTCAAAAACAGTTTGTTTCGAGCAGTTTTAAAGAGCCTGAAGGTGTTTCCCTGTTTTGCCGTACCAGTGTGTGTCACTTCATATAATTCGTGGAGGAAAAACAATCTTGTGCCGGGAAGTAGTTGTTTTCTGTTAGATATTACAAATAAGTCACATTTTTCATTTTTCAATTTTCATGGAGAATGTTCCCCCTTTTCAATTTTTATCTAAATTAGTCAAAAACATTTTGCTTTAAAACATTTTTGATTTCTTGGTGTGTCGCCAGCCGTGGACAACACGTTGAAGCGCCGACTCTAATTGCACTGTTTTGATGTACAGCATAACGTTTTGCATGAAACCGTTTTGCTTTCAGGCCTTTTGATTTATCGGTGTGTTCTCAGCCTAAAGATACATATCCGGTGTGCGTTGGTTTTCGGTACATTTTGTGGGTGAGTTACTCCCTAGTAATTAATATATGAAGTTGTCATTGTCAGTTGTTTAATAAATAAATAAGTTTATCAAAAAGTCTTCATAAATATTTACAACATATTTCTACCAAAATACGTAACCAAAGCATTTTTTCAATGTAAATATATTCACGGTAATATATTCTAAATAACAAAAATGGATCGCGAAATTCCTTGCTAAGCGCAAAACTCGAGAACGGCTGGTCCAATTTACCTATTTTCATTCAAATATTCTTTGACGTTTGAGGAAGGTTTTCACGACAAGAAAAATTTGAAAAATTGCCCGGAAAATTTTGTATTGCAAATTCAAGGATTTTGCCCTCGACTTCGCCAAATAATTCCTATTATAACAAATAACTCCAGTACCTACTAAGAAAGGAGGCACAAAGCTATCTGCAAGTACCACAAAGCATTTCCACTGGAACCGGACTTTGATGTGAACGTCATTTGAATCGCTATATGTAAACCTTTTATTGGTGTACTTGGTATCATTTTTGATGACTGATGCATAGGAGATCGATAAAATTCACAAACAAAATAACCGCTTTTGCAAAAAAACATAACATGTATTTACAGTAGCTTTCAACAGGATCTGACGCATACGATAGTTCATCGAGTACTCATACTTTCTGGTTTCGTTCGACGAGAAATCAAGATAATTGCATATCCGCACAAAAATAAATAGCGTGTTGGGCAAACAAGTAGGAACGTCTGCCACACACTATAAATAATGTCATAATGGAACAAAGTACCACTTTTTTTAATAACAGCAGGTTAATAGGACATTCTGTTTCTACACATGGGATGTAACGTAATCTAGAACTACCAGCATGGGGCCCGAGAGAAAGTAGTTCAGATTTCCATGTATGGGTTAATGCTTGCCTTGATTCAATTATCGTTTTTAAGATAGTCGCTAAGTATTTCTAATGATTCCTTTTCTACGTACGGGTCGCCAAGTTTTGTTGCCGGAAACGCAAAATTTATGATGACAATGTATGTGCAAAACATTTTTATATAACGATAGTCCTTGACGACCGACGGTTTACTTGTTTTACTGTCATTCACCTATACAGTGAAGTTATGGCAAATAGCTGTCAAACAACAACTTCGCCTCTGGCTAATGCCTCGACGGATAATGAATTATATTGAACAGACATTTGTGCAATGTTCCCCCATTGCAGAGGACTCCATTGTCAATGCTGTCTATAACCAACTAGCAGAAATTTGTTCGAGCAGGGGCACCACCTTCAGGATAGTTCTCATCATCGCAAGGGTAGGTACCGATTATCGTTACTTATCAAATTCTCTAAAGAAGTTCTACCTCTGTACTCATAGGACGGATATACATTCTAACAGTTACTTGATATTGTTTTTTTTTATCATTTGAAAACGAGAGGTTGCCACCAGTAAGTCATTAGCAACATTGGGTACATTAACATTTACAATTCAATACAATACATATTTTACAATTCAAGGTATCTACATATAATTTCAGATTGTTTTTATAAGAGATTCACATATTTCAACATGAAATTACGGCTGTTATTTGAAGTTTATTCAGAAAAGGTTAGAAGTGTCATGACGTTCTCCCAGTAGAGTTTTTATATCTGGCTTCCAGTTATGCTTCCGCCTTATGTTCTCGAATCTGTGTGGAACTCGACAAACTGACACTTGACAGTCATCACATTTTCACAGATTCCGCAGATACCGCAGTGGACACAATATTGACCCTTGAGGCAGTTTATTGATTTGGCATACCTACTACATTATTTTCTAAAAAATTTGCTGATATTCAATAACATTGTAATTGTTGTTACCACTCTTGATATCTTTATTTAAAAAAGCTCTCACTAAAGCAAATTTGAGTTTTTCTAGATAAGCATCTGTACCTGTGTACTGAGGTAAGTACTTAAAAACAAGGCAATCCATTTTGATATCTGTTCATGCCATTAACAGTACTCTTCTTTGAGAGAAATGACTTCTATTTAAGCGATGTTTCAAATGACCTACTTATTGCCCTCCAAGTAGATCGTTGAACTGAAAGTCAAAACTCCTTATTGGATAAACATAAATGGCGCGTTAATACGAAGCACATTGGGCTTGCTAATAATTCCTTATAGGTTTTCAGAGAATAAAGCAAATTATTATTGTTTCAACGTTCAAGGATCAAAAGTAGTCATCCATAGAATATTTCATTGTTTCTTAGTGTGCTTCAATGAACAAAGGAAATGAATTAATCAAGTGATCGATCGTTTAATAAAAGCAGCAATAAAGGTATCTCAAGTTTGAATTAATTGTATTTGAATTCCGCATCTTTGCATTGATAATGATAAAACTCGTTTTTTGCTAGTGTAATAGACGAATCTTTATAGCTACCTCAATAAACTTACTGATAAAAATAAAATAAAGACAGGATGTTGTTTTGATGATTCATATTCATTTTTCTGAATTTTGTTTCTCTTGGATTTATCAATATAATGATTTGAAATTGAACTTTTGATGAATTCACTCTTGAATTTTGACCAGAAGTTGAATCATATGTCAATTCTAAAATTTGAACCAGTAATTCGTATCTTATGGTGAGAAAGCAACAAAATGTATCTCAATTATCATGATGAGAGGTGACTTTAAGACAGCAAAATTTAAATAAAAAAATAAAATGAAAAGCAGTACTAAATACCATACCTATGTATCATTCTAATTGAACTAAGAATAAAAATATGAGGCTGTCTAATTCTTTTGCAGTTACAAGGCTAAAATGAAAATTGGATGTATGTGGAAAGTTCTGAGCGAGAGCTGAAGGCGAGTCTGAGGAACAAAAACCATCGTCGTTCTAACCGAGTAACATACTTTCTCAACGACGAATTTAAATATTATTAAATATAATCGTAACAAACAATAATTTTGACATTTCAATTCCAATCATGTTACTACGATGACAGTCAAAGCTATTATTAGAAAAGTGTGAGATTTTTTTTTCAAGTTCTAGTTCTCACGAAAAGGAAAATCCTGTATTGTTCGAAGAACATCGTGAGAGTCAAAGAAAAATAGGTAGGAATTGGTGTTCCACTTGAATTTCTGAAGGCTGTATGCCTCAGGGAACACCACCCGAGGCAGCGAGTTCCAAAGGTTTGCCGTTCGGTGAAAAAACGAGCCCTGAGAAGCAGGTGTGGCATGTCTCCAAAGTGACGGCATGTGGATGTGAGGACTGAGCTCTATGGATCAATCACGATGGGACCGCTAACGGTGGAACGATTGATAATATTTCGGAAGAGCATCGTCCATGAAAATATCTATAAAACAGGGACAGATCGCCAACTTTTCTGCGATGTTCCAGAGAAGTAAGCGAGTTTGTGAGCTAAGTATCACCGACGAGACGAATTCTATTTTTTTTTTTTTATTACGAAAGAGGAAATGAAATATATTTAAACTGTTCAGGGATACAGGTGTTAAATATTTCTTAAATCTCGAGAGACTTTCAACATTGTGTTGTCAAATTCTATTTTAAGAATACATTCCATCTGGATATTGTCAACTACTGAATTAAAGTTCTTGAGTACCTCATCAAACCATTAATATCCACCAATTCTCAGTTTACCGATGTAAAAAATGTAAATCAATATATCATAATCTGTGAGCGTAACAGCAAATATAATAATATGATGACCAGTCTTCTTTTCCCAGCACAAGACAATCCTTCGGTATTCCAAATTTTTGGAGGAGGGTGTTAAGTTAACGTTTCAAAATGATTCAAGTTGACTTCTAAGCACATATTTTTCATTTATTGTTGACAGAGATGGCTGGAAATGAAAACGTCATGTTTACTCTGAGATGCATTATGTTACAGTGCTTACCACGCTTAAATTATAAACTAATGAAAACAAACGCAAATGTTACAGTAAACATAATTTTTTGTCGAGTGTGTAATTTTTTTCTATGAATCATAGGACATCGACCAATGATACTTAATCACAGTATATCGAAGCAATTTTCGATTCTGTGATCGAAAAGGGCATTTGTCACCGAATTTTGTCAGACACGTGCGAAACTTATCAATATTTGTATCTATTTGGCTATATAGGAAGATTATGATATAACCAAAGTAACTTGCCCAGTGTGTACTTCATGTCATTATACAAATTTCCAAATTTTTCAATTACAAATTGAAGGATATCAAATATAAATTCGTTACTTATTACTTATAATGTTTTATTTCTTAAGTCGTTCATTTGTTATCTATAAGAATACTATCATGTGAGTGCCTTGAGTTGAAGTAGTTTGTCCAGAGCTACGTTGGCGCATGAGGCACAACCTTCAAAATTACAGCATATTTCTTTTCACCAGAGAGAGGAATCTAGTACATATGTCAGAGGAGTCGAAATACCATGGGTTGAACCTGGGTAAAAATGTTCAACCACATGAAGTGTAATATTCAATTGTTTCATCACAATTGCATGGCATTAACAATAATTGTGTCCGTGTGCAACGTTGCACAAATGAATACCAGATCAAACTCGATGTCCGTAATGGACAGTAGTTGTTTTTTGTCAGAGATTTGCCTCATTTCTGCCTGTGTGGGAATGTGTGGAGAGAAGGTTATTCCGACTTAGTGAAAATTATTTATTTTCATCCAATTGATACTCTTCGCCGAAAGACGAAACACTTGTCGCTCTTCGTTCGATTAATTCATTTAATTGTTGTTAACAATTTGGATAAAGTTAACACTAGTTCGAAAGTGCTGACGCAAAGTGTGCCTGCTTAGCTAGTGTTGAAAATTCATGAATGTTAATTTGCGTTATTATTAGAGCTGGGCTTTGACCTTCACTTCAAAACAATTGGGAACAATATCCTAATGAATATGGTTACAAAATAAGTAACAATCGTTATTTTGACGCGAAGCGAAAAAAAGATTTATACTTACATTTCATTCATTTCAATGATGTTCCTTCGAGTTATGTAGTTTGTTGTCTTTCTGTATCGGTGAAAGTATTTGGATTCTTCAAAAATATGTCTATTTGGACCTCTTTCCCACTAATTCTGATAAAATTCTATATTCAACAATGAACTGCTCCATTGCAAGAAATATTTCATTGTAAATTAAAAGAAGGGTGAAGACGCATGGGAAATGAATTCTAACTATTCTCCTATCTTCTTTTTACTAAAGATCAACATTGCTTCACGAAAGATCAATACATATTGAAAGTAGCAAATCCTTTTATAATACGATATTCTCATCATTAACAGAAAAGGAATCATGCCTGATTAATCAACTAATCTGATTGGTCTGAATTCACTCAAAAGCTACATTATGTGTCGACACAAGATAAAATAATGTTTACAAAATATTCTCAATTCCATTTGGAAATATTCAGTAAATTTCAGAGAATTCAAAGCTTGTAATTTTCTTATCAGCTCGTAATTCATAAGGAATGTTTACTATTCAACGGCATCTGATCAAAATTGTTGTTTAACAACTCTCTATAGTCTATATCATTATTTTAGGTAGGTACACTTTTTGTGGAATTTCAATTTTTATACTTACATAAAAGTTACTGATGTCTGAAGAAAAGTACTTAAATCTACCATAGAATTCCATAATATTCATATATAGGCCTGTCACTGATGAAAGTGATAAACTTTGGAAGACACTTAGGCAGGCATGTTGAAAAATGTAATTTCACGGGTATAGTAGAACTTGTGATTCCGGCATGAAGAGAAACCAGCTCGTTTTAGTCATATCACTCACGAATTCCTTGAAAACACTCTTGGTGTGGAATAGAAGGACATGAGGGACTATAACCGGCCACCAAGATCTCCGGACATGGATCATATAGGCTATTGCTTTTCAATGATTTTTGAAAGTGTGCGGTAATCGATGAGAGGGAGGTTTGCGGCAATTATCTTTGGATTTCGGTCAATTGTTAAGAATATTTTGCAGAATTTTCTATTATCATTCAAACCCTTAACTGGTAACATTTTTCATACAATCACTAGGCAACCAAATTTTAAATGAATTAAAATACTGAAATTAATGCATCGTTCATCTACCATTGGGAAGTGACAAATTTCCCTTTACCTCATTATTATGAATGCACTTCCAATCAAATTCAAAAACAGCCATATTTCAATGGCTATATAAAATAGTTACTGGTTTTTTTCGAAAGTAATAACAGGAAATGATTCATTGACGACATGACTAAACTATATTCCCTTTTCTCGCGATTTTTTGCTTCGTTTCACTAGAAGCTCGTTCGAAATGGGATCTAAAATCCAAAGTTGATTAGCACAAACTTCAATGATTCATACGTAATTTGCAAATATCGCTTGAAATTCTCAACACATGGTGAAGGCATGGTATTCGACTACAAGTACAAGGTTGAACATGTAATGTAATGTGGATATTCAAAACTATCTTTACATAAATAAATAAAAAATAAGTATATGTGTGAGTTGCGTATTTTCGTATTTGCGTAAGCAGAAGGAGTTTCATTGATATTCCCAATACATTGTATACAAAATGATAAGACACTATGGAAATGGAACTTATCAATAGTCACCCCTGTTCAGAAATTATCTAAGTAAAACTGTACCTAATTTATCAATTCACTAGGATGGTGTCCAAACCAGATTGAAAACTTTTTTCAGTGGACTTAATAATATAACAAATAGTTTTTTTTTTTTCGGGAATACTTAAATCAAATAATGAAATTGATGAACCTACTGGATTCATTGAAATAAACTCTTGATTCTCTGGACAAATCCAAAAATGCTCAACAGTCCTTTCCTTGCAAACTGGTGAAGGCGTTGAACAGAGTACCTATCTGAAAAATTTGAAAAAGTATTAGCGAACAAAAATCTATAGCAGGAGTATATTTACTGAAGTCATTGGTGTGGTAAAAATGTTATGATACATTACAATACAGGCAAGTACTATACATATGGGAAACTTCACAAACAGATTGCTATTTGGTACAATAGGATCTTGGTTGTATGATAAAATTATGTAAAATATAATAAAAATACATTACAATGAATACAGACTTACATAGGCACTTCTTCAAAATTATTCAGCATTTGCTAAAATCGCCGATCTTAACTTATTCTGAATGGTATAAAACACAGTAATGCAACCTATATGATGGCATATGCCAAGTAATTAATATAATATATTAAAATTATGTGTCAACTGTCAGTCAAAGTTATCATTAAGATATTCCTGCAATGAGTAATAGCTTTTTCCTACGAGCGTGCGGAAAAGTAACTTTTCCGCATGATTTTTTGTTTTGAAAGTTGTACTTTTCCGTACGATTTAAAATCGTGCGAAAAAGTTACTTTCCCGCACGATTTTTACTTTTCTGTACGATTTATGCTTTTCCGCACGATTTTTGTATTGTTGAAAATGATGATATTTAGGACTAACTGAATGATCTATGCAACTATTCTGTCTTATTAGTCATTTTGTAGCATTATTATAAAAATTTGTTTATTAAAAACCTTGTTTTTTCATAAATAAGATGGACAAAAACACTCGTAGGAAAAATATTGTACCTAACTCTTACGGAAAATGTCTTTTCCGCCCTTAACGGCATGCCCGAACTCCGCTCCGCGTCGTTCGTGCAACTGCCGTCGCGTGCGGAAAAGTACTACTTTCCGCACTTGTTAGATAAATAACTATTCTGCACCAAAAACTTTTCTTGAACAATGTTGTTTCACATTCTCTGAACTCCTTCATTTTACACCTTTTATTGTATCATTTAGTTCCCATATAATTAGGATTTTCCTGCCCAATTGATAATCTCGAAAAATCTAAATTGATTTAGTCTTTCTGCCTTGTATCATGACTGTGGACCATCTTTCTTATTATTATATGCGGTATGATTTTATGTAAATTTCCTAGATGAATCAATATTTCTTACAATGTTGCTTCTCCTTGTTCCAGATGAACTCACTGCCTCATATTCAATGCTCAAGAACAACTGCAGTACTTCTAGTCATCGCTTTAGACTCATTTTAACGAACATTGGCCAAATATCCTGAAACAATATGTTCATTTTATCTTCAATTATTCTATTCATTTCAATTGCCTCAAGTTCGGGATTACTGGAAGGACCCAATGTATGCACCAGACAGGAAACGTAAGTATATGCATTTTTTCTCTGTAACCCATAACCACAGGAAGTGAGTTACCAGATTTGAGACATGACGGTATGATTTATATATTAGAGAGTAGCGAATGCATCACATCGTAAAGGGACCCTATTATCAAAACAATCATTTTCATAGAATGTTCTAGGTAGAGCCGGCGGGGTTGTCACAGACACTTAGGTACTTGAACGTGAACACTAATTGGTCAAATTATAACAACTATTTACTTAACGAAAAGGCCTACTTATTCCATTTTCCAGATTATGAAGAAAACAAACAAATTTACACACTTACCTCCTGTCACTACTTTGGGTGTTTTGAAGCCCTTGCATGTAGGCTTTTTGCTTGGACCCTTTGGGTACCCACGTGACAAGGTTCAGCTAGGCTTGCCAACTATTCTAGCGTAGTTCAGCAGCTCCCTTATCTGAATCTTTTTGGCGTACTCTGGGTTCCGCATACTGTCCCCAAAAAGCTGTCTTTCTCTGATGCACCAGTGCAGAGCAAATTCACCAAAAGCCAATTTTTCATTGATGCGGTGCAGGAAGGATCTTTTGAAAAACTTTCGGATATGAACTCTAATTCAAATAAATGATCAAATTATTCGCATTGACCTAACTGGCATAATCGCAACAGAACATAATGCGATTTTGTAGATCAATTTAATAATAACCTTAAACCAGATGAGAGGATTTCAATTTCTCCTACTCGCAATTCAGAGGGTACAAAGAATGATCATCATGTAGTACCTATATACCATCTGAAAAAAACCTATCGCTTCTAGTACGATGTAATCTGAATTGGATACTGTTTCTTAATTTGCTAAAATTATGTGTGGTGCCAATGCATTGCAATTTGAAATCAATGTTCATATTTTCTAGAATATGTTCGCAAATGAAAATGTTGAATGCGTCCCTTACTTTTCTACACACCGTATATCAGGTATAGATCAATATATTCGAATATGCTCTAATCTCATTCATTTCCTGAATCCATCTGTTACACACTACCAGCGATAATTCTTTACTGTTATCTTAGAGTCGTGATGAGAATGAGCAATTGACATTGACTAAATTTTTTCTTGGTGCTGACTCATTTGCAGTGTTATGATAATTTCATTTCAATCACTACGATAACAAAAGCCACGAACTTGTTCGCTTAATGACATACTTAGAAAATATGTTTTCATTAATATTAACCTTAATTGAGACTACAAACGCAAGCAGTATTGTACGTTTAAAGTTGTTGAAATACCACACATTAAATGTGATTGAGCAGGCATAAAGAATATTCCGCTGGCAATGATTGTTCTAAAGTTTGAGTTTTAAAATGAACAATTTTTTTTTGAATATTTTATGTCATCAATAAACACTTGCCTGCAAAAAATTATTCTCTTTTCTAAACAAAAAAATCGATTCTGAATTGGTTGTACTACTGAAATATGTTTTATAATTTCGTGGTCCGATCGTAAGAACATGAATAGCCTTTTGATGCAAGGGTCTGTGTAGAGTTTTGATCAAATTATTGACTATATTTACTTTTTTCGCACAATGCTTACTGTTTATGTATAGGAAATGTTCCTAATATGATGAAATTATGTTATAAAATAATTTATATTATATAAATACATGAATATGATGAAACTTCTAGTCAACTTCAACATAATATTGAAATAATAATTGTTCATTCAAAATTCACTAAATTCGAATAATTCAATTTTTATTACATTCACGTGTGGTATTGGATTCAAAAATTATTGTGATTACATTTTTAGAAATCATTTGGAAGGATGTTGAAGTTTAGTAGACTATATAAATATAGTAAATATCACCGTAAAGAATTTTCATAAAAAAATACATCTTATCTCTAAGTTTTCAACAAGTTTAGACAACGGCGGACGATATAGAGTATCGGAAAGTTTTCATCTTAGGTATGGTGGTTTCATGAGAGCGTAAAGAATAGCTTTCTATATGTTGAGAGAGCATTACAATTTCTCCTTTACTCGCTCGAGGAAGGGACATTGACGTGAACTGTCAATTCGTCGGGTGGGGTAACAGTATAGGCGCACAGTAGTGCGCCTTTCTTATTTATGTGGTGTTATCATATCATTGCGTTCCTTGTTGCTCGCGTGGACTTCTGTCTGTACCCCAGATGAAAATTTTCCGATACTGTATACTCTCCGAAATATCAACTCTAAAAAAAAGAAATAATATATTCAGTTATAATATTTATTCAGAATACTGACAGAACTGAATAATTTTTTCAAAACAAGTCTTTTGAATGCAGTAACTTGTCGGGGCAAATTCATATTTGCCCTTCCACATTTGTATGTTTTTCGTCCTTAAACACCTCTCAACTACAATGTCAGTATATAATATCGTTATCGAAGTGGATACGAGAGACAATAATTATTATTGTGGGAATTGAGACATGAATTAAATTAAAAACATTAATAATCCTTCTAACTCCTGTCTCCTGATCCGGGCCTACATTTTTAAAAATTTATTTTTCATCCAGAAACTGTTTCTCACTAGATGGATCGATTTATAAAATTCATCTCAGTTCCTACTGATTCATCCTAACCGTGCTCATGAAATAATTGGAGATCTCAAGAATTGTGAGTCAATATAATGGTAGTTGTAGGTAATGTAGGTTTCATGGTCAAACTCGGAGAGAAATAAATAATCCTCTCATTTCCTACCAAGTTAGAACATGCGGCTAACATATGTGAGAATCAAACTAATTTCCTGGCTAATGATGCGACCAACGTAGGAGAACAAGAATCAAAGAAACATATCATATCTAACTTACTTTTCATTTCTTACCATTATGTTCCCTGTTCTCTGGACATTACAGAATTTGTAGACTACAGGAATGAAAAAAATATAATCATAAAAGGTATCGTTTTTATAAAGAAGGCAGTGTCAAAAGGGCTATTGTAACTGATACAATAACCAAAAATTCCACCTGTAAAGTTGGCCTTGGCGTGTGAACTAACGCAGGGTTTCTGATTTAATACCTTGAACTGTATAAAGTAGGCGTTTCGAAGAATAACAGGTTACCTTGCCGATCCTGAAGGTATTTTTGTTGGCTTTTGTTGTTGAAGAAGAGATTATAAGAATATTTTCGAATTTTTATGCCCGTTCTCGACAGTGCCGGTTCTACGGACTCAAAAAGGGACAGCAAAAGCATCTTATATTCAAAATTGACTGGGTGACTCGAAAAATAAAGTAAATCCAGAACATTCAGAAGTGTTTTTTGAACTAGAATCTGGAATAATAATAATGATAATAATAATAATAATAATAATAATACTCCCTCATATACACTCGTGAAACACTCGTGAAGTGTACCCAAAGACATAGCATGTATCTGCATATGACTACTATTATTATTATTTCCCGTGGCGCTTCGGGGCGACTTACTAATTTTCACTTTTCAGCTGCAGGAAAACCTACAGCAACACCTCGGGTGGCCGGCGTTTTCACTCCAAGCTAACACTAGACGAGATTGGCATCTAGACAACTCACAATACACTTGCTTTTCAGCAAGGCATACGGTCGCCTATCAATCCGATATAAAGTATCTGAGAAAAAATGTCTTGTACCTACATCGGGCTCGAGCCAACTATCTATGTGATATTTGGTTATTTTCTCCTGTTGGAATTAGACATTTTTTTGGACACTGTACCATTTTCAAATTTAAACGGATGAATGGGAGTTAATGATGTTGACAACGATACAGATGACATCATTGACATCCTATAAAATTTTATGATTTGAATTAGTGGCTTTGAGGTATTCTCAAATAGTTCAGTGGATCATGGAAAATGGATTAACGAAAAATTATTTATCATGATATACTCGACTTTTTTGTCTGTCGATTTTTTTTCGTTCAAATTCTCAGTAAATACTATTTCTGCCATTCTGAATCGATTGGCGTTCACAGAATTAATCTATCTCGAACAGTCCTCGAGTTGGTCAGCTCGGAATCTGTTTTCAAAAAATTATCTATCATGATATACTCGACTTTTTTCGTTCAAATTCTCAGTAATATACTAATTCGGCCTTTCTGATTCGATTGGCGATCGCAGAATTCGTCTATCTCTAACCGTTCTCGAGTTGGTCAGCTCTGAATCAGTTTTCAAAAAATTATCTATCATGATATACTCGACTTTTTTGTCCGTCGATTTTTTTCGTTCAAATTCTCAGAAAATACTAATTCGAACATTTTGAATCGCTTGGCATTCGCAGAATTTGTATATCTCTAACCGTTCTCGAGTTGGTCAGCTCTGAACCAGTTTTCAAAATATAATCTATCATGATATACCCTGAATTAATTGACTCGCCAGAAAAAGTTTCTCTCTCCCACTCATTCGGCTTATGGAGAAAATAATAAGCGATATCTCCGTAGTCTTTGGAGATAATAGCATCAAACTTGGTGTTGTTGGATTCCTTATGATTGTCCCAAACCGATCATGCAATGATATACCGGGTGTTTTATTTAAAAAAATGATTGAAGATGGCGTTCAGCTGCCATTTTGAAACTTTTTTTCATGAAAAAGTAGGTTTTTATCTCCTATTTAAGCCTTCCAAATTTATTTGCGATATATCAAAGGTGGTTCAAAAATTAGTAGGGGGGGAACGGACTTTAGACGGGCACTGTATGTAAACCCTATCTCCATATTTTCCACTTAACTGTGGAGAGGTGTGATATTCTGGACTGCTTTTATAGCGGTCAGCAAATTCTCATTGCACCAATTAGGCATGCACAAGCTAAACTTTGGAGCTCAAAAATATTAATCCTCATGGTCCATCATTAAAAAATGTAACTGGAGCACGTTGTCGTTGACTAGATTTATTGCAAAACTGAATTCATTCTATGAATGAGGCCATCGTTGCTGCAAATAATTTAGCCAAAGCTTTTCAAAACTATTCCAGGTCTGGCTCAATAAAATATATTGATGTTGATGGATTTGAACAAGCCCTTTAACAATATAGGTATCAAGGATGATACTGAATGCAGGTGGTGCTTGGTGGATTAAGAGTGAGCCACTCGCATCCTCACGGAATATGCAGCAGTGGCAGCAATACAGAAAGCGCAACTCGAGAGCATCGCTCGCGAAATAGGCTACCTAACAGAACCGATAGGTACATAACAGGCCATATCGAGAGGCCTAAATACTTATGGTTCTGTCCGCAAATAAACCCCCATTATACCGTTCTATCTAATAAATGAATTTGTACACGAAATCCCACCAAATAGCCAACTCGTTCTCCAGATGTAGGACTCTTTCTCAACTTTTCATAAATGTAGTCGTGTATTTCTTTCTATATACAATTTCGTCCAGTTTAGGTATCACCCCACTTATCCAAACCACCATTTATTCATTTTCAGATACACGGTGACCGTTAGAGTATCCGAAGAACAACCTTATCAAGTGAGAGAATACGTGTGGTGTCTCAACTTTCCGCCGAGATGTTCAAAGTACAAGATCAAGTTCAAAACGGTGTACAAAAATCAAAACCTGGTCAAGACCAAACCCGTCGAAGACTGCTGCAAGGGGTACACGAAGAACACCTCGGAAGACAGGTGCATTCCCGTTTGCTCAAGGGATTGCATCCACGGAATTTGCTCAGCGCCAGACACTTGCCAGTGCGAAACGGGGTATGGAGGACCCCGATGTGATGTCTGTGAGTATTTTTTGTTTTATTCGAAGGTGAAGAAAATATCTAGGGAAAATATAGGAACTAGTGAACCATATCTGGTTTCTTGAGAGGCGGTACACTTTTCAAAATACGCGTTTAGATTAGCTACACAACGACTACACGGCTCCACAGATATATTTTCTTAAATTAACTAAGTTTTAAAATTACCTTCTTCAAGAACATCAATAGTTAGTGAAATACCTGTTGTGGTCATTGCTTCAAAATCAACGGCGTTTTATTTGCTGCAAGAAACCCACTCACGTTCAAACCTAATCATATGATGTGAAAATGATAAATGGGCTATCCAAATTTGTCACCGGACTGAAACTGGCAAGACGAAATAGCCAGCAAGACGGACATATAAATTTGGGGTGATTGAAACTTATCTTATCTTCAAATCCCAATAAGATGATAATATAGAGAGCCAGAAACATATTTTTCATCACTTCTACAGTGCGGGAAGGGGGTCAAATGAATGTGACAGGATCAACTTCTACATTCAATGTATTCAACATTTCATTTTCCAATATGAATTTGTTTTTAAGTAA
Source organism: Chrysolina haemoptera (assembly GCA_958298965.1). Taxonomy (NCBI): domain Eukaryota; kingdom Metazoa; phylum Arthropoda; class Insecta; order Coleoptera; family Chrysomelidae; genus Chrysolina; species Chrysolina haemoptera. Next base: position 171,930 of record OY282603.1, on the reverse strand, counting down.
AAATTGAAATGAAAAAATAATTATTTAGCCATTATATATGACATTTCTTATGTACTTCAAAAAAGCGCTTCAATAGCTTTTACCATCTTGTAGGAAATGTGCATGTCATTTGAATATCTTAGTGTTTATAATATATTACCCTGATGGAGGTACGCCGCGACGACCCCATAGACCAGGGTCATGATCATTAGCCATGTATTCTGGGTAGGCTATGTTGTTAACTTCTTACGCCATATTTTTTTTTCAGCTTGCCCCAAAGGACTCTGGGGCGTTGAATGCCAACACCACTGCGAATGCCAAAACAACTCCACTTGCGATGCCTTCAGTGGAGAATGCCACTGTTCCAGAGGCTGGATTGGACAACACTGTGAACGCACTTGTGATGAAGCCCATTTTGGTCAAGACTGTATGGAGACGTGTCGTTGCGAAAATGGCGACTGTGATCATGTCTCGGGGGAATGCAAGTGTCATTCTGGATATATGGGACCACTGTGAGTATTGAATTTAATTTTTCATAATGGAAAAATAGTGTAAAATTATTCACAACCTTGTGTATTGTGGAATGAGAAAGGTGTAGAACAGTTACATTTCCCTGGAAGAGCTCAGCTAATACTGTGTTTTCATTTTTTTTAAATGAAATTTAGTGTCCTATGAAGAATTATGAATATAAAATAATTTCGAAATTTATTCTATAAAAATAAATATTCATTGGAATAATAGATAGGTATAAGCAAGGTATAAGGAATTAAAATTGTTCGAAATGACAACCAAGGTAGAATCTGGATATGTATTGAAAATAAGGGTGTTATATTTAAAAATCAAAACCAAATGTTACTCTTGTGAACTTCTGAAACTTTTGCGAATTACTTTTCAACATCCTCCAACAAGCCAGATATTACCTGTCTCATTGAACGTGGGAAAATATAATGAAATTTTCCATTGTCTATTCAGTATTATCTTTGGTATTATCATTGGGTGCTATTGTGCAACAACTACAAATTAAAATAAAACTAAATCTGAATGCCACAGCACTATTTAGGATTATTGGTGTCTACTGATATAACTTACCTACTTATGAATAGACAAGGTAAGATAAGCATTCATGTGTACACAAACAACTATTTATATAAACACTTGTAGTGTTTATTCAAGTTTAACAGGTGTGTCTGAGAACGCTCAATATTAGATATCTTCTAGAAATGTGGTCGAGGGTCATGTATATGACGCTATAATACAACTATAATTGGAATAGATAAAATATTGTAGTAGTTAATGCTCTGGTGGTTTTAAGTGAATCAGTTTATTGTATGTGTACCCGCTAAAACCTCAAATTAGTCACTGGGTATTTTATCAATGCATGCTACACCAAAATGAATATAGACACGGTTAAAAAGGTTAATTCGTTGGAGTCTATTATCTATTAATGGCCACTGCGAATTGCACATAAAAATTCATTTTCCACTACCGTTTTTAACCTAACACAACCTGTATGTTCAATGGATGAATGCCTTTGTGCAGGCTGCGGACTTTATGAAGGGATCTCCTAAACTTGATATCTTGTCAGAGTCGCTATTCTCACCATCAACATTTCTTCAAACCACTGAAGCAATTTTGTTTTCTACTTTTTGGTCCATTCTTTTTGAGGTCCGAAGACCTAAAATCTACATACGTTTTCTTTAATAATGAGATCAACATGCTTGGTCGATCACATTCGTACCCACACCACAATATTTTTTTTATTCGGTGTTAATCTTCTCACATATCAACAAGACCAGACTGTTGAAAAATATATTATCACAGATGTGACGATCTGTGTCCGATTGGAAAACACGGCAGTGAATGTAAATCGGAGTGTCGCTGTCAAAACGGGGGCACGTGCGATCCCGAAACCGGCAATTGTTTCTGCAAAGACGGATGGACGGGTCTCGTGTGCGCCAACAGATGTCCCTTCGGCTACTGGGGTGTCAACTGTTCCCAACCCTGTGACTGCTACAATGGTGCGTCGTGTCAACACATCAACGGATCTTGCGAATGTCAACCCGGATTCAAAGGGCCTAGGGTGAGTACTCAGCAGTATTTATACACATTCTTAAATTAACGCTTAGCGACCAATAGTTTTTATCCTTTAACGAAAAATTAACTTGTGTTGAACAAATTTGACTGACAAATAAAAGTACATTTTCACCACGTCGTCAGTCTCGCTTGGCTGACACTAGTAAACCATCAAGAGTTCATGTCAGTCAAATATGCTGTTTTCTTGTCCATTTTCAGTAGAAGATCTTCTTGCCTGGTCCAGAGTGACGCAAAAAAATTTGTTAGGTAGGACCATAAATAAATTTCAAAATTAACGTTAATATTTAAAAATGCCAGGGAAAGAACAATTAAGAACAGTGTAATGACAACAGGTACAAACATGTTAACAAATAATAACGCAGTGACAAGTATAGGTATAAACCAAGAACTGTAAATAATGAGCAAGAATACCTGGGGCAGCATGAATACAACTTGCCGAATACAAAACCTCGAAATAGGAAAATAAATAGACAAATATTTCTACCTCACGTGACCAACTTTTGAGTAAAATAGCTATTTATCATACAAGTTCGTAAAGTAGGACTTTTTGTATGAGCGTGAGGTTTGTTGAATGAGGCGCAATCGAGTTCAACAAATGCGCGAGTACGAAAGTTATTATATTGCCAAATTTGAATATTTTATGTTATGAAGTGTCGTCCTATTATCAAATGACGAGCAGTGTGTAAAAATTTACTTTACGCACAGGTGATTTTTTGACGCACTTTTGTGACAAAGTATCACTTTATGCACTGTCAACAGTGCTATCGTGGAATTTTTTTTTTCAAATCAATTTATTCTCAAGGAAACTCGAGATTGCTGCTTTTCCATGTAGAACACTCTATAAATTAGAGTATTTCAATGATCCTTTTCCCTTCATCAAATGTTCATGATAATTCTCATGATTTTCAGTGTCTTGATGTCTGTCCAGAAGGAACTTTCGGAATGAACTGTGCAGAAAATTGTTCCTGTGAAAATGGTGCCAAATGTTCGAACAAAAACGGAACATGTATTTGTTCTAAGGGTTGGGGAGGAAAACGCTGCCACAAGAGGGTCTGTCCCGAAGGACTTTATGGGCCAAAATGCGAACACATGTGTCAATGCAATAAAGAAAATACTGAAATGTAAGTAAGTCTTTTAGATATGCTCTATGAATATTTTGTTAACGAATGCTTGATATCAGTTATTTCATTTTTATAAGTTATCAAACTCTCACTCATCAGTCACATGAACTATTACATAATTCTCATTGGTTTCCGGGTTTTACCGTGGTCTCCTCTAGTCTAAATCTCCAAATGTTTCGACTGTAACCATCATCCTCAGTATCGCGGTCGAAGTACTTACTCTATTTGACGTACCAACTAACAAACTTGAAACATGAATAACTTTCGAATACTATACATCATTAGCATTACTCTAGCAATTGAACAATAACTCTGATGCAATGTATACCATACAAAACAATGCCTTACCGGTGAAACGGGACATGCTACAAAATTTGTTAACATCTCAAAAATTCAAATTTCTGTTGTTCAATAGCCCCTCACATTTTCGTGCTTTAATTCGGATTATTTCTCTTAAAAATTGGGGTGCTCCATTTCTCAGATTCACCCAGTATATTTTCATTATGGGGTTAATATGTAAGTTTTGGGAATAATATTTTGGTTCGAAATTATCTTTTGTAGCGGAACTAATGGGCTTTTTTATCTTTACAAATAATGCAGAATTTCGTAAAGAGAGAAACGATTTAATTCTTGTTTTTCGTTATGTCAATCTAGAACTTGAATATAGCGATTCAATAGATAGCTTTGGATACACTCTACCAGTGTTTATGAGGGAGTATTATTATTATTACTATACAAAAATTAACTTTCTGTTGCTTGAGAAACCAAAATCCAAACACAATGTTCAAGAATTTTTGCCGGGGAGTATCAATAAATGACAATAAAATCGACAATGTCGAAGTACCCTCCTATCCAAATATTTCCACCATGTGGAAAATATGAGGCAGAAAACAACAAACAAGGATTACTTTTTAGTTTCCCCAATGGTGGCGCTGCGTCCGACCTTTGATAGGGATATTCGATCAGTATTCGCGGAATGCGTTTCCGCTAGGTGGCGCTAAAAATTTAGTCACGAAACAATATATAATGGTGATCAACTACTAAACTTCATAAGAGACCATAGTGTGAAAGTTGAAAGGAGTTTATCAGAATTTTTTACCTACGACGACATTTCCATATCTGGTATAAGTCTCTGTTTTTTAATGGAAAATAATATAAAGAAACTTTGTCTTTACTACTATTGATAGTACATTCAGCATTGCGGCACTGAGCAAATATGCTTGTTCTAACGCCATTTCAAGTTGACTCATTCTGAAACTATGAACACCAAAGAATATCACTGAACTCAATTTATTTTCCAAAAATCGATTAATAACGAGAAAACAATTGAAATAAATACACTACCTCTTATGGCAAGAAAGACCTGATCTACCCATTACATTTTCAGTTGTCATCCTTGGACTGGCGAATGTGAATGTAAGGCCGGATGGAATTCCCAAGACTGTACGCGATTGTGCCCAATCCTAACTTATGGCAAAGGTTGCCATGGCCTGTGCAAATGTCAAAACGGAGCTCAGTGTGATCCTGTCAACGGTACCTGCATTTGCGCGCCTGGATTCACTGGGGTCTATTGTGAAGAAAACTGCTCTGCTGGAAGTTTTGGAGAGGACTGTGCTCAGGAATGTGATTGTAAGTTGTGGCGATATTTATTTATTTTACAGTATTCAAGGTGAACAACGATCAATTAAAAAAAAATTATAGTGTTTTAATTGTTTGTCATATTTGTTAATTTACACTGCAAAAATTACCATTTTTATGTGTAGTGAAGCGGCGCCTCGGCATTTGAATGGGTGGGCAGACAGAATCAGTGTTTCTCCTCCTTCATGAAACGTAAAACTGAAGCTGGTGATTTAAAATGAGATTTCATCCTAACGATAAGAATTTGCAAAAATTATTGATTTTTTTTTTGTAAAACATATTACAGCACCTAATTATCAGTTTGTAATGGCAATTTTAATATTTTAATTTCCAGTTTAAACTGACAATTAGGTATAATTGTCAGCTCAAACTAATAATATTTTTTCGTCATGTCCGTTCAGCACTTTTGTAGATTCTAATTTACACAGTCATAATTGAAAGATATCTGTTGTTATTGCGATAATACCAATTGTCTTCAGTTCGTAATTCTGCCGTCCTAACTTAAAGAGCAGTATCTCCATTTCTGCCCGTTTGCAGTTAATCCACTTGGTGTGTTCATTATGACTATATCTATCATCATACGAAGCTAAAAAGCAATGAAAAATATAGATCTATAAGAAAAAACATAAGCACCATGCAGTGGCACAGATATAAATACTTTCATGCGCATTTTCTCGGAAGTACCAATTTGTGAGATACTGCTCTTTAAGTTAGGACGGCAGAATTGGCCTGATTATGTGATAATTTTAAAATTAGTTGAACCATTATATTTATTTGCAGGTAAGAACGGAGCCTTTTGCTCGCCCGAAACTGGTCAATGTCAGTGCCCGGCTGGCTGGGAAGGCCAGCAGTGTGATCGACCCTGTAGCAACAGCTCGTTTGGGGCACATTGCAACCAGAAGTGTGTTTGCAAAAATGGCGCTTCTTGTAATCCTGTCAACGGTGAGTTTCAGTTGCCATTTAATATTTTTATGCATGCTGATTGGACTAGTTTTAGATTATAACCAATTAGACAGGTTACGGGAAACAACAGATCGAAAGAAGTATATTATATTGTCAATATGAAAATCTCAGGAGATTTGTCAAAAATATTATTAAGACACATATAGTGATCAATGTCCAAAAAAGAAAAATATCAAGATTGTTGAATGTTGACTCCGAAGTACAGCGTTGAATATGACTGTTGTACTTTTAAGAAATGATTTGAGATAATGAGATTGTTCAACGAGTTAGTTCTTTCTTTTATGTTTTAATTAAAACTTATGGGACAAAATATAGTTTTTTATTTTTGTTGTTATGGTATGAAGCTTGTAGGAAAAATATTGTTCCTAACACCTGCGCAAAGTATTTTTTCTGCACGCAAAAACTTCGCGTCGCGTCGTTGGTCTAACTGTATTTGCGTGAGGAAAAGTAAAATTTTGCGCACTTGTTAGGAAAATAACTATATCATACCAACAAGCAGAATCTCAATTACAAAATCTAAGAATCTAGAGGTTGCCACCAACGATTTCACAACGTCATTATTAAATTCGTTATTTTCATTATTTGATTTTCATTTTTTGATCCATTACCGAGACGCTTCTTTCTCTTTCATGAAACTGTCTCACGTATCCTAGCCTATGATATTTAATTTGATTTTCGTTGTTCGCATGTCGTTGTTGTGTGTTATTAGGTAGTTGCACTTGTGGGGCTGGATACACTGGCGAATTCTGTGAAAATAGATGCCAGCAAGGCTATTTCGGAGTGAACTGCGAGCAAGTTTGCCAGTGCCAAGACGGGCATAACTTGGGCTGCGACCCTGTCACGGGTCGATGCATCTGCAAACCAGAATGGAAAGGTACATATATGCCATTTGGTTATTAGGTATTATCACCCCATCATCACTGGATATTCCATAAAAATAAAAATAAACTGCAACTTTGTTTTTCAACACTGTTTATATGTGTTTGGTATTATTTGAGTGATTCAATATACAGTGTTGCTAAAAAGTAGGAATTATATTCCAAGAAGTGATTATGGTATTTTTGAAAACTCCAAAAGCAGGTCAGTTTAAGTTATAAGGTTTTGTTCCCTTTTTAAGGGGTTTTTCACCTAAACCTCATATAAACAATGCGGAGGGCTAACTCTTATTGCGGAGGCAAAGGTCGTGGTACGTTTGTTGGTGAATTAACCCAAAGATATTCTTAGAAATCCAATTTATGGCAGTGAGAATAAAATAGCTAATTGAAAGTTGTTATTTGGACGCCATCTACAGGAATTCTGATATAGTATTTCATTCTCAAAGCCAGTCTCTGTAGAAAGTCTTTATCACACTGAAAGAGAAAACACTCCAGACATACAAGTAAAACAATTATTAAAAAAATAGTATTTAATCAAATAAATGTTAAGCCAAATTCAGGGCTTGACGATCTTGAGACAATCAATAAAAGATGATGAGAGTAATCAGGTTGAAGGGAAGAAATTTGGTTCTTTGGACTATTGTATGTTATTCAAATGGTCATACCAACTTACTTGGAATATTGGGTTAAATGCATTTAAACCTTACATATTTCCTTGACCAATCATCAGTTATAAGAAAGAATCAACCAAACTCTTCTCCTGTTAATGTTTCAAGCTGGGCTCCTTGATTCAAATAGTAACAGCAGCTCTGGAACACTCCTGAATTCCCCACCTGGTTCTGGACACCTGATCGAGTGTGTAATTCAGCCAGTCAGCTATCATAGGTAGCTATAGTTATTATTCCATATTGTGGTAATTTGCAAATCGGCCACTAACATCGCCGCTCATTCAATGGCGAGAAATAAGCTTTTAACTAAGCTTTTTGAAATTAAATTTGGTCTTGAAACTTAATCAAATCTTGAAATTTAATTAAATCTTGAAATTTAATATCGTCTTGAAATTTAATTTGGTCGAACTACACACATAAAAAAAAAGGAGAAATTGTTGTAAAACATGTCTATTGACGCCATTTGAAAAATCATGAAAATTCATTGGAAATAAAATTATTTTAAAAGCATTAAAAACGACAAAAATATTTATTCCAATGAATTCCACTTTGAATTTTAAATAGATAGTTACCTCTTTATAAATGTTCTTAATATACACTGTTTGGATGATTTTCAAAATAAAAATTTAAATCATCAGCGAGTTCTTCAAGTGAGACCAAACGCAGAAATGGACGAAATGGAGGAAATGGAAGATAACGGAAATTCAAAATTTAATCCCCTCCTCAATTTCTACAAACAGTGTTACCAATTGTCACACTATCAAAGAACAGCTTACTAAATGTTGGCTCATGTTAAGATCACAGAACTCATAGATAGAATGAAACCAACATCTTGCCTACGCATGAAAGCTTCAATTTACTATCGCTCTCTGCATGATCATTACAAATAACATCCATGGTTTGGACGGAACACGGAACTCACTTTGTCGGAACTGGCTAATTGATATAATTTTGAATCTAAATAAAAACGAGAAGAAGAAGAACTAACTATCTTTAAAATGTTGAGAAGAATAAGACTTCAATTCAAATAATTCAAACGTGACTTTGACAGTTGAGTTGTTTTCAAATACACTAACATTTTTTACTGATTTTATTAAATAATTTATCATTCAGACTTGGTGGAGCATTCAGCAGCGTTCTTCGAGCTGTAAAATAAAGATTAATCAACAGAAACATTGTAAGTCATATTCTGAAACTTATAAACTCAGTTGGTGCCTCGTTCACACTGCCATGATTCACGGTCAAAATGATGAAATTGAACGTTTGTAGAAATACAACCGTTATACACCCTCCTTCTTACAAAGAAAAATTTGACCTTCAAATTTTTCGTCACAATTAAATGGTAAGTTAAATTTTTTATTTTTTTTTTAAGTTGAAAAGCCAAAACTAATGAATAATAAATTTTGTTTAGGAATGATCCAAGGATTCCAACAAAAACCCTAGTGAAAATATAGGATTTCACCACGCCTAAAAAGTGTTTCAAATGAACACTGAGACAAAAAGAAAAAAAACGCCTCGGAGGTACTCCAAGCTGTATTGAAGGTTGTCAAACCGACCAGTAGCTTTAACCGGCCCTCTCACCAGTAAGACAGTGGTCTACAACACAAACTTGGCCTCCTACCAACAAAAAGGATCAATTTTCGCAAATATCTTCAAAATTCAATGTGTTGAGACAGGCCAGCTCAATGAACTGTCATCCCAACACAGCTGAGGGAGAAATAATAAATTCTTATCCCTCCTGGATATAATAAAAAATGAATAGTACTACAACTGGACATAACCAACTGGAAACAACTATTCATGTACCAGTGGTCGATTAATATTTCTTGAGGTGAGTGCATTTTCATAGTTTTCTCGAAATATCAAAAACCCAAAATATCAACTACTAATGACACAATACCTACCTAGTCATATCAATAAATGAAAGCACCTCTAAAATTATTTCTTGTCACCAAGAAAAATTCAAACAGCAATGTTACTGACGTAAGAGTGTGGAAGGATTTCACAACCTTCTAAGAACGCACAATCTCACTAGTTGGGAACCATGTCCAGGGTTCAAGTTGTTATAAGTTGAGAGATAACCAACCTTTACCTCACATATTAAGAATCAGTGGCATGTTATGTTGAGGTAAACACTCATAAAATTTATGAACACAACAGCGGTGTTACTGTCGTAGGAAATAAACCAACCCCTAGCTCAGATAACAAGAAACAAGAGCCTATTTCATTGAGGTGAGCACTCATAAATATTATGAACCTCTTCATAACATGAACAGCGGTATTACTGTCGTTGGAAATTTAAGAAAAATCCCAACTATCTGGGGACATGCCAAGTCCAAGTCGCTTTATGCCTAAGCAAGGGACAACCAGATTTTGCCCCAATTGAGGAAATAATAAGCTTTACTCATTACTTCAAATAATAAAAATACTAAAAATAATTGGTGCACCTAATCTAAGAAATATACTAATCATATATTTTTTTTGTGAAAATATTCCACATTTTCATTTTTCATCTAACCTATCTAACTATCTAACTATCTAACTATTAGACTAACTATGCATAGATTTTATAATTTTCAATATTTACAGTTTTAATATATACAGGTACCTATTTAGTGTAGTTGATCAGACTACACTGGAAATTATCTCTAACATCCTACAAAAGAAATATAGAAAATAACATTTACAAAAATCTCTTCAAGAAGAGATATCAAAATATACAGTGGAAAACTTAAGTTCCTTTCCACAATTTTTATGCGCAATAATTTTTGTGTGGATCCACATGTGAATAATTAAATTCCTATTCACACAGACAGATAGACAGACTCAAATACCAAACTATTTAGTCATCTATAACCAGTCAACTTCATGACTATAAATACCATCAGTCTTTGGGGATGTAATGACATTTTTTATCAAATCTAAATGAATTTTATTTTCAACAAAATTTCAGATACTTTGTGAAACTGTATTTTCTAGCACTATTCATTACTAGGATAATGGTCATAAAAATACTACAATTTCTAGAAACAGTCATAACAAAGTAATCGCAAAATCAAGATTGTAATAAGTCATTAAGGATCAATTTGTTTCTGAAAAATAATCCTTTTCAAATGAAACAAGGATAATGAAATTTTAATTTCATTTTGGGGGACTGATATAAAAATCAAAATATATGTAAAATCAAACGGATAGGTCAGAGTTAGACCCATAGTAAGGCTTGAGTTTTGATACATGCCATCTACCAGCAGGTGTACCATTTAAATTAACCAACTCATAAGCCACTTTTGACAATACCTTCTTGATTTTACATAATACATATCGAGATGCTAACTTAGCCGAATAATCATTGGCAGCATCTGATAATACGAAGTTTCGCTTCCAGACTTTTTCGCCTTCTTTGAAAACATGCTCACGCTTCCTCAAATTATAATAATTAGCGTTTTTCTTGTAAGAAGCAGATAATCTATCCTGAACTTTTTTATAGATAGAGGGCAATTTCTCAATCTCTTCAGAATAGTTCTGTCTTCCCTGAGCACTGTTATTCAATTCGAAATCAATGACTTCACCATAATAATCTCCAGAAGCTGGTGTTATTCTGCCAAAATTGAGGAAATTTGGACTCAAACCAGTAACTTCATGAGTAGCAGAATTCAAAGCATGTTGAATTTTTAAAATTTCCTTGTCCCAATGTTTGTGAGAATCTTTAATGAAGCATCTGATAGCAGTGCCAATTGTTCGATTTACTCGCTCTGTAGGATTCACCTGAGGGTGATATCGACAGTTATACCAAACTTTTGAAATTTTATACTCTTTGATGAAATCATTGAACACTTTACCTGTGTGGGCTGAGGCATTATCCAGCAATAAAATTTGAGGAACACCATAAACTAGAAATACTTCCTCTAAAAATGTTGTTATTGCTTGTGCCGTCGCATTTCTAACAGGTTTCATAATAACAAATTTTGAAAAATAGTCGGAAGCTACTATTAGGAATTTATTTCCCTTAGGACTTCTAGGGAATGGACCCATAACATCGGTACTTACTAATTGAAATGGAAAACTAACTTTTTTTTCTGCACCCATTAAACCAAAACGTTGTGCATTAAGAGCTTTCTGACTACAACATTCATGACATTGACGAACATATTTTAAAATTTCTTTTCTCATAAGAGGCCAGTAAAATTGTTCAGCAACTTTCTTTATAGTTTTAAAATACCCTAGGTGAGCAGAAGTAGGTGGATTATGAGAATCAAAAATTATTTTCTGTCTCTGATCAAGGGGAACTAACAATTTCCACTCAGAAATATTAGTTTTTAAAGCTATTTTACTGGGAGTATGTTTAAAAATATAATCGTCTTTGATCATCCATTGGGGATATTTTTCAGGATTTTTAATAATATTATTTTTCATTTTTAGGTACCAAGGATCAAGGTTTTCCAAGGATATGCCCAAAACATTCACTTCCTCTGGTATTGGAGCTCGAGACAGAGCATCTGGAGTTATGTGAAGTTTACCTTTGCGGTGCACCATTTCGAAATCAAAAACAGAAAGTCTCATGGCCCATCGACTGAGCCTGCCAGAACTACCTGACATCTTAGAGAGGTACTTCAAACTAGCATGATCACTAAGAACTTTAAAGTGAACACCCTCTATATATGGGCGAAATTTTTCCAGTGCAAACACCAAGGCAAGGCATTCACGTTCCGTAGCTGAATAATTCCGCTCTGCTCGATTGAGAGTGCGACTAGCATAGGCGATCACTTTTTCTTCCCCATCTTGAATTTGGGTGAGTACACTTCCTAGTCCAAAACCGCTACTGTCGCACTGAATGCAGAATTCTAATGAAAAATTAGGGGCTGTTAGAATAGGGGTTGAAACTAATTTTTGTTTAATTTCAACGAAAGCTTTTTCCGCATTATCAGTCCAAACAATACCTTGTCTTTTACCTTTACCTTTTAATAAATCATTCAATGGACTAACCAAAGTACTGAAATGAGGAATGAAACGTCTGTACCATGAACACATACCAACAAAACGTTTCACTTCTGTTGTAGTCTTAGGTTTAGGATAATCTACCATAGCTTTGATCTTTTCAGGGGATGTTCGTAAACCTCTTTTATCAACAACAAAGCCTAAATATTGTAAAGATTCTCTGAAAAATTTGCATTTTTTAAAATTGACTGTTAGATTAGCATCTTTTAAACGTTTATAGACTTCTTTCAATAACGTAATATGTTCTAAGAAACTTGAACTACATAATACAATATCATCTAAATACACGAATACTTTTGGCTGTAATTCCGGACCTAATATACGATCCATCAAACGTTGTGTAATAGCTGCTGAATTAGATAAGCCAAAAGGAAGCCGTTTGAAATGAAACAAACCACGTCCTGCAATTGAAAATGCTGTTTTTTCTTTACTCTCTTCATCAAGGCTTATTTGCCAAAAAGCTGCTTTTAAATCTATTGTAGAAATGAATTTAGCATCACTAAGCATGTTGAGGATATCATCAACTAAAGGAAGTGGATATGAATCTTTCTTTGTGATTTCGTTCAAGGATCTTCCATCAAAACAAAATCTAAACTCACCATCAGATTTCTTTACTAAAAGAACTGGAGAGTTCCACGGACTGAAAGAAGGTTCTACCACATCTAACGCAAGCATTTTATCTAATTCTTTATTGAGATGTTCCAACATATACGGAGACATTCGATATTGTCTCTTTTTGAAAGGCAAATTGTCGCCTGTGTCAATATGCGCTATTATTTTATCTGTAAAACCTAAACGGTCCTCAGAAGAAATGGATTTAAACATATTTTCTACCTTTTTCATTTCTTTTTGTTGTTCATCGTTAAGATTGTTACTCACACCAACATTTGAATCAGTTTTATCTGGAGCTTCTGACAAAACATTTATGTCATTTTCTAGTTCACTTTGGATTTGCCATGAATTATTACTAAAATTGATGGAAATTTCAAATATCTTGCAAAAATCACTGCCGAGGATTATTCCACATTGAAGAGAAGGTATTACTGCAAGCTTAATTAATTTGCAAGTTTTTCCTATGCATATAGGAATTTGACAAATTCCTATTACTGTTTGTGCTTTTCCATCAGCAGTTGTCACCTTTCTTCTCTGCGTTCTATCCAATTTGATCTTATATTTTTTTATCAAATCCAAAGAATGTTTTCCTATACAATTAACATTTGCTCCACTATCCAATAATGCTATTAAAACTTCATCATAACAATTAATTGAAATGTATGGTCGATTATCAAATGGTTTAGAAATGAACAAAGGAACAATATCACCAAATTCATCCGTATTTTCCAACGTTATACTGTTTTCTACCGTTTCAACTGTCAATTTTTTAGAATATTTTTTATAAGAATGAGGGGCTTTATTATTTTTTAAATTACGTTTTCCATATTTAAATTTATTATTTTGAGAATTTTTTGGTTCATAACCTTTACTAACACAGACATTTTGACGGCTAGAATCAAATGTCTTCGCAACTAGTTTTTTTGAATTACAGGAAGGACAATTATTTTTTGTAAAATCTGGTTTACCACATAAATAACAAAATAATTTGCGGGGTGTTTTACAATTTTTCAACACATGGCCAACTGTTTTACATCCGTAGCAACGAACAGAAGCTGTGTTCAAGCTACTATTTACTTGAGATTGTTGAGAAGTTGACGGAGTATTTGAATTGTCAACATTGGAATTAAAATGTGTTTTTGATGAATCAAACAATTTTTTTTTATTTCTCCAATTATTTCTTGAACTTTTATTTTTATTTTCAGGTGAGGACTCCACATAGGCAAGATCAGATTCTAGGCAATGCAACGACTTGGGTGGAATATATTTCTGCTTGATTAGAGAAGCTTCGTCAATTGTTTTACAAAAACTTATTAGTTCTTGAGTGCTATCAATTTTTTGTAAAATCAAATGGTCTATATATTTTGGCATAATATTTCTTCTAATTATTTTTAAACGTTCTTGAGCATCAACAGGACTCTTCAACCTACCAAAAAGACTGTGCATAACAGCAACATAAATATCAATGGGTTCATCACTACCCTGAGTACGCTGTTTGATCTCTTCAAGAAGTTTTTCATCATATAATGAAGGCAAAAATGCACTTTCCATGCAAGAAACTAATTCCTGCCAATTATTGACATCATTTTTAATTGATCTATACCAAATTAAAGCTCTACCTGTAAATAAATCTATACTTGAATTGAAAAGTTCAGTTTCTGATACATTACGAGATTGTGAAAGTTCCTGTACTCGTTCTAGAAATGATTTTAAACTTGTTGAACCATCATATTGTATTCCCCATTTATAAACTGGCACAGATTTACCTACTGCTGAAATATTACTTGTAGAAGGACACTGTACATTTACTTGAACTACATTCATTGATAATTTTGCATCAAACTCTATACAAGTAGCTTTTGCATGCTGTTTAAATTCTGTATCTGAAATTCTATCTTCTTCAGGATCATTTGAAATTTTAAAACGTTTGACTCTCCCTGTAAGAGATGTCAACCTGGTTTCTATTATTTTATACATGGGGTCTGTTATTGGACCTCTAAAATTTAGTATTAATGATTCTAAATCTGATAGAGTTTTATTAATGAATGTTTTCTCATCTTCGGTTTGGAACTCTGTATCTTCCAACTGGGTCATTACAGTTTCCTGGCCAAGTAATCTACTCAAAATTATTCTTTTAGAAGTTAAAGTCTTTCTAGGAGCTACCGCATCTCGAATACGCAGCTCATAATCAATTTCTTCTTCAGAAAGGTACAAAGGTTCTATTTTTCCTTCCATTTTAAAACTTTTATGGATAAATATTCAATAAAAATTCTCAAAAATAACTATATCAACAACACAAAGTTATACTTGAAGGGTACCAATAAAGGTAATAAAATTCCATACAACATACACTAATACCGATAAATACCAAAAAACACACCAATATGAACACAACACCACCAAATACTGAGCAATACCAATAAAGTCACTGCGATACAACTTTCAGAACATGACACACAGTATCTATATTTTATTTGTAAGTCCGAAGTCTTCCACAGTGCAATAATTGAATTTCTCTGAAATCTTCGGGCCACACGTTGGCAGTCGCCAAATTTATATAAGGTTTTGTTCCCTTTTTAAGGGGTTTTTCACCTAAACCTCATATAAACAATGCGGAGGGCTAACTCTTATTGCGGAGGCAAAGGTCGTGGTACGTTTGTTGGTGAATTAACCCAAAGATATTCTTAGAAATCCAATTTATGGCAGTGAGAATAAAATAGCTAATTGAAAGTTGTTATTTGGACGCCATCTACAGGAATTCTGATATAGTATTTCATTCTCAAAGCCAGTCTCTGTAGAAAGTCTTTATCACACTGAAAGAGAAAACACTCCAGACATACAAGTAAAACAATTATTAAAAAAATAGTATTTAATCAAATAAATGTTAAGCCAAATTCAGGGCTTGACGATCTTGAGACAATCAATAAAAGATGATGAGAGTAATCAGGTTGAAGGGAAGAAATTTGGTTCTTTGGACTATTGTATGTTATTCAAATGGTCATACCAACTTACTTGGAATATTGGGTTAAATGCATTTAAACCTTACATATTTCCTTGACCAATCATCAGTTATAAGAAAGAATCAACCAAACTCTTCTCCTGTTAATGTTTCAAGCTGGGCTCCTTGATTCAAATAGTAACAGCAGCTCTGGAACACTCCTGAATTCCCCACCTGGTTCTGGACACCTGATCGAGTGTGTAATTCAGCCAGTCAGCTATCATAGGTAGCTATAGTTATTATTCCATATTGTGGTAATTTGCAAATCGGCCACTAACATCGCCGCTCATTCAATGGCGAGAAATAAGCTTTTAACTAAGCTTTTTGAAATTAAATTTGGTCTTGAAACTTAATCAAATCTTGAAATTTAATTAAATCTTGAAATTTAATATCGTCTTGAAATTTAATTTGGTCGAACTACACACATAAAAAAAAAGGAGAAATTGTTGTAAAACATGTCTATTGACGCCATTTGAAAAATCATGAAAATTCATTGGAAATAAAATTATTTTAAAAGCATTAAAAACGACAAAAATATTTATTCCAATGAATTCCACTTTGAATTTTAAATAGATAGTTACCTCTTTATAAATGTTCTTAATATACACTGTTTGGATGATTTTCAAAATAAAAATTTAAATCATCAGCGAGTTCTTCAAGTGAGACCAAACGCAGAAATGGACGAAATGGAGGAAATGGAAGATAACGGAAATTCAAAATTTAATCCCCTCCTCAATTTCTACAAACAGTGTTACCAATTGTCACACTATCAAAGAACAGCTTACTAAATGTTGGCTCATGTTAAGATCACAGAACTCATAGATAGAATGAAACCAACATCTTGCCTACGCATGAAAGCTTCAATTTACTATCGCTCTCTGCATGATCATTACAAATAACATCCATGGTTTGGACGGAACACGGAACTCACTTTGTCGGAACTGGCTAATTGATATAATTTTGAATCTAAATAAAAACGAGAAGAAGAAGAACTAACTATCTTTAAAATGTTGAGAAGAATAAGACTTCAATTCAAATAATTCAAACGTGACTTTGACAGTTGAGTTGTTTTCAAATACACTAACATTTTTTACTGATTTTATTAAATAATTTATCATTCAGACTTGGTGGAGCATTCAGCAGCGTTCTTCGAGCTGTAAAATAAAGATTAATCAACAGAAACATTGTAAGTCATATTCTGAAACTTATAAACTCAGTTGGTGCCTCGTTCACACTGCCATGATTCACGGTCAAAATGATGAAATTGAACGTTTGTAGAAATACAACCGTTATAAAGTTCGAAAAGTTTCATATTCAACATTTTTTGAAATATAAATTCACTAGTTTTGGAATATCTAACAAAAGGAGTCCATATACCCATTTCTTCAAACTAAATCCTTACTTTTCACTCTCACTGTGAAGAGATATTTTCATTGAGCACTTCCAAATTCATTGGTGATAAATACATATTTTCAGTACCAAAAAACAATGGGGTGAAAACATATACCCCTAGTAATTTTTGATTAGAGGTTCAACCAATACATCTGTATAATGATTTATGAAAATAACTCAGTTGAGTAAAAAAAGTAATGAGGCAGAATATGAAATAAGATCATTTTCGTCTTTGAGTTTTCGGCTTCTGGCAAAGCGAACATAGTCCGAAAAGAGGAGGAAAAACGGACTGAATATCAAGATTTAATCTTTGAAAGAAATCCATTTTTGCTCAAACTGGAGTGGTATAGACTAACGGGAAGAAATATTACAAAATCATCTCCACAACTTTAATTTTAACAACTACCAAATTCGGAGGGGGTACATGTTTCGGATTCAGCAAGAATCCATGTCCAGCCTTATTTATACAAGTTCTACAACAAATGTTAGCTTGCTACATTTTTGTTAGTAGGATGCAAGAGCTACTTACATGGAGAGGAAAAGGTTTTTTTATACAATTATAAAAACAATTTAAAGGTTAGGGGTACTATGCCCACTGCCCTAGAATTGAGGTTGAAATATAGTGGTGATTGTTACAGAAAGAGTAATAATTTACCAACAAGCAAGGTGATAGTTTATGAAAAATGTAATATTATTTTAAAAAGGTAAGGTTAAGGAATAAAAATGTTTGAAACCATGGCCTGGAAACTCACGCATTATGATTGTTGGGGCGTTTTGTCCTTCCACCAACAAAAAGAATTGTTTCTCATTATTTAAGAGAATTTAATATTTGAAATCTTCCCCTAGTGTTTGTTCTCGACATCTGACAAATACATTTTCAATTCAATCGTCATAAACTAACCTTATTTGAAACCATGCTTCGTTAAAAACTTTTTCAAATATTTAATTCTCCTAATACAATGAGATACAATGATTCCTTTTGCTGGCGGAAGGGCAAAATGCCCTAACAATCATAATCTATGAAGAAGAAACTTCAGCAGTTCCTCATAGCAGATACTTCTGGTATTGTTTATATACAGAGTGTTGGTTGGTCTCCTTTGGCACACAAGGACTATATAGTATATTTCACACTTGAATAGTTTTTCTAAATTTACGGTCAGATCATAATCATCATGCATCTCATTGATCACCCCATCGAAGAGTTCAACAGGTATAAAGTTCCCATGGATTTAATTTTAGGTGTGACATGTGAATCAATTTGCCCAGAAGGTACGTATGGACCAACGTGCGAACAAATTTGCATCTGCAAAAATAATAGCTCCTGCGATCCAGAAACCGGAAAATGTTATTGCGCAAGAGGTTGGAAGGGGGACAATTGCGATCTTCCCTGCCACACTGGATATTATGGTATTGGTTGCAGGCAGAAATGTCCAGAAGTCTCGATCGGTAAATTTGAAAGAAACGTTATCAAAGCTCAGTTTGTTTATGTGCCTCGGAAGTCTAAATCACGGAATCAAAGTCATAGATGAACTATGAGCTGCGATACAGGTTATATAAAATATGATGAAGTGGAAAAAATAGATGAGTGGGTCTCATTAGACATCACTGTATAATTTCGTCTAAGGGAATTTTTATCCAATAGTTTCTTTCCTCATCATTATTTTTGTGAAAATCTCGAAATTTTGTATAATGTATAATTGTTGTTACTTGTTGGACATTTTCAAGCAATTTCACACAGAATTTTAAAATGTTTTTATTTGTAGAATTTTATGAATTTTCCTAACATAATTTCGAGTTTGGCAAAAAAAAGTATAATTCTCAACCAATGTATCAATGAAGAAATATATTGATGAAATAGTGCTATTAGAAAATTCAATTACTCCAGTTTGTTGATGCATTCAACTCATTTAATGCAGGTATTTTTTCAGGTAGCCAGAGTATTCAAACCTACATTTTCAACATAACATATATTTTCAAATGTGCACCTATTAAAGATTATTCATAATAATTTGTTTGAAGCATGTTAAACTTGTTTGGTTGGGTCGTCTTGCTTGTTTAACATACTAATGATTTTTTATGTTTCCAATTGATGTTAATTTGTTTTTTTTTGCATAATATAATGCTGAAGTTGTTTCCTTTTAGAGAAATCGGCTTTTTATACATAATATAGTAAAACATAATTATTTATTTTGTTGGTAATAATTAATAAATTTAATTTATCTTCTGTTGTACTATATTGATGATATTCACCGTACATTGAGTGACAAGATGTAAAATAAACTATAAATATATTGTAGAAACTAATAAGAAACAAAATATGATTTTTAAATAGGCATCAAATGTTTTTTTTGTTTAAAAAAACGCAGGTTATCAAAATATTTCTAAAATTTCTTGAGACTCTTTGAACTAACTTGAAATTTTTTTTTTAATTTTCCTTATAGGTAACAAAACTTGTGATCACATAACAGGAGAAATTGTGTGTCCTCCTGGATATCTTGGACTCACTTGTGAACATCCGTGTCCCATCGGAAAATTTGGGAAGAATTGTGTCCAGAACTGTTTTTGCAAAAATGGAGGAGACTGTCATCACGTTACTGGTAATATTTTCTAATTAATACTAAAAACAATCTGCGTAAAACATATCCCGCCACCATTCTCACCAAAGTCTTAGTCATTTGTTATTGTTTTTCCCAGATTTACATTTGTTCTGTTACAAACAGCAAGCAAGTAAGTTTTGTTTGCTTGAATAAATTGAATAATTCTGTTGCTTGGTATATTTTATTGATACCACTAATGAAGTTACCGAGGTTACTTCAAATATCTTAAAGGAAAATTATATAAAAATATTTTTAAAATAATTAACTGTTTTGCAAAACGTTCATAGAGAATGAAGCATAGAAAGGATATGTCTGATCTATGTGTAGGCATTTTGTAAATGTTCTGATTTCTAGGGAAATATGAATTATGTGATATTGAGAGAACATTATTGAAACTAAGAGAGATTGGCAGAATCTGTTATTTGCATGCACCTGGAAAATGCCTCCTGAAGGCTATAATTTCTAAAGCTGTGCTGTTTATTCACAAAACTAGTTCTGCATGAACGGTATCATGTACAATCTAGAACGTTTTAGCTATAAATAGTTATGCTTCTTTTCAGGTGAATGCCAATGTTTACCTGGTTGGATGGGTGGTAACTGTACAACACCTTGTCCACCCGGAAGCTTTGGCATGGGTTGCAGTCAGCACTGTAAATGTCTGAACGGCGGCGAATGTAGACGAAATGATGGTGTTTGTCGATGCAAACCTGGTTATACTGGCACACAGTGTACAGAATGTAAGTTATGTAGTCCTGATTCAATTCACCAAATTTCCCTTTATTTGTTTTAATTTTTCACATACAGGACACAAGGAATGAAGTAAGAAAATAATAGTTTAAAAAAACTTAAGAACACGTTTTACTTCCCATGGACTTGAAAGTAAAAAATAATCTACAATTTAATTTCTCAAATGTAAAAAAAGCGTGGGTGCTTTCGGTCTATATTCATATAAAAAATCATAATCTTGGACTCCGAAAACCCTTATATACCAATTTTAAATGAAATTGGAGCATTATCACAAATCTCGTCCTCCATCTTGGAGCCGCCATTTTGTTTTTTATAACAAAAAAAATTCATATTGCATTGTCACCGGAACCATGAACACCTGCCAAATTTCAAATCATTCGGACGTCTAGAAATGGGTGAAAATCACGCCGCAAGGAGTCAGTTACAAACATACAAACATACAAACAAACATACAAGTGAAGCTAATATAAAGCCTATAAAAAATACATCTGAAAATGTATAAACAGAAGAGATCCAATGACTAATGCACTAGCAGAAATAATGCACCAGCAGAAAAAAAAATTATTTGATATACACATATTTGTTTTGTTTTCATAGTTGTATTGTTGGTTTCCCTCATTCACCAAGAACTCTAAGTTATGACTGTGGGTTTCTCGAGTATTTTATTTTCCTCCAGTTGAAATAGCAACTGTTGTAGTCTAATTGTCCAGTCGCCCTAGAGCGCAGATAGTGGCGGAGTTTGTCTTGCCTAGACTGATGTTTAGATGGAAGGAAGTATCACCATGGTGGTCAGGTGGTCGATAATTATTTATGATATTATTATTGGTTCATGAAGCGTCGACTTTAAGTTTTCATAACTTCTGACAAAAAAATATATTTTGACTTAAGATTGCAATGGAAAAACAAATTAAAGAAACAAGGTATCATGCCAAGCTCATTGTTAAAAATTGCAGATTTCTTTTTCATGAAAAGCACATTGCTGAAATGTTAACATTATAACTTCTGATTTCTATTCTTGCTCACCATTTTTAGTAATTGGAACTAGAAAAGTAGTACCTTTGTAATATTAGAAAAGCAATACCTAAAAAATATTTCTAATTCACAGTGTGCCCTGAAGGCTATTTCGGAGACCACTGCATGACGCCTTGCGAGTGCGAGAACGACAACTTCATCTGCCACCCGAGCGACGGCTGCATCTGCAAGCACGGGTTCACCGGCGACAAATGCGACGAGTCCAACATCCTTGGCAGGGTGCAGTCGCCCGTAGATCACGCGGAAGCCAGCTACGGCGTCATCGTGGCGGTCGTGATGGTTTCCATAATATTTATAGCTATTGTGGTCCTCGTCATTTTCTACTACAGGAGGCGCGTGTCCAATTTGAAGACGGAAATCGCGCACGTGCAGTATATTGCTGATCCTACTGGATTTGGCCCAGGTGAGAAAGAAATAAACAAATGGTATTTTCATTCTCATAATCACGTTATCTGCTTCGATACTCACACTTTAGACTACCACTTATCCACTTAGAATACTACATTTTGGTAACAAAGCGTATGTGTTCATCTTGGGTTTCAATGTACAAGAAATGGTAAATGCCAGTTCTGACAATTAGTTATTGAATCATTCATTTTGAAGATAACTTATTCTTGATTCAAAAAATTTAAATGTACCACACTAAATTACTCGTTTCTAAGCATTTGAAAGGATTTAAATATTTTGTTCAATTGAATTTTAATTTCACTCATTGACCATCTCATCAAGTGTCAAAATAATTTGTTTCAGATCGCAACCATTTCGATAACCCAGTCTATTCTTACCAAGGAAACGGCAAAAGAGATAATGAGCAGTTGCTCAATAATAATCCAAAAATCATCAATAATTTACACAAACCCATCAACACGAATTTGGAAAAGTCTCGTCTTGGTGGAAGAGCATCCTGTTCCACTGATGATGATATGACCAAAGGTTAGTAGTTTCAGCTCATTTAAAAGAATATCATGTTCAAAATAAAATAGCTATTTGTGAATCAAGAGCGCAAAATATTTCTTTGCCGCTTAAGAAAAAAGTTTGGCAATGTTCTGAAAGCAGCAAAGTTTTTGCGCTCGAATTACACACAAGATTTTTTCTACAACCGCAGTTTTTACAAACATTGTTTTTAGGCATCTATGAACCTAGCATAGACGAACTGAGCAGCTTGAAAAATCGAGAAGCTGATGCTACCAACCCCAATATATACCACAGTATCGAGAAGTTAGATCATGTCTATGATGAAATCAAACAAAAGGATGTAAAGGACATTGGTAAGTGTGGACAAAATTACTGTTCAATTTCAGAGTAAAAATAATGGAAAATGATGCTAACAGTTGAAATAGCACTTACCGCCCTTTTCCTCGGTGTAACTGCTTCTGTCGTCGGCAAGCGCTTGCGTAATGGACTGTATGTTGCGTAACACAGAGAGTCTATACATGTATATATAGAGAGAGAGAACCAATAAAAAAAAAAATTGCACTTTCGTTCCACTTTCGATCTGACTTGGGAGCGAGCGATTTCAAGAGTGCCCCTCCTTTTGTCTCCTACTGCACGTTCCATTGGTGCGCGGACATGCGCAGGAAGTCATGGTGCGTATTTCAACTTTATAGAAATATTACCGAGAGTAAATAAAATAAACTGAATTTCCTCAATAATCCCAAAGAAATGAATAATAATAAAAAAAGTAAAAATAAAAAGATAAATTGTGAGCTGATACTGAACATACTGCCCACCAAAATTATACATAATTTTTAATCTAATGTAGGAATTGGTAAAGGGCACAACTTCACCAAGGGTCTTCTGAGAGTTCCATTCTTTGTGAGGACTGACGCTACTCTGCAAATACCATCCTCACCACAATATAACTGTGTAATTCGGCCAACCGGCCATTTCATGGGAGATAATTGCTCATTTTTAACTAAGACCATAGTGCCCACAGCAGGAGGTGACCTGGGTTCCAACCACTTTCCTCGCTGCTGAAGGGTATGTAAATATTCAGAATGCCACCTCGACCAAAAATCTTGGTGGAGTCGTTGTAAAAGCTGCCACCTTCCGAGATGGCTTAATTTCAAATGAGTAATATCGGGATCTGGCAGGGCAGACAGTGGTTCCAGGGTAAGGAAGTGCCCCGGCGTCAAAACCAGGAGATCATTCGGGTCACTACTGAGTGGACAAAGAGGACGAGAGTTCAAAAGCGATTCAATTTGTACTAAAACTGTATATAGCTCCTCAAAAGTTAAAATTTGGTTTCCTATGACTCGATATAGGTGAGTTTTTACCGATTTTACACCGGCTTCTGCTAAACCGGAAAAATGAGGTGCCACTGGAACTTGAAATTTCCATTCTATATTTTCTGATTCTACCGCGTTTTTGAGTATGGTTTTAATTTCTTTAGAGCCCCCTTGAAAACAACCTCCGTTGTCACTAAAAATCTGAGAACAACGACCCCTTCGACTAATGAAACGGCGAAAGGCAGCTAAAAATGCTTCACTTGTGAGATCAGATGCCAATTCTAAATGTATAGCTTTCGTTGCAAAGCATACAAAAACACATATATATGACTTGTAGGTTTTTGCTCCGCGTAATTTACCCATTTTCGTTAAAAAAGGTCCGGCATAATCGATCCCAACACATGAGAATGGTTTTATTTGGGACACCCGTACCGCAGGCAAATTTGCCATTTTCGGTTGATAAGACGTTGGAGATAAACGCCAACACTTGTGACAATTATTTAATACCTGTCTGATAGCCCTTTTTGGGGAAAGTATCCAAAATTGTTGGAGTAGTAGAAATAGTAACGATTGTAATCCTGGGTGTAGGAATTTTTTATGAAAATCTTCAATTATTAAACGAGTTAAAGCGCTATTTCTTGGTAAAAGTGCTGGGTATTTTTTATCATAGCAAAGTTTAGAGTTCTTGAGGCGTCCACCTACTCGCAAAATACCTTCTTCATCTAAAAATACATCGAGTTTTCTAAGAGATTTAGATGGAAGCTTATCACCTTTCAAGAGAGAGATGTCTTCATTAAAATGAGATGCTTGCACGTATTTCACGAGAAAGTAAAGTGATTTCTTTAATTCTAAAATAGTAAAGAAGTTTCTCTTCAATTTTCCCTTACTGCGACAATTATCAATGAATCGAAATACATAAGAGACGATTCGTTGAATTTTTGCAAGTGACGAGAATTTTACCAGCAACTCTTGAAAATAGTCAGGAGAAATGAAAGAAGCTAAGGTAACGTTCCTTTCTTCAGTAGAAATATTCAGATTATCTGAGTCCTCTGAGAAATCAGAAAGTGGCCATGAATCTCGAGACAATGGGAGCCAAGCCGGTCCTGCCCACCATAGCTTACAATTGAGTAACTCCGACGGTAGTAACCCTCTTGAAGCGCAATCCGCGGGGTTGTCTTCTGATTTTATATGTAACCAATGTGAAGGAGATAATTTTTCTTGAATATGTGACACACGATTACTTATGAAGGTTTTCCATCTATATGGTGGATTTTTCAACCACGTTAAAGCTATGGTAGAATCTGACCAAGCAGTAATACGAGAAAACGTTATTTTCCCCTTGAATACCCCCAAAATATAGTGAATAAGATCAGTTAAGAGTACTGCTGCCGAAAGTTCCAATCTGGGAACTGAAATCTGTTTTAAAGGCGCGATTTTAGTTTTGGAGATAACGAAAAATATGTGCATATTATCACCTGTTCGTATTTTAAAATATATTACAGCCGCGTAAGCCCTTTGTGATGCATCACAGAATCCGTGCAATTCGCATTCATCAAAATCACTTACTAAAACGCGACGTGGAAGTTCAAATTTTGTTAGAAGAGATAGTTCCGATTTAAATTGTATCCAGCGCTCACATATATGAGTAGGAGGCTGATCGTCCCAATCGAGTCCAAGACTCCATAACGTTTGCAATAAATATTTTGAAAAAACTGTAAGGGGGGATAAGAAACCGAGTGGATCAAAAATCCGTGCAATTTCTGACAATATACTCCGTTTTGAGCAGGACTTATTTTGAGGAGAAATACTGAAAGAAAATGTATCAATAGCGGGTTGCCATTGTAGACCTAATATTTTCAAACCTGAAGACGTTTGTGAGTCGAATGAAAGAAAACCGGGATGTAAGTGATGATCTGGAAAATCGGAGAGTAATTTTGGACAGTTGCTAGCCCATTTTCTGAGTTCAAATCCGCCTCTTTTCAATAAATCGATAAGTTGATTACGGGTATTAAAAGCGTCCTCAAGAGAACCAAATCCGATGGCCAAGTCATCCACAAAAATATCATTTTCTAAAATATTTGCAGCTTGAGGAAAATCATGCCCCTCATCCCTTGCCAGCTGAATGATTGTTCGATTAGCCAAGTATGGAGAACATGACAAACCAAAAATTAATCTTTTGAACCGATAATCTTTTACGGGCTCGGTAACCGAGAATCGCCATAAAATTCTTTGAAAATTCCAATGATTTTCCGCAACTAGAATTTGATTAAACATACTTTTAATATCACATGTAAAAACTATAGGCTGTAAACGAAAGTTGAGCAAAATTGATATTATATCTTTCTGGAGTTTTTCTCCAACCAAAAGTTCTTCGTTGAGAGACAACCCTTGATAATTCTTCGCCGAAGCATCATAAACAATTCTAATTTTATCTGCTTTAGATATACAATGATGGGGAATATAATTCACATTGCCTTTCATGCCGTCGTCCCCGACTAGTTCTAAATAATCTAAGTCCACATATTCTTGAATGAGTTGAGAATAAGCCTTGTATGTGTTGGGATCCGCAAAAAATCGCTTTTCTAGAGATGTGAATCGTCTTAATGCTAGAGCTCGAGATAATTGAGCATCAAATTGGGGTTCAACATTTTTAAAAGGTAAATGGACAATGTAACGCCCCATTGAATCACGAGAATGTGTTCTTTGAAATATCTCTTCACAAAGTACATCTTCAGGAGATTTTAATTTGTATTTTGGAATTTCCTCTAGTTCCCAAAATTGTTTCAATGTACTTTCTAAAGATAAAAGATCATTTTCATTGTGTGTGCTCAAAAGAGAGATTGTATTTGTAGAAATTGGTTTTTTACATGAAACCTTTCCCATCAAAACCCAATTGAATATCGTATTTATCGCCACGGGTTGATTGTTTGATTCACCCGCAATCCGTCCGGGTTTTAATATGTGGGGAAAAACCTCAGCACCTAATAACAAATCTATGGCACCGGGTTCATAAAAATGTGGATCAGCCAATTCGATATTAGATATGTGACACCAATCTGCATGGTTTAGAGGAATGTTAGGCATGTCCGTGCATATTTTTGGTAATATAATCGCATCTATTTCAAGAATTGGATTTTCTTTTTTAAGTGGTTTGAGCAAACAAGTTACCGCGCCGTTTGATGTAACTTCTGACATATTCCCTAATCCGTTAATCCTTAACGAATAATTAAAACTAGAGAGACCAAGTCTTTTAAAACACCTCTGAGAGATGTAACTTGTCTGTGAACCAGAGTCCAAAAGAATACGAGCAGGTTGGTAAAAATGTCGAGAATCTAAAATTTCCACTATCGCTGTCGATAAGAGTACACTGCTAGAGGAGCTTACTAAAAGAGAATTCGATATTGTGTTAGCGATACCAGTGGCGTCCCTAGAGCTGGTTTGAGGGGAGCTGTCTTGCATATTCGTAACGTTATTTGGGTCGTGACTTCTATGTAAGAGACTATGGTGAGACGAAGATTTACAGTATTTACAGGTTATACTTGATCCACAACTTTTCAAACTATGACGGCTTCCCAAACAATTGAAACACCAGTTATTCTGTTTGACAATATTATATCTTTCAAAAGGAGTTTTACCATGAAAAACTGGACATTTATATATGGGATGCTCCACTTTACATAGACTACAAAGATTTTTATTAACATTTGAAAGAAATGTTGATGTGGTACGAGGATTAGACGAAGTGACATTATGACAATATTTATTTTTATTATCAATTTTTGTAGTATATCCTCTTCTATGCATAGATAATTCAATGGCATCAAGAGCATTGCATTGCTTTAAAACAAATGTTTTCAGAGATTCGAAAGTTGGTATTTGTGTGTTATCCGTATTTTCCTCAAGTTCAAAGCGAGTCAAAGTATCTTGATCTAAATGTTTTGAGAATAAATAAAACAATAAAAAATCCCATTCGTTTGTAGGAAAATTCATATTTTTTAGTGCTGCAATATTTTCCGAAAAAATATCTACTAAAGTACGTAAACTTTGCAAATTCTTAGAATTAGTAATATTCGGTGAATTGTCTATAGTTTGCAAATGTGCAAAGGCAATCAAACGTTTGTTATCATAACGCTTTATGAGAGAATCAAACGCAGTAGTATAATTGTCCGCCGTCATTGGTGTGCATTGTACTAATGTTAGAGGAGCACCTTTCAAAGATGCGCATAAATAATTAAACTTTTCTATAGGGGAAAGTGTCTCATTTTCGTGGACTAAAGACCTAAACATATCTATAAATGATTTAAAAGACCTAATATCTCCAGAAAATTTGGGTATTTCAATTTTCGGAAGACGGACATTCTTATCATGAGCAACAGTTTGAGTCGCATCATTATTTGAATTTGAAGTTGAGTTATTTGCAGGACCGTCTTCTTCGAACAAGGTAAAAAAAATTGCACGAACGAACGAACTATTAAAATCAAATTGTTTTCGCTCGTTCTCTTCTGGTTCGATGTCCTGATCTGCCTGAGCCATTACTGATAATATATATTGGTGATTCTTTCTGAAATCCATCACCATCGTATCGTGTTGATCAAACATCATTTTAAATTGAATACGAGACTTTCTATCAATAGCCGCTCTTTCAGCAAATTCCTTTAATTCATCCATTTGATTGACGCAAGTGAGTCGGAGAGCTTTATATTGCTTCAATTTCTTAGGATCGGCCATATTAAATGATGACTTGAAAAAAGGGAAAACTCTACGCCTATGTATATATACTGTAAAGGAAATGAGAATAGGTATGCAAAATCCCAACGTAGCAAAAAAGGGAACTCTCAACCGAACGCCCTGCTGAGTGACCTTGAATTTATATTTTACCAATATAAGGAAATAAATTTCGTAATAAATGAGAATTTATTTGAGTAAATGCTAATTGAGATGAGTAATTGGGATAATGTAGAGAAATTCAATTCATATATAGAGAGAGTAGGTTCTTAAAGGTATCCGGCTCGAAGGACCAAAATGTTCAATTTCAGAGTAAAAATAATGGAAAATGATGCTAACAGTTGAAATAGCACTTACCGCCCTTTTCCTCGGTGTAACTGCTTCTGTCGTCGGCAAGCGCTTGCGTAATGGACTGTATGTTGCGTAACACAGAGAGTCTATACATGTATATATAGAGAGAGAGAACCAATAAAAAAAAAAATTGCACTTTCGTTCCACTTTCGATCTGACTTGGGAGCGAGCGATTTCAAGAGTGCCCCTCCTTTTGTCTCCTACTGCACGTTCCATTGGTGCGCGGACATGCGCAGGAAGTCATGGTGCGTATTTCAACTTTATAGAAATATTACCGAGAGTAAATAAAATAAACTGAATTTCCTCAATAATCCCAAAGAAATGAATAATAATAAAAAAAGTAAAAATAAAAAGATAAATTGTGAGCTGATACTGAACAATTACATATCCAAGAATAATCATTGAAAGTTACATTTTTACTCAGGTAAATCATTTCGGATATAACCAAGTAAGTTGAAATAAACTTGATGTTCTAATATAAGCACAAGAACCAGGGGTGAATCCAATACAACTGATTTTTGGCACACAGGCAGTTCTCGGACTTGGAAGGGGTTGAAAATTTTGATATAATGCACGAAAACAAACTTGTAGAGTGTAAAGATCTTCATTAAAAAGTTGTTTACATATTTTTTCGAAAATAGCTTCCTATGAGAGATAATCAGCTATTATTAAAATTATCAGATTTCCTTTGCGCACAACTCAGGATACCATAAGATTTATCTAAAATCAAATTTTTACCACATAAGATTAGCAACCAGAATCAGCAAGGGAGTTATATTAATTCTGCTGCAATTAATAGTTAAAAATTTATTGTCAAATGTCTGAAGCAAAATTCAAATGCTTGTCAGTTTGAGACGGCTTGGCCGATTTCGACAAAGCGAGGTTGGATAGAGAATCGAAAGGCATTCAAATTCAGGTACCACATGACACCCCATTACATTTGAAAGAAAAAATTGATAGTGTCCTCTTGACACTAGGCCACGTGACCACAATCATCTTTATGCCAATAATAGTTTTAAAAAACTAATTGATTTGATTCATTTATTTAAAATAGGACAATCCTAATTTACAAAAAAAAAAAATATATAGTTGACATACCTACATTACAATAGAATACATAAATGTGAGTATAAATATATGTTATACCTGTGAATATAACTATATATAAAATATAATACAGTATGAAATAATTGTTTGATTGATGAAATATTTTTTATTTGAAATACAAAATCAAATTAAGTCTGAATTCCGCAATATTATTGACTCTTTTACATTTGGTGGCAAATTATTGTACTGAATACATATAAATGATTCGGGCCTCTAGTATTGTAAGTATGAATTTGGTTGACAGTTATAATAAACTTACCCAATAGACAGTAAAATAGTGATAGATTCTCACATACAAGCCTCGAATAGGGTTGAAAAGTATATCTATCGATTTGGAGTAAAATGAAAATATTTTACGAGTGGCTTCTGGGAAAAACATACCGAAAATTCGATTTTTCAGTACAGTGTTTATTTGTTTGCCTCATGTTCCTTACTACGGTACGAAACTACAGAGGGTGATTCGTTAGGTTGTTTTAGGGAAAAAAGTTTCCATGAACATATGTCCGGAGTTGCTTTGTTTCTGAGATGCAGGGCGTTTTAAAAGAAATTCAACGCTCTGTATCTCAGAAAAGAAGCAATTCCGAACATATGCTCATAGGAACTTTTTTCTTAAAATGACCTAACGAATCACCATCTGTAGTTTCGTATCGTTGAAAACAAAAAAAATCGATTTCCATTATGTTATCCCCAGGAGCCACTTGTAAATTTATCTTCATTTTACTCTAAATCGATATACTTTTCAACCATATTCGAGGCTTGTATGCGAAAATGGGGCACCTAAATCTGTCACTAGCTGACGGTCTATAATAAGCGAAGAGATTCAAGTTCAGAAATATATTAGTATAAAGAAAAATTCTAAAGTTTATTCCATAAGTTTGAGATATTATGTCTATTTTTTAAATTAATTGTAAATTTTAGAATTGGAATACGATCATCTGGACTACACCAGGCCCACCCACACGTTGAAGCCTCACTACCAAAGAATGGCCAGTCCTTTTGGATCAAGAGATCTAGCAAAAGATGACCAATCGGAAGCGGGAGAATAGGGGCCTCTATGCTCAATAACAGTCACGTTTCATTCTGGGTGTTTTTGTGATGAATTAATAATTTTAAGAAATTTTTAAATGGTGTTTTAATTTACATAGACTTTATTCAGAGTGATTTGTTGAAAATACATTGGCAGTACCATTGTGATATGTCGTTGAAAAGGTCATTTTGTATCAAATTGTAATTTGAAAAAAGAATTTTACTTTTTATTTTAACTAAAAAGTTGTATGCGCTTCTGGTCAATCTGGAAGTGTCATGTTTGATCTGATATTTGGTAAATTGTACATTCATGACATCAAATAGATGTACAAAATTCGAAACATCTATATAAAATAACAACGAAGATACAGGGGGGTAAATTGGTTCTAGATCACTCGGTATATTTCGAATGAGAGTTCAGAAAAAAATATTTATCAACTCTATGGACATTTCAATCACAACATAGCAACTTTTTCAGTGTTGTGATTAAAAGTGCAATACCAAATTTATATTTTTGTACCATGATGCAAACATTTTTTGTGATATAAATTGCTCTAAATTGCTCAATGATCAAGTATCATGCATTGTCTAAATGGGTTTTCATAACTTTTGATGCAACGTGTTTTGTACTGTGTGTCAATGAATGGTGAAAATAAAATTTCAAAGTTGAGTGTTGTGTTGATTTGATGATTATTATTTTAGGCGATCAAGCAATATAACTCTTCAACAACTTGTTTAAATGTTTTACACAGACTCTTGATCTGATTGAGAAGAAGATGACATTTCCACTTATCCCATTATT
The DNA here is from genome assembly GCA_958298965.1 of Chrysolina haemoptera. Classification (NCBI taxonomy): domain Eukaryota; kingdom Metazoa; phylum Arthropoda; class Insecta; order Coleoptera; family Chrysomelidae; genus Chrysolina; species Chrysolina haemoptera. The sequence goes on along the minus strand of OY282603.1, from coordinate 139,980 downwards.
TAATTATTGAGGTAGAGGAAAATTGTGGTGTTTTCATCTCCAGGTTGACATGGAAATGAAAAAACTCAGGGAAAGCCAATGAACGCAATGGGCACCCAAAATAATTATTTTTTTTATTTTATTTTTGGAAATGCTTGCCTATACTTCTTTTCAGGCAGATTAAGAGTTGGGCTAATGAATGTGATTGTTTTCTGTAATTGTGGAATTTACCCCTTTTACTTATATATTTGTTTCCTATATTCGTCTTGTACATATTATGTGTTTTATTACTGAATTAAAATTTCTGTGATAAGTTTAGGTGTATGAAATATAATCTATGAGTGATGCGATAGGTAGTTTCATTTCCAAATACCATGGAAAATTTCATAACGAAATTCACAAATACGTCACGATTGTTTCCCTTATGCACAAATTCGACCTGTTCTAGAAAACTGTTCTTACACTCATGAGGTACAAAATCATAGCTTTGAAGGGCGGTATCTCAAAAACTAGCCATAGGATTGAGTTGGTCCGATGGAAACTTTTGATCAGGATAATGAAAAGAATAACATGCTACAGTTTCAGCCAATTCCACCGGGACCCAGAAAGCCATAAGAATAATGCGAGGTCCTTTATAGTCAATATTCCTTAACTGTGATCAACTTTAGTGCTTTTCGACCTAATGCCTCATATTGTTGGCCGGTAACTTGTTGCTATATGGCCAAAAGTGCTTTGCTTTGAGAAATAAAATTTACAGGGAATAGTACAAAACTTCCCTTCGCTAATCTTTATTAGTTATTTTATCTATTCTTCTGAACAAATGGATCTGTAATTATCTGAGAGTTCCGTGATATACTAGTTTTACATTGAAATTAGATATTTCAATCTTACTGTTATCAATACCAAGAAATTGTCATTCTCCTTAATTGTTATGGTAAAACTGGAATAAGTTACGATTATCTTGCCAGGAAGAAATAAAACAGGTGCAGCATAGGTATCGTTTCTAACCTCTTCTAACTGCCAGTAACCTTATCTTCAATACAGAAATGTCTGTCACAAACCCGTGCGCTGCGATAAACTGTCTCGCGGAGTACATTCATCAGCTGTTCACTCTTTATATTCTTGAGCCAAACATCAAAAGCAGCGGGCTCATTTTCGGGAAACTGATGTTGGCTACTTTCCCTATCATCACAAGAAGGAACACAGCACTTTTTTCGATATCTTTTATGTTCTGAAGCACTCTCCATTTCAATAAAGTATTATAAAGCACACAGTACAGAAAAAAAAAACACAATTATATATTCACAATCACAGCAACAGTTTAGGACGCAAGATTGAAAATACTCTAATCACAAAAAACCAAAATTCAAATTTCAAATCAACAATGACAGGAAAATGAAATTAGACAATAATGACATGATGCGCACGCAGAAAGGCACGTAGGCCTATTCGAGAGGTTTCGCCATCTATGGTTTGGCAGCGGCGTAACCTATAACCACGTGGGGTCATTTAACTTTCACTTCTATGTGTGGGTATTCTGTGGTCGAGATTCGCTTGCGTCGAGGCACCGAGTTTGGGTAAAATCACAGCCGACTTTGACTTAATCTCCCAAAGGAGGTTGAGGAGATCAGTCAAGTTGGCTGTGGTAAAATTATTGTTTTGCAGGTCCGCGGCCACAGATTTTCATGTTTCATTTTCAGTCCTACTTATTCACTTTTTGGAGGAATTCGCAGTATTCTTGGACTTGGTGAATTAGTTGTGGTTAGGTGTTTGTGTTTGATATCTTCGTTTTACATAGTTCAATGGTGACGGACTGAGGGTTGTGTAGTTTTCAAGCTGATCTTTGCCGAATTATAGGGACGCCAAACGCCATTTTAGTCAAGTTGTTATCAAGTGCCGAAGTACACCTATATCTGGAAGCAATTTATTTTGAATGTAAGTAGGACTTATGCGTAATTTTGACATAATTCACGAATTTATGATTGATCCTTTTTTTATCGCGGCATTTTAATTCATGTATAAACAATCGCATATTCCACAGTGCAATTGTCACTTTGACAGTGGCAAAAGTTAGCTTTAACGGCTTTAACTTTTACAGCGACAAATACACTATACACTAGTGGTTTTTTCACTTATTCATTTGTTTATCAATTATCGCGGTGTTGGTTTCCAAAATGAATACTTTGACATTGATGTTTCTGAATTTCTTATTGATTAAATTATTGTCCTGTCGAATTATACTCGAGGTTTGTATTGATATTGGGTTAATTTGTGTTGTTCAAATTCTAAACTGTTTCCTTTAGCAATTTGACTCGAATAACTGTTAACCTAAAAACACTCCACCTTCGGTGTCGTGTTTTTAATAGTTGACAGTTATTCTCGTCGAATTGCTAGGAAACAGTTTATCATTAAACAACCCAAATTTACCTGATAAAATACAAACCACTTGTGCAATTATAAGTGATAAAAATGCCATTCCTTAAAAACAGACTTTATCTAGTAAGCGAAAGTCCCTTCAATTTCTGTCATGACAGCAATTATTGTTCAGTATTGTTGACACAATATGAATCGGTTTGGGAAAGTTTCATCTGAACAGGTTACAAAAAGCATTATTATAATTATGTTGTTAATAACTGCTCCTGCAAATAACTATTTCAATCAAGGTGATTATTATTGTAGTGTATTTACCTATATATGATCGTTGATTTACCAAAAACCACACGAACTTCTCTTTTATTGAATACATTTCTTTCAACTCGAAATTTTTCCATCAGTAATTGCATTCGAAAATGACATTAGTTTTTCTCGTGAAATTACTGAAAGAAGGCTAACAACCCCTTTGAACTTTTTTCAAATAATGTCACGGGTCCGAACTGCTTGAAATTTATAGTACAGGGATATCTTGGACTGCGGAAGACAGGAATGCAATCCGTTTCACTCTATTCATGATAGTTTTTGAATAATTTATTTTTCAGAAACTCGTTTTCCGAGGGAATTTTTTTGATTCCGCTATTCAGCAGTGCTTCTAGATCATCCATAGAGGCTCTAGGAGAAGTCGATTTTTTGGCGTGTTCAAGAAATGAGACTAACCCCTTTCAACTTTTTTTGAATATCAAGTCTCAATGCTGCTTGAAATTTACAGTACAGGGGGATCTTAGACTGCGGAAGACAGAAATTCAATCTTTTCCACTCTATTTATAATAGTCTTGGAATAATCGCATTTTTCGTGCTGAAATAAGCTATTTATCAGAAACTCGTTTTACGAGAGAATTTTGTTTATTTTGCTATTCAGCATTGCTTCTAGATCAGCAATGATAGGGAATACGAAGACTATAGAAAGAAGTTGATTTCTTGGCGTGTTCAAGAAAGAAGAATAATCCGTTCAAACTCTTTTCAAAAAAATTTCATAGCTAAGAACTACTCGAAATTTGTAGTACAGGGGAATCTTGTACTGTCAAAAATGCAACACGTTTTGCTCTATTTTTGATAGTTTTTGAAGAAGCAAGGTTTTGGTAGGGAATATGTTACTCTTGTCAAGTTGACATTGTGCGCCATCTCACAGATGCTACCCAATAGGGTAACTACCCCCCTCTCGATTGTTTTGGCCAGATATTAAAACCGGATTTCTGTGACGCTGGCTGAATTGAACTTTTGTAAAAAGTAGAGTCACAGTTCATAGCTAAAGAATCAGTTCGTTTGGTCACAATTGTGCACATATGAATTGCCAGCGCTTGGTATGCACGTAGGATATAGAGTACGCAAAGTGAGCAAACTGATTCTATAGCTATAAACTGTGGTAGAGTCTTTCTGTAAACTTGCAGCAATTAATAATTTTGATTATGTAAATCTCTATACTCAATGTTTGACGGTGCGGCCTATCAATATTTTTGACAGCCAATTTTATTTCGTAATGAATTTTGAAGAGGGAAAATGAAAGTGTAGGTAATATAAATATATTTAACGTATGTAACTAACTGATAAAAATATATTAACAGTCAACATAAAATATTTTACGTATATGGTAAAGTTATGATTAAATATTTCATTATATTGTATATTTTTATTCATTTTGATATATTTTTTACATTTATAATTTGTATTTCGAAAAATCAAACGGAAGATAATTCACGAGATTCTTGTTCTTTTTCATCAGTTCCGGGATCTGCTTAACTTTGTTCTGTTCTTTGTAGGAATAAGGATCCCTTAGTGTTGTACTATCGTCCAGGTTCGAGTTCAGAATTCTCCTGATAAAATTCTTGCCTTCCGCATTTGTTGCTGAGGGTCCCATGCTCTGCCTTGCAGCAGCCAGCAGCTCAGGATGCTCCGTTAGAGTATCAGATAATGAAGCTATGAGTACATCTGGAAATAATAATGAAATACAGTAGACTATAATGGTATACCAAGAGGGATGAAACATAACACATTTTTCACAACCCAATAATATCTACTGAGAGCTTCTTTTTCCTCTACTACTACATAAAAATAATCGTACTAGTTGTGAAATTTGAGACATCGTGATGAAATGTAAACTGCACAAACTTTAGAGAATAATGTTGAAATTGACTACAAAAATAATTTTTGCTTTGAATCAAAAACTAATTTCCTCTTTTCAATGTAGTATACCAAATTAATTGTGACAATTATTTGAAATAATTAATGTGGGTCAAACAGGTTGTTACCTGAACACCTGTTGGCAATATTTTGGGTTTTGTCAGTGATAGTCGACGCCAGAAACGTGAAAGACTGTAGTTTGCACAAATAAACTTTAATAATCCAATAACTTTACAAGATATACTGAAGAGAAGTTTCTCAAAAAATACACTGTCACTCTGACATTCAGAACCCCAACCACCATCCCTCAAAACCCTTAACAACCCTCCTATATAGGGTAATGAAATATATAACACACCCGAGTAACATAACACATGCGAGACTCAGAAAGGTGTTTTATAACTCAAACCAAAGACCTTGTCAAACAACAAATTCTAGAAGTTCCACCTTAATTGTAAAAAGGCCTTTCGAGCAAAGGCATAAGTGTTCTCATACTTGACAGTTTGATTATTAAAATAGAGGCAGAAAGCTTGAACATTTTTCAATTCCAATTGGATCCAAAGAATTCTTCAATGAAATATTATCCTTATCCTATTTATCTGTTTGTTCGAATATTTCAACGAATACTAGCCAGACATTTACCATTCAATGTTTATTTATTCATGTCCCTGATGTTACTATATTGTATATTTGTATATCTCATTTCTCTGATGTGATTTTGAATTTTCATTCCAACAAAAAATCAAATTCTACTTTATCATTGGTTGAAAAATATTATATGTTTCATAATTCTCTCTATTTCACAAAATAAAAGTAATTGATTCTGGCAAATATAAAATCTATTATTACGGAACCCTCTGGATATATTCTTCAAAATTCAGAACGTTGACCAAAAACAACACCATTTCTTCGAATTACTTCTAATTAATTCGATTAAAAACTGTTGATGATTTTGTAATACTCACCTAAAACTTTTTTCTCAAGAGCTCGCGATATACGACCTTGGGACGCTTCAACTTCCAAGAAGTTCGTGAACTTCTGTAGGGCTTGCTGGGCATCTGCGCTACCGCGAGTCAGACTGTGCGTGAACATCAGTTTTGCTAGTTGATATATCACTTCTTCCAAGGAGTACTCGGTGTAGAGGAAGTCTGCAAGTCGCAACCTCTCTAGGAGTTCATCATAATCTTCGTCGATCACGTTTTCTGATTCAAAAAATTATTTGTTGAAAAAAAAAACAACAAATCACCAGACACTTTGAAGTAAAAAATTTAATAAACTCCAATGCCCATTTCAAGGTGGTATTGATATAATAATGGATTGTACGAATAAAAAAGCAAGGGAACAAAAATTAGTATTGATATAAAAGATAGTGGATCTCATTTTTGATATTAGATGGAATTGAGCACACTGTTCAAATTTTTTATGTCATTTCTTGAGTTGAATATATTCAACCTGAATTCCAGAAGTTTCTCTCGAAAAATCATTTCTTGGTTTATTTTCGTTTTTGAAAGAAAGATTTATTTTCATGAACTTTTTACTGGAAGATTATGGACACATAGTATTTTGTTATGGCAGTTATTCTAATTTGAATTCAGTTAACTATTCTGGTCGATAATTTTTTTATTTGCTTCGGATTATCCTTAATGAAAACAGAGCCACAAATGTTTATCATTAAAGTATTCAAATTATGGACTAGCACTGCATTAAATCTGGAGATGTTCTCTCTGTAGCATATTGAACGTTCCAACTGGAATACTTACCGGTATTTTTATCCATTGTTGGTAGATAATGGGAACCATCGACAACTCTCTTTTTAACAGCTGGTTGTCGAAGTTGATTGATATTAAAATTGCTGCTGAGTTCGGGTTTTTCGTAATACTCTGTATTTGTGTTGGTATCTGGTTGTTTTGGCGTGATTTCTTGAGCCTAAAAAGAAAATATTATTCTGAAATTCAAAATCATTTCAGGTTTATTGCCACAAAACAAGAAAAGTTATTGAATCAATTACAGTACAAATACTGGAAATAATTTTAAGAGTTTGCTGAAGAGGGGCAAATGTGAAAACCGCGAAGTACAGAAATTTGCTTTTTCTACGTGGTATCCATGCTATTTTTCAGAAAAATCATTCAGAAATTTCTTACACCATAAATTATCGAGGTATTAAAAAATAGCTGTTTGGTATTGGCGTAAAACTCCCGTACATTCGTATCATAAAATTGTTATTTTCATCCATTCATTTAAGAAAAGTGACAGAGATATAAGAAACATTGTTGCCTAGCAACAGCGCGACACGTCTGCCTATACAGTACGGCTTTTGATAGTCCCCCTCATTAACTTTTGAACGGTTCGACGTAGAAACATGAATAAAAAACCGTTTCGAGGGTTTTACCATTACTACTTTTTGAAATTAAATTGAATTAAATTCTCTTTTCAACGATGTGCCACTTGACCTCCCATGTCATTTGAAAATTTTGAGTCGATTGGCCCCCCCCCGCGCCCCCTATTGAGCAATCACCATATTTTTTATTTCAAAAAGTGGTATTGGTGAAACTATAAAAAGCCGCACTGTATGATAAATCCAGAGCGCTTGAGCGATCTGTATATGTTTTTTCACAATAATAATTCGCGAACAAAAAAAAATGAGTTCTATGAAAAAAATCAATTTTCCAATCATTATAGGATGTGGTGAGTTTTCAAATGTACACAGTATATACCTCAATGTATTTAAATCCTCCTCAATACTCACCAAAATAGCAGTCTTCACACTAGCTTTTTGCCTTCTTCGTAATAAAAAAATCAGTGAAGTATTTCAGTAAGATTAGTTTGCATGTATTGAACTTCCACGCAGTCAAATGTATAGGTTAGTTCGTTCTGGTGGTATCAGCCTAAATAATTACTCCTCGCAAAGGAATAATCATTTATTTTATTTATTTCGGAGAATTGTTTGTTTGGTGAATTGCTATTTCGATGAATTGATGCTATTTCGGTGAATTGTTTTCGGTGAACTTTCCTAGACCTATAATAATCAACTAATGGACCCCACACTGTTCACTAAATTCATGGGCAATTAATACATCTCCTTCAATCCTTTGGAATAATATTCTCTTTTAATCTAACCCCAAGCCGCGCGGTCGTGATTTAATGACATTTCCATGCTGCGAACAAGCCAGTCGCCAACTAATGGAAACTGTGAAGGGTTGTGTTATCACACTCAAAGGGGTTTCTACTCACCTTCGTTTGCTGGAGAGAATTCAACCCCAATTGCGTGTAATGTGTTCTTAGGTTTTCCAAGTTGTATTTGATCTCCTGGAGAAAGGCTATGGCTTCTTCGCGGGACATCTAAAAAAAAAACAATTCTACTAAATTATGTATTTCCAACCTATATGCTCAAAGTTGGAGAACGAGAGTGTATGATGAATAATATTGTGTATATAAAAATATAAGAATAGACCAGCTAAGCCTATCACAATGTCCGGACTCTTTTCCTAGAAAAGACATTTTGGATGAAGAGTAAGACGTGCACGAAAACCATATTGATTCGTACATTTCCGGAAACTTTGGTGATCCATTTGAAACGTTTTTACCCGGCAGAAAACATTCGGACAGAAAATTAATGTTATTATACCTTTGTTATTGGATATGAGCAACTATGTCAGAGATTATGAATTTTTTATCAAAATTCATAAATTCAAAATGGCGGCTTCAAGATGGATAAGAATTGTGATTATGGTCAGATTCGATTCAAAATTGGTATGTGGGGGTTTTTTAGGTCGCATATTTCAATTTTTGTGCAAAAAATAATGAGTTAAAGATGGCTGCTCCAAGATGGCGGACGATTTTTATCATTATGGTCTAATTCGATTCAAAATTAGTGTGTGGAGGTTTTCGGGGTCAAAGATTATAGATTTTTTGTCAAAATTTATGAATTCAAAATGGCGGCCCAAAATGGTGGACGAGTTTTGTGATTATGGTCAGATTCGATTCAAAATTAGTATGTGGGGGTTTTTTAGGTCGTATATTTCAATTTTTTTTTTTTAAATTCATGAGTTGAAGATGGCGGACGATATTTATCATTATGGTCTAATTCGATTCAAAATTAGTGTGTAGAGGTTTTCGGGGTCAGAGATTATGGATTTTTTGTCAAAATTTATGAATTCAAAATGGCGGCCCAAAATGGTGTACGTGTTTTGTGATTATGGTCATATTCGATTCAAAATTGGTATGTGAGGGTAAATTTTTTTGTGAAAATTCATGAGTTAAAGATGGCGGCTCCAAGATGGCGGACGATATTTATCATTATGGTCTAATTCGATTCAAAATTAGTTTGTGGAGGTTTTCGGGGTCAGAGATTATGGATTTTTTGTCAAAATTTATGAATTCAAAATGGCGGCCCAAAATGGTGGACGAGTTTTGTGATTATGGTCAGATTCGATTCAAAATTTCTATGGTTATCGGAGTCGGAGATTCCGATTTTTTTGTCATAAAAAAAATGCGTAAAAACTAAAGAACACGCTTTACTCCCAACATGGACTAAAAAGTAAAAAAATAATTATAAATTAACTACTCAAATGTAAAAAAGGCGGCAGCTTGTTTCGTATTTATTTCTCAACCCGATTTGATGGAATATATTAAGAAATCTACAAAGGCGCTAAACAAACATAAGTAAACATTTTTAGACTAATTAAAAGATCAATTTCGTAACTAACAATGATTATCGTTCAGAGCCTTCGTAAAATTCAAATGGTGCTGTGCCACGAATGCCATTATCTAGTAGGTACAAGGCCCAATATATTTCGCGGTTGAACACCGTACAATATTCACAGTTTCTACAAACTAATTATTTCCTGCCTTTCGACTGAGGATATGTTAAAACCTGAATAATAGAAACACATACCAATCCTGCCTGCAAAAACTCTTCAATAGCAGAAGTGACTCCTTTCTCATCTCCCGTCCAGAATACGTATTCCGCGACGTCGAGGGCGGAATATTGAACTGCCGATGTGTTATCCAACTTTTCAATCTGGGGAAGGAAATGAATATCGGTTAGAATTCTATAATGATTATTTCAGCGCGAGGAGTAGTTACATTTCGCGGGCAAATCTTATTTTTTTATGAGTTCTGGTTTTCACGAAAATAAAAATCCTGGGAGAGAGATTTTCGGCATGTTTCCATAGTGACGGCATATGGGTGTGAGGACTGAGCTCGACGAGTCTGTCTTGACGGGACCGCTAACGGTGGAACCACTGTGGATATTTCGTAAAAGCATCGTCAATGAAAATATCTTTAAAATAGAGACAGGTCGCCTCCATCTTGGGGTGTTCCAGAGAAGTGAGCGAGCTTGTGAGCAAAGTATAACCGACGAGACGAATGGCTCTCCTTTGAACATAATCTAGAAGTTTTAATGTATGTTTAAGTGCTGTACTCCATATACGTGATTTGTCTATCTCTAACCGTTCTCGAGTTGGTCAGCTCTGAATCAGTTTTTAAATAATTTTCTATCATGATATACTCGACTTTTTTGTCCGTCAAGTTTTTTTGTTCAAAATCTCAGCATATACTAATTCAGTCATTCTGAATCGATTGGCGTTTGCAGAATTCGTCTATCTCACACCGTTCTCGAGTTGGTCAGCTTTGAATCACTTTTCAAAAAATTATATCTATCATGATATTTATTAATTGTTGTACCTGACAATTGTCATGATTGTAAAATAATAGTTATTTAACGAACAAGTGTATTAATAAGGGCGATTAACAATCGAAATATTTTAACGCGTGAGCGGAGCGAGCGCGTTAATGTTTGAGATTGTTAATCGCCATTTTAATTCACGAGTTTGTTACAAAACTTTTCCGTCGACAGAAGTTTTCAAAAATAGAGATATCTTATTTTCAATGTTTATTTATTTTACGATAAAAAACAATCTCTATCTCCTATTTATATTAACTCTACTCAAAGATAGTTTAATTTTTCTCAGTGGTATTTTTATTTTATTTTTTATTATTTATTTTCAAATTGAAAAAAAAAATTACCCTCGGTGGGGTTTGAACTCTCGACCTCAGTGTTCCAAGCCAGGTAAATAAATAAATAAATAGGGTTTTTATTAACATATTCCAACAATAACAAATTCACGTATAAGGACAAGTCACTTCACATATATCTCATTTCCATAATCCAGGGGGAAGAGGGAAAGGACATACGGGCGCAATAGTAGCAACCCCCCTACACCTTTTCAGGGGTGCAGGAGGGGTGCCTTGCCGAGGCGAACATAGCGCCCCAGCGAAAGGGCGCGGTAGTCCGCCCGCGCTGGTGTTAACGCTAGGCTGGACTTTTCATTACACAGTGGTTGTGGTCAGTAATACACGCCTCCTGCAAAGCTTATGCGTGTTGTTCGAATTTCTATTCCTTGCAGATACGCCATTGTTGCAGTTTGTGAGGATGATTGTTTCAATGCTAAACCCCGGAAGCCAGGTGCACCCGCAAGCCAGGTGCACCCGTAAGCCAGGTGCACTTTACCATTACGCCACGGGACCATATATGATTTGGAGTGACAACTGGTGTGATGAACATTTTCTAAAATTTTATTTGAAAATTGACAAATAAATAATGACAGATAGTACTAACCAATATAAAATGTATAAGAGCAATGTATGTTGGGTTGCATATAATCAAATCGTTGATTAATAGAAAATCATTCATTAACAGGGGTCATTAATCAATGATTTTGAGTGCGTTAAAATGCATCATAAATGACCGGTCGACGGAAAAGAATATTAATGATAGGGCTGGCTCTTTTCCGTCATTTATTCCACAGTTCCCTGGCCCTATAATAACTTACCGAATTCACTTCACCGTTTGTCTGGATATTCAGATTGAGCAGCGATCGTCTATTCCCGTTGTTGGTCATTTCGTCAGGGGCAGGTTGAATTAACGTTTTGTGAATACCCTCGGAAGGTATTTCTATTTCCGTTTGAACTTTAGTATTGGGCCTGCCTTTTTCGTAAGTAGTTTCCACGTTTTGATTCAATTTTCGTAGTATTTTGCCATCTGCTTTCACTAAAAAGTAAATTAGAATCTTGAAGATAAGGAGAAGAAATTTGTGTAGCCTATTTAGGAAAATTCAAATCAGTATGGTCAATTCAATATAATTTTTGTGTATAATGACACTGTTAATGAATTAATTCGGAAAATTTAGAAAGGTACAGAAATTATTGAAAAGATCGTAATTGAAGTTACAGCTGGTCTACATGGGTTGCAGTAGACAATGCAGACTTAAAGGTTCCTATTACAGATAATAAATAAATAGAAAATATAGCTGCAACTATTGCGGATGCTGAACATGGAACAGCAGATAACGTAGGAGTCGAAACTAAAACAATTTTTTTTAAGTATTCCGTCGAGTTTTATTTACAGAGTTAAGTAATTAAGCACCATACATGGTAAAATCGCTGAAAAAGAGTGCGACCTGACGCAAAATTATCATGAAACCTCATTCTGCCTCATCGTATGTATGTACACAATAAATGATATATTCAAATTACATTCATATCTTTAACGAGAATCATGAAAAATCCACTCGCAGACATTATTTTCCATCAGTAGAGTTAGACATTCAAACTATTTTTTTAGCTCACCCAGTAGGTCCAGAAAACAGGTATAATGAAAAAGTTGTTTCTTCTAATCTCTAGAATAATATATCAAAAAATCAAAATGAGTAGTTGTGTCCCAAGTATACATGTATTTAGAGTCATGAACGTATATTTCTTGGATAGTATCGAAACCAAAAACATAGTATTTATTTATATTCATTCATTCGTGCTCCCTGTCAAATTCAAATACGCCCACACTCGACAACAGGAATATAACGTGAATAATTGACTTTTCTGACAACTTGAAACTCACCTTCCTCCTGTATTTCGGAATGTGATTGTTCATCTCCATTCACATCCGTGTATACGGTAGCTTGGGATTTCATTAGGTCCAGTGTTTTCCCCAGTTTCACTGAAACGAAATGACATTTCAAGGAAATTCGACGAAAAGTATTTGCTCCCGAAGGATATGTGCTCTCTAGACAATGTTAAAATAAAAGTGGGTCAGGAAAATGGAAGGCAGAGTTTCCATAACAAATGGGACAGAGGGATGGGATTATTGAGAGGTTTATTCATATATAACGTGTATTACAGCTGAAATTTGCTATCCCCGCAATATTCTGAAAAAACGGTCAAATATTCAGATTTGTAGATAGATTCCTGTGGGCACCTTTTTTTACTTAAAACAATCAAAGATGCGGATGATAACGAGTTTGAGGGATGAGGACTATGTGGAATATAATGACGATTAAATTAAAAAAAAACTGGGTCACTCCAAACCGTTAGATACTTCCTACCCAACTCACCAATTGATTTTTTCAAATTCTCCAGTTCCTGAACACTTCCATCCTGAAAACAGAGACAAACAATATTATAAAAAGGATTAAAAAACTTATGTTACTCATAAATTTTTTTGTTGGGGGCCTGTCTAAAGTCATGGCACTGGTTGCACTGAAAGGTGTTTGAAAATATTCAATGAGATAGTGTCGATAGATAATATAAGGTATGTTCTCAGTTGATTCAAACGTGCATTGAGATGAATAGTGTTGTACAATAGTTGGACTATAAGGTTTATTCCTATAGTATTGATAGCCAACTAACTGTATTAAAATTAAAAGTATTGAATTTTCAGGGATTCAAAATAATTCGTGTCTCCACACATTCATAGGAGATAATCACTAACAACTGAAAATTGAAGTGGTTGTTCAATTCCTGCCCCGAAGATGTTTCACTGGCACTGAAGTGTTCATCTCCTAATTGACGAGAGACCAAAGCGATCGTTTTCCTCTGGAGTTCGCCTGGGAAACTCTGTTCGTATCATTGTTTTCTCCGGCCATTAATCGATCTGGCAGGCCGTAAATTGAAAACGCCACTTGACAGCCGATAGCCCGATAATCGTTTGTGCCATGACTGAGAACTCGGCTCACTCTCAGCTGGGAACAACTTCCGGCTCCTGTCTCTGACCGGAGGCAAGTTTGTTGACCCTAAATTTATCGGATCTACTTATGATACAACGATCCGCTAAAAATTCATTATACAGTGAGTTTCAAATATTGAATCACGCTAACAATGTTGTTTCAACACACAATGCCATCTTCTGAGCGATGAGTTTAGAACTGATATTCTCCGAGACTTCTTCTTAAATACAAGTTCAGGTACAAATAATACTGATTACATTGTACACATCATGGAACCATAGGGTTGTCATAATTGAGGTACTTTGTTATTGGGGAGCTATACAGACCTACCGGTCATTAGGTAGTAAATTATTATTGGTAAGCAGCAGCTTTTTGATTTCTATGGAATCCAATATGTTTAAATTTAGTTTCTGTTAGTTTAAAAAAATGTCAAAAAATTATCCCATCATTGACCTATTGCACTCACCTCTTCTGCTGCATTTTCTTTGGTTTGATGTGTTCCTGGAACAAAGAAAAAATAATTAACTTACTGTCGGCACCAAAACTATGCATGATGGTCATTATTTGTGAAGGAAAAACTTAATTTGGATATTGCTTCTTTTGTTTTCGTCTAGGCCATTTTGACCTGGTACCCAGACTGATATTATATTTCTTCAGATATACAACAATTAAAATAAAGTGCTCTCAGTGCTGCCTGACTATGGACAAATATATTTTTTTTGCAAACATTCTTGGCATATATTATATCTCTGCCAGGGTTATCGTAGCTAGGTTGCCCATGCTGAATGAATGTTTCTTTGCTGGGTTCACTCTGCATATTCGAAGACATGTTTGCGGTTAGCTAATGGCCGGTCGATATAGTATATATGACTTCCATCTTTCCAAGCTATTCCAAGAGGAAAGGGCCGCCATTATTACCATTGCGTTGACATGCAGCGAATGGCCCCTGTTATCGCTAAACGAAGTCTTTTTTTTAGTTCTTATAGAGTTTAGCCCATGCCACTTTTGTTGGCCTTTGCTCCACCGGACTACAGATCCATACCTGCAATTTGATCGTGAAACAGTACAGCCAATATACTTGTTTTGGTGACATGCCCCATATTCTGACACATATTAGGTCATACTTTCGGATAGTCGTTTCCAGATGTTGAGCTAGTTATAGTTCAGCTTCTCAGCCATGGTTACTCCACCTAGGGGTTGGACATTCTGTAGAATGTAGAACTTCTATTCGTATCTGCGCGTCATTAACTTAACCAAGCATAGATATTCGTAGTTTGTGGAAACCCTTGATTGTTGACCTAGGTCATTTGAAATTTTGGTAATCAGTTATGATTGGTATACCTGAGAGCCCTAGGTAAGGTACATATAAATATGATGTTTCCATAAAATGTTGAACACACTATATATTTGGGATGGCCGTTTCCTTCAAAATAAAATGAATAGCATTTTCAGTACGGCTGTTCAGGGAAAAACTCATCACAAATTCTTCAGCCACGAAATTTTCAGCGAGTAACTTTATAGCAGCAACCAAACTCCGCCTACTCCAAAAACTTGAATAACAAAATTAAAATCCTGAATAATACTTCATAAAACTCCTTCGAGAAACTTTCCGAATAAAAGTCGAAACCACATCGTCGAAACTTTTACGTAGAACAAAATATATTAAGTGAACGGTTTCGCGTTTCTCTGTTGTAGCTGATTCGACTACCTATTATCATTGAATGAAAAGTTTTGTAGAATCAGATGGGGCGTGCATAATAATATGGAATTATTTCTGATGTCATCTGGAAGAGTATCCTTTAATTATTTTTATGTTTGAATTTTTTTGGCGAAACCAATTTTTTAAATTTATTGTTATCTGGTGTGGAAAAAAGTTCTGTCTTAATAATCGAAAAACAAATGTTTCAATATCATCAAGCAACCCAGAGAACAAACATTTGAATGAAGACAAATTATTATTATTCATAATATTAATAACTTTTCAATTTACTTTCACATACACAAAATAGTCACCAAATATTTCGTTTTTCAATAGTCCATTAATAAACTTTTTTCCATCTTTTACTTTATGGCGAGAACTGTTTATTTTGCATCGAATCGAGAAGCCGGATTTCCGTTCATTAATTTGAGTTGATTTCTCATCTCCTACAGGTCGCAAACCTGCGAGCAATTTTCTAGTTCAAGTTTTGTTTAGAAGCTACACGAAACAAAGTTAAAGCATTATAGTTGAGTAACAGCAGTCACTCAAAACTTTTGCAAACCGCAACTGTTTAGACACTTTCCAACTTCGGAGAAGCGACTGGTTTCACGAAGTTTCTACGTTGGATTACCTCAAAATACAGGGTGGTCTTCGGCTTCGGCCATTGCTTGGTTGTTGTACGTGCTTTTCCTGTTGCCTTGTTTCAGAACGTCTTCTAGGAGACTATCTGGGTATCGAGTGTTATGTCTCTCATTATATTGGTGAATTCAATTTCCAGTTGTTTTGTGTTGCTGCATATGGTCCTTACCCTTTCCAATTTACATATTTTTCTGAAAATGTCATAAAATAAAATAAAAAAATTCCACCCTTATCGACGTTTGAAGAGTCATAATTCGAGAAATATGTTCCAGCGCAAAGCTTGTATTCCATATTATTGTCCATCAGGCAAGATTACGTAAATGTTATTGTCTCTTAGAGATTGGACCACTCCGTTAAACAACGACGACAGAGGGGCAATGAAAGCTACTCAAGAACTTGGTTATGAACACCGCTTCTGGAATAGAGACTTGAAAAATCAAAATTGCTTACACGTGTTAACCGTTTGCCACTAGAGGTTTCCTATCGATTTTCAACTAACAGGTTGCCTGGCCGCAGAGAATAGTGCATTTCTCTCTAAAACACAGCTGCAACGGATATTACTGTGTTAGCATTAGTAGGTCATGAATTGAAGGTAATGATTCAATATTTTGCACCCTGAGGAGGAAAGATATATTAAAGGAGAATCTGCGAACAGAAAGTAAATTGAATAGCGGCAAATAAAATGCCGGCATACTTCATTCAGTGAGTTAAAATAAACATTAAAAGGAAAAAGTCGGTGCGTGGAACGCCACGCAATAGTAGTGAAACTTCTTTGTTCAACTCACACTTGTTGAGGGCTCTCCCATCGTTGATGGTACAGGGTGATTCTCAGAGTCTATATGTCTCAAAAGCATCAACGTCAACGGTATTCGTTGTTGAACTCAGCACTAGAAGAGTATATTGCAATGTTTTTCCGACCTCGATATTCCTACATGCGCTCTTTTGGAGTTTTGGTAGTTGCACTATTTTTTTGTGACTTTTTCTTCTTTTTGTCTCATTTGCCATCATGGTCAAAAGTGGTTAGGTGATTCACATCAATAGTTATTTTTACATCAAAGACGTAAAGCAGGCCTTTATGGTCTACAACGTAGAAAAAAATGTTGTTTTTATGAAAATGTTGCATGAAATGATGTGTAAATATTTCATCATAATACTATTTATAATACACCCGAGGGCGGTAAAGTGTCAATTCACGTCCGCTCAAGCTGACGGTAAGGTGTGCTTTACCGCCCGCTAGTGCATAATTGTTTTTTTAGGGAATTCTGTGATGTTGCAAGATACATACTGACGTAAAAAAACCGAAGATATCTTCTTGGGAGGTACCAGAAAATATGTACTTTCTTTAAATAAGTTTTGTTTGTATTTGGACCGTATGAAGACAGTCGATGAGATGATTGAATACGCTTCATCAGAAACCTTAGTGTGATTGGGATATGAGAATGATGATTTTTATCATGTGAAAACTGAAATGATGAATGCCTGTGGTGGCGTCATGTGGAACTTGACGTTAAAGTATCTGAAATGAAAAAATTGATGGTCATGAAAAAACAAAACACATCACAACTTTTTGTAGCTTTTACTATCAGCGAACCAGGTATTATACAATGATATCGTGTTCGAACATATTTCAAGAGGAAATCCACGTGTTTTATGAACGTGTCCCACATTTCATCATATGTAAATACTTTAATATCCATAATCTGTGAACGGTTATTCATCAGCTGATAATTTAATTATCACCTGCAGGTTTGAAACATATGTTTCTGTTCACTATTCTTTGTATAATGCCTATTGAAATGTTACGTAATTCATTTATGCATTTTTAGTGGTGAATGCTGGGATACATTTGGGCGGTTCCTACTAAAATTTAACTGAAATTTTTGAGCATGTATTATTTAAAAAAATCAGAAGGACCTCACGATTACTAATAAATTTTTGGCGAAGTCGCGGATAAAAATACCGTGAAAAATTTTCCTATTTTTTGGCGCAAGCAAAATCATAAAAAAAATCTTTTCATATGAACCTTCCCCGAATTTCAAGGAATATTAAAAAAATAATAAGTTCTTGAATAATTGACGACGTTTTGAAAGTAGGCCAAGTATGGATCCCTGAAAACTTCGATTTCAATGATAAAATTGGATTTTTTTATTCGCAAGCAGATTTTTCGTTTTCTGTCGATGAGGAACGTTCTAAATGTAGACGTTGTAGTTTCACTGAGACCATACCCTTCAAATCTGGATGGCAGTACTTCACTAGATTGCATAATCAAATGTCTCTGGGTATTCGTAGAGTTGTGAATTTTTTCATCATTGCACGTTTAAGAATCTTAAGGTTGTGAGTTGTGATTTTTTATCTGATGATGATAAAATTAAGATAAAAACTATGAGCATTTATTATAGTGCGAGATTGAAAATTCTAAACTGTTTATCACAATATTGAATTTTCGGGCTCACATTCCTTGACTGAATTCTAATTGACCCCCGCTGTCCAACGGTGGGAACTCCTGCTGGTTGAAGGCGCTATGCTTCTGCCATCCAGTGGTTTATTCCTCCCGCCGACTAGTACCGCAGTGCTCTCGCCGGGTGCCACCGTCGTGCTCCAGCCGGTTGAAGGCGCTATGCTTCTGCCGTCTAGTGGTATATTGCTCCCGCCGACTAGTACCGCAGTGCTCCCGCCGGGTGACACCGCATTGCTCCAGCCAGTTGCCCCGGCGTTGCTCCCGCCAGTTGCCCCCGCGTTGCTCCTGCCAGTTGCTCCCGCGTTGCTCCAACGGCCTAGTACTGGTCTAGAATCACACATCCTTGATGTAGAGCACACAATATTTAAGTTTGAAAATTAATCCTTGGAGAGGAAATTCCGAATCAGTTCGTGCTCAAATAAACATTCTCAATTATATTATCTTTAATACATTTTGTAAGGCTTTTCTGCTTTTGGAAATGAGAATTTTTTCAGTTCCTCATTAGGAGTGTTTTGCAACACAGATAATAGTTGAAAAATTCGAGGCTGTTCAATAGAGCAGATTTTGGACGAAAGACTTCTTTTTTTCGGTTCCTGATTACTCCCCAAATCAAGAGGAAGTTTTTCATAAAGGAGTTTTACAGTGTAAATGAATGATTGATCATGTTTATTGAACAAAAACTGATTTTGACAAGATGATACTGTTTTGAATGCGAAGACACAGTATTATAAACTTCTTGGGCTGAGCCCCTGAAAGAATGCCAGGTAATTAATTCTAATTGACCCCCGCCGTCCAGTGGTGGAACTCCCGCCGGTTGAAGGCGATATGCTTCTGCCGTCCAGTAGTGTATTGCTCCCGCCGACTAGTACCACAGTGCTCCTGCCGGGTGGCACCGCAATGCTCCTACCGGTTGAAGGCGCTATGTTTCTGCCATCCAGTGGTGTATTCCTCCCGCCGACTAGTACCGCAGTGCTCTCGCCGGGTGCCACCGTCGTGCTCCCGCCGGTTGAAGGCGCTATGCTTCTGCCGTCCAGTGGTGTATTGCTCCTAGTACCGCAGTGCTCCCGCATGGTGGCAACGTATAGTGTTCCCGTCGGTTGAAGGCGCTATGCTTCTGCCGTCCAGTGGTATATTGCTCCCGCCGACTAGTACCGCAGTGCTCCCGCCGGGTGGCACCGCATTGCTCCTGCCAGTTGCCCCGGCGTTGCTCCCGCCAGTTGCTCCCGCCAGTTGCCTCCGCGTTGCTCCTGCCAGTTGCTCCCGCGTTGCTCCAACGGCCTAGTACTGGTCTAGAATCGCACATCCTTGATGTAGAGCACACAATATTTAAGTTTGAAAATTATTCCTTGGAGAGGAAATTCCGAATCAGTTCGTGCTCAAATAAACATTCTCAATTATATTATCTTTAATACATTTTGTAAGGCTTTTCTGCTTTTGGAAATGAGAATTTTTTCAGTTCCTCATTAGGAGTGTTTTACAACACAGATAATAGTTGAAAAATTCGAGGCTGTTCAATGGAGCAGATTTTGGACGAAAGACGTCTTTTTTTCGGTTCCTGATTACTCCCCAAATCAATAGGGAGTTTTTCATAAAGGAGTTTTACAGTGTAAATGAATGATTGATCATGTTTATTGAACAAAAACTGATTTTGACAAGATGATACTGTTTTGAATGCGAAGACACAGTATTATAAACTTCTTGGGCTGAGCCCCTGAAAGAATGCCAGGTAATTAATTCTAATTGACCCCCGCCGTCCAGTGGTGGAACTCCCGCCGGTTGAAGGCGCTATGCTTCTGCCGTCCAGTAGTGTATTGCTCCCGCCGACTAGTACCGCAGTGCTCTCGCCGGGTGGCACCGCAATGCTCCTACCAGTTGAAGGCGCTATGCCTCTGCCGTCCAGTGGTGTATTGTTCCCGTCGACTACTACCGCAGTGCTCCCGCCGGTTGAAGGCGCTATGCTTCCTCCGTCCAGTGGTGTATTGCTCCCGCCGATTAGTACCGCAGTGCTCCCGCCGAGTGCCTCGAACGTATTTTGACGTGCTGATTCCGAATATTTGAACGAAAATGTCGAAAACTCATCGGAAATGTTTTTTGCGCCAAAAAAACCCTTTGAAAACTGATTCAGAGGTCCAAATCGAGAACGGTTAGAGATAGACGAATTCTGCGAACGCCAATCTATTCACAAAGACAGAATTAGTATAAACTGTGAATTTGAACGGAAAAAATCGACGGACAAAAAAGTCGAGTATATCATGATACATAATTCAGAAAAATCATTTGAAAACTGGTTCAGAGCTGTCCAAATCGAGAACGGTTAGAGATAGACGAATTCTGCGAACGCCAATCAATTAACAAAGACAGAATTAGTATAAACTGTGAATTTGAACGGAAAAAATCGACGGACAAAAAAGTCGAGTATATCATGGTACATAATTTTTTGAACTTTTTCATGTTTTATTTTTCGAATAAAGAATTTTTGTCCTCGAACGTATTTTGACGTGCTGAATTCGAATCTTTGAACGAAAATGTCGAAAACTCATCAGAAATATTTTTGGCGCCAAAAAACCCTTTGAAAACTGATTCAGAGCTGACCAACTCGAAAACGGTAATCGATTCAGAATGGCCGAATTAGTAAATAATGAGAATTTGAACGATAAAAATCGACGGACTAAAAAGTCGAGTGTATCATGGCACATAATTTTTTGAACTTTTTTATTTTTCGAATTTCAAATTTTTGTTCTCGAACGTATTTTGACGTGCTGGTACACTGAAAGTTTAAGGTTCTGTTCGAAAAATAATAATTCGACTCGTCTGTGATCTTTCGCTCACAAGCTTGCTCACTTCTTTCGATCTGGCGATCTGTCTCTGTTTTATATTTTCATGGGCGATGCTCTTCCGAAATATTATCAATAGTTCCACGGTTAGCGGTCCCATCGAGACTGACCCGTCGAGTTCAGTCCTCATATCCATATATCGTCACGTTGGAGACATGCCAAACATCTATTTCTTTGTCAGGGCTCGATCTTTCAACGAACGACAAATTTTTAAAACTCGTTGCATCGGGATGTGTTCCCTGGGGCATACAGCCTGCAGAAATTTTTACTCACTTTGTCTCGGCTCTTACGATGTGATCTAATCATTGCAGGATATTCTTTTTTGTGGGAATCAGAACTTAAAAACTGGATAGGACAGTCATTGTCCAATTTCTATTGAATGATGACTTGCACTTAATGTCTTCACGTACTAATGACGCCGTAATAGTGTACTCCTTGGCGAACGTTGCACAAATGCTTTAGGTAATTCAGTGTTCGTGAAGCAGTTGTTTTTGTGTCAGATATTTTCTTCGTATTTTCCACTTTGTGCGAATGTGTGGAGAGGAGGGTATTTCAACTGTATCGCAATTAACATAAGTCCAAACATTTAACTGATAAGAGACATTAATATTGAAATTATTGAAAACGGACTCGTAAGACTACACAAAATCTTCTAGATTTTCCATCCTGAATAGTATTCCATGAGTGGAAACTGATAAAGGGCAGGTCACACTCAGAAAGACATTAAATTCTTTGATAAGTAACCAAAATCGAAAGATTACCCACGTCCCTATTCAATTTCAATGTGGCCTCCTGATTCAATGGAACTAATCCCTCGAGCCAAGAGTACAAATGCTATTCAGATAGCCTTTTATTTGGTTTACTTTCAACATTCACGGTCCAATTTCTCTCTGTTGAACCGGAAAAGGATTTTCCATCGACCGATTTTTTTCTTGACCTAATTGAGTTTCGTTCTCTGCGTATTGACATAGTTCTGGTGTTGTAAAACGCAAAAGATATCATTAGTCTGCATTCGAAAACAAGGATTTTGTTTAGAGGTGTCTTATAGATTATGAAGTGAATTTGACATCATTTATTTAATAAAGCATTGTCTATAAGTTGTTATAACTTCTAAGGGTGAATTATATTTTGACTGACAATTCTGCATTTTCTTTTTCTTGTGAACCAGAACATGAAAAAAACGAAGCAAAATAGAAGTCAAACTTTTAACAGAAGAAAATGTATTTCTGGTTGATCCCGTGACCAACGATAGATTACATTCAAGGATTATAAAATGTTCCTTAATGTGGACACTGCTTTGAATTTGGATAACGAGTAAAATGTTTTCTTTCTTACTTTATATCAGGGTGCGGAATCAAGCAAGCGGTTCATAAATTTCTCGCATACCTATTATATTATTATTATGTCGCCATTGTGACGCAAAGTGAAAAGCGCTCATGTACGAGACGAGGAGCCGCTTCAGCTCTTCAAACAAGCCGAGATGTGACTAAGTTGGGTTGATTGCTTCCACTCCACAAAGTGCTCAGGACGTTCCTCAATTACCCGTGGAGTGCCCGATTCTCGTGCTCTGGTAATTCACTTCAAATGCCAACCGCCTTTTCTCGTGTCATCGGCACCTCGCCTGCCTGAGCTTTGATTGCATTATATGGAATTTCTAACTGGAAAATATCATATTACCTTTAAGCTTTGAGCTGCTGAAGATGCCAACTTTCTTGACGAAACGCTCGTCGAGTAATATAAACGTAGTTCAGTTTTTATATCTTGAATAATATAATGTGAACCCATATTTGCACACATGAAACGAACCAGTGGTTGCAGTTGAATGTTTTTATTATTTTCTTCACGAGTCAGAAATCAGAAAACAAACATCCTTCTAGAAATTTTTACAGAACGTGCAGTTTATAAAAATATTGACGGAAGTCTTGAACTAAATAAATAACCTAGGGTTTTCAAGGTTAACAAGTTCTATTTTCTCTCAATCAAAATAATGACCCGTGCTATTTGTTTGATACCAGATACTCTAAAACCATTGGAGCGCGATTCATGAAACCATGTTGATTTGGGAGGTGATCATTCTGTTGGAATTTAAAGAAATGTGGAAGTATTTTGTAGGATTTTTTTCAATCGTTTTGAAAACAAACGAAGGCAGTGACGGGATTGATTTTTTTACAGACAAAGCAATAATGCCCTTCAAAATGAATAATATTCAATAGAAAATTTGGTTGTAGTCTTGTTTCAGAAATCCTATCAACTTGAAATACTTATTCCTCTGAAATAATAATGGAAACTAACTTAGCAATCGTCCAACAAGCAGCCTTTGTAATAATTCAAAAATCGTAACAGGCAACAATGGCATCTCGCCTGACTTTATACGGAGATATTTATTATTCAGTTCCTTTGTCGACAAATCCCCAAAGAGCTTTTTGCGGTCTCTGGAGACCGCTATAATTAATTATCAATTACTACCAAACTAGAGGAATATATTTTGTGATCCACACTGCTGGAATAAGTATCCTCAGGAATAAATCTTTGTTAGGTTGAAAAGAATGTGCCATTCAGATTTCACTTGGATTCTAGCTTCTCGGCTCCTAGTTGTACCTATAATATTACGTTGTTTTTGGTTGCTTTCATTTGTTTGGTGAAGCGGATTTTAAGCGTTTTCATAAGTTAGATATTCACAGAACACTTGCGTGAGAGATTGTTCTTAGCAATTAATCTGACGATTATTTGGTGTAATTTATCACGATAAATCAACTCCTATAGAAATGTATTCAAATATGACGTCTGAGTCATTTTGGCAGTGATAAAGAAGGTGCATTCTTTTTTATCACTATAAAACTGCCTGTTCCTTAAAACAAGACTTCATCTCGTCGGCGGTCACTTCAATTTCTATCATGTCAGCTACGATTGATCAGTATTGTTTCGGGAAGTTTCATCTAAACAAATCACAAAACATTATAACTCGTGTCGTTAATAGCTGCTTCTTCATATAACTGTTTTATTGAAGGTGATTTTTATTGTGGTCTATTTAAATATTGTCCAACGGTCTCCAAATTTCATCATAAAATTACTGATAGGCAAAATTATTTCGTTTGAAGAAAGAAATTTATCCGATAAAAAAAAGCTCTTGTGTTTTTACCGACAATAAATTGTTCCGTGTATATCCACCTCTAAATCAAGTTGAAAATATTCAAATATTAAGAAAAATGGAGTCATGTTAATTATACTTTCGGAATGTCACAGCAAAAAAAGCTTGAAAATCAAATTCTTGAAAACTTGTGACGTCAGTCACTCACTTCTCTATAATATGGTTTATAAACCTCTCTAGTTCTTTCGTCTTAGAAAAGTACTCAGTCGCTTTGAAAGAATAAATTATCAACAAATAGTTTTTAAATGTCAGTTATGAATACACGAATGGATAAATAATTGTTATTAATGTATCAAGTGTGTAAAGTAGGCGTTTATGGCATGCGGCGTGGATAATGGTCCGATGGCGGTAAGGTTTACTTTACCACCCGCTAGCATAAAATATTCTAAACCTTTGGTGTGAAACGAGAAACAGAAATTACCGAAAATACGCAAAGCTTAATTATGGATATTTATCAAATGAGCATGAATACCCGTCTTGAAATGTCAGCTGGGCAGTGAAGAACTGATACATTTTTATATCTGAGTCAAAAGAATATCTCAAGCAAAAGCTTCCTGGGAGCTCCCCCTACAATCCTGCTCAACACTGGTTTTGTATGAATGACCTAATTTCTCACAAAATCGAGTTTACATTGACTAGGAAACTCGACATAAACTCTGTTATGCTCTTAGCCTTCTATCTGGATTCACAAACGAAAATCCTCAGATGAACTAACTTTATCTGTTATCTACACTTTGGCTAATGTTGGATATATGGAATGGAAATCCCGAGGGAAATCCAGTCAAGTTTCACAAGTCACTGCATCGAATGGTAAATATAAAGGAATTCACAAAATGCTATTGAAATAAAGATTGGATGTGGAGAACTGGAAGTCTGTTGCGTTGTCGATATGGAATAGCTTCCCATTTCATATTTTTTAATTGTATACGTTTAGTCATGTGTTCGAAACTGAATTGAATAGAGAAAAATGGAAAAACATTTGGGACAAAATATTGAAAAGTCGTCGATAGTGAGGTAGTAATAACATGAATAGGTATATAAGTGAAAGAGTAACAGTTGCAAAATCCTTTGAAGGACTCCTTGAGTTCATCATTCGAAGGAAGTTGATGATAATCATAAATTAATTTCAGAGTTATTGAAAAAATATTGGCAACAAAGCTGGATGGTATTACATACTGTGCGTCTTGTTGGGTCAACAAATATATTATTGATTTGCTATCGGTGCACAAATGACGTCATCGATACTCGAAAAACTATTCGAATTCCAAAAATGGTAGACAACTATGGCGAAATATATATCACGGTTTTGTTAATAGAAAATTGTGAAAGTCAACATGAACATGGATTTCCTTCAAGTATTGGCTACATCGACTTAATAGAAGTGCGTTTTTATATAGTTAGTTAATTAGTTGTTCCTATCCACACATGATCAATTTTTTCAGAAAATTGTCCAGGAAACCTAGTTTTCCTAAAAAATATTATAAAATATTAGTCATTTCGAAGTTTTCGATTGTGGACCATCGGGGGTAATCCAGTCCTCACTTTGTAGCAGAACAACTGATTCATGCTTGTCACCCTATCGAAGGAATTTATTTGATTATTTTCAATATAGATTTTAGAAAGCAATCAAAGAAAATCGTTTTTCATTTCGTAACTTCAAAGACAAGTAACTCATTAATGAAGGATTAGAATAGTTATATTTTGACACAGTCTATACATTCCCTAGAGGAAAAGAGAAGATACCCAGTATAACAGTGACCCACAATATCACAATGAACCGGACCTGAAGATTGTAATTTTCGTCCAAAGCCACAATTGATCGGCCAATTAGTAGATGTCGCCGTGTAGCATTTGCATTCAACAAGATTTCCGAGAAAATTAATTCCATGTTCGAACATAACACCATCACTTATAGTGTTCGTAGCCGTGCTATGTGCATGATGTACCACGAAATTTGTCATTCTAATTCTGCCACTTGCTTACAGTCTTGAGGCTAGCGTGTGTTTTGAACTAGGAATAGTAAGCCAATCATTATAGCATTAAGAATAAAAAAAATATATCGAAAAAGAAGCGAAACTTACAAAAGTATTTTAGTGCTCAATAACACTATACATATTTGTCACTTCGGGTAAGGCCGACAACATTTCTGTTATTTTGAATAAAAATGCAAAAGAAGCAAAAATAAGGAAAGTATCATCCTTTATCGTTCCCCAAGTTTGTCACCATCTCCAAGTTAGGCATCAGAGTGAATCATTATTTTTTTCATAATTTTGTCGAAAATGGCGGAGGAAATACAAAGTGGCAGCAAACTTGAAGAAACGTTTATCTTCGTGTCAGAAATCTTACAGAATAAATAATTCATTAACGCTCATGCCAAACTTGGAAATGGTCGCAAACTTGAGAACGATAAAGGATGATATTTCTTTGTTTCCACCATTTTGCGACTCTTGCATCTTTTCTCTATAAATAAATAGCCACAATTGTTTATAATATTTTTTTTTTATAATGTTGACGGGCTTATACGAGATGGCTTTACATGGTTTTGTTGTGCAGTAAAATATAACTTATCCTTCCTTTTGTTAATTTTTCCCAATTTTTGCGTAAATAATTGGCCTATAGTACTTACCTGGACAACGAGCTTCGCTAGTTTAGCGATCTTACCTTCATATGAATTGCAATCTAATATGAACTGCTGTCATTTGAATAGCGAACGTTAAAGCAGCAGAAACTGAAAAAAACCTAATATTTGTGACAATTGTTACAGTGACAGTCGTAACAACCAATCTTACAAAACCTGTAGGGACTATCCCAACGGCTTCAGGGCTTTTATTAATCTTATTCAGAATTTCTAAATAATTGGTGGTATTCAATGTTTTGACGGAGGCAAGGGGCGTCCACCAAAAATTCGAAATGTATGTATCACAATCTGTATCTATGAAAGTGTGCATGGTATCTGTTAAGGAGTTGGACTGAGAATATGTTTCATTCGACAGACCCCTCATAATTTTCAATCAGGAATGTGCAATTGAAGCAAACCTTCCGGAGTCCTCGAGAGACTTGTGCGAGATATGAAAATCCATATTTCCCACTTGTATCATAAATAGCTATGTCTTGTCTACCACTTTTCATTTATTTTCCATATTGAGAATTAATCAAATGCAATTAATACATACAGTGAAACTAAGTATAACCGAGAGAGGCATTGTTCGTCAATGATGTAATTATAATAATGAATCACTCCATTGAAATAATAAACCTTCATTGTTTCTTGTTCTACAAAACTTTCTTGCGAGTCAGATTCGTTTTTTAAATTACTGGGAGATTCAATTTAATGGTTCGCAACCATGAAATATGAATGCCGCCCGGAAAATATTTAGTACAACGTCTACGATATTTTCTTCGCGTTTCAGTGAACCTGACAAGTCTGACATTAAATCAGAACTCGCAAAGCTGATGTAGTTTATAATTTACTTGAAATTGAATAATTCAGTCTCTTCATATTGGTTGTTTATTGGTTTAGTCAAACACAGGATGGTATTACTTTGAAATAATGCGTACATGCAGTGTATTGAAAATTGTGTGTCTGATCAAAGCTGCATGGCGGATATCGATAGTGAAACCTATTCAGTTGCAATTGGTTTGCCCCACGGATCCGTCCTCTGGCCTCTCCTACTCAATATTCTAGCACCTATATCGTATTCAACTCAGGTCTGAAGCATAATTTTTTGTATACGACATGGTTTATTATTACCTGAAGATAGGTTTGAACGAAAATAGATGCTTGGAACCTTTGGTGTCAATACAATTCAAGAAAAAGAAGCTATCCAAAACACCAAAACTACGTCACTTTCGCTCGACGCACGTTTCGCTAACAAAGTTAGCATTCTCAAGAGCTATACTGTTACGTTCTAGAGAACGAAATTATAATCCTATTTATACCTACTACATATCTGAGTGGTTAATTGCACTCATTGTCTGTCTTAACTGACCCTCTATTCTACCTACTTCAATTATCTACACAAATTGTTTACTTTAAATCAGAAACTACCTGCTCTAACCTACTGTTTCGTATTTGATGACACTTGGATTAATTACTATATTGATATAATCATATTTACTTTACCAACTTATTTGAAACGAGGAAAAAAATTATTGTATTAAAATAACGAATAATAAATTGAGTAATGATAACGAATGAAGACTAATGAATTATGAAGGAAAGAAATGTTCATTGTACTGTACAATGAACATTTCTTTCTTTCATATGGCTGTGTGTCAAAAAATAAAATGAGAAGCCTTTTTTCTGTTATAAGATTGTTTGCCCACTCCATGCAGGGAGCTTTGGGATCGTGGCCGAGAAGTAGATGGACATGACCATCAACATGGTAGTATTTCAGACATACAGATAAGGCATGGGTATGTTCGGTTACAAGTGGTTCCTACTACTTACGCTGTAGGAGATATTTGCAACTACAACACCAATAAAGACATATTTTTTGTCACGAAAGTTTTGTCAATCTTTTATAATTTATCTATTCACTTCTGAGAATGAAACTACTGTTCCGCATTCGAATAAGCTCAACTTTCATAAACTCGTTTAATAAAAACCCGGAATATTATTTATACAAAAAAAAAAACACTTATATTCAACGGAAGTAAAGAAAATCCAGGCTCAATGTCCTAAACCAGAACGTCAGTTGAAGTGACCTAACTTGTACCCTATGGCTATTAGTATTGCTATAAATATCTGAACCTTCATAGGAAAATTACTTCACACTATGAGGTAGGGATTGTGATACTTTAATAAAACTGTGCTAAAAAATAAAAAAATTGAACCATTCAAAATGAGGGTCCATTCATCCTTTGTCCATATTTGCAAACATTTTCCTAGAATCGAGCTGTATTGCAGCGACACATTGTTCAATTATCCTGAATTTTCCCGCAGATTTTAAATTGAACATCGATCGAAAATCGATCTCCAAAGCAATCATAATAGCACAAAGTAAATTGGTAAAGTTATTTCAGTGTAGTTTTCCAGTTAATTGAAACTCCATCGAGAGTCAGGACCGATCAGAGCGAAATTCAAATTGCAGGTGAATTATTTACCTTCGGAGAGAGGAGCAGTATCAACAAAGCTCCGCTGTGCCGTCAGAATTGAGCCCACAACTAGCATTATCAGTAGATGTTCCATCTTGTTTTCCTGAAATAAATAAGATAAAGCTCATGAGAACAGTAGAGACGTGCCGAACATAATTAATTAATTCAGCTTTCAAAACTTGCAGTGTTTGGTGTTATTTATAATAGACACAAATTATCTTGGGGAGTATAATCGCGACTATGCTGCTATTTTAACATTAAATGGAAACATTTCCCAGTAATAACCTAGTAAGTGAATTGTTTTTGTCTGAGTCTATGATCGTTATTTGGTGATATCTTTGTTTTTTTTTTCACTGATAGTATTTTCATTGGAACTGATTTTTAGTATGTTAGTAGGTAGGAGGTCACTGTGGCGAGACATTGACTCCGATCAATGGTGCCATCTTGTGAAGTTTTCGTCTCCACAAAAATTGATATTCAGTAATTATTCATCATATTTTTACATATTATTTTCATTAATAACCACTCTGTACGAACACAACAGATTTTATGAATGTCCTATTCATATTTTCGAACTAAAATCTCAATAATATTTCACCGTGAAGGCAAGAATTTGAACGAACAATATAAAATTGATATTTTCGAATTTCTTTCCTATTCTCAGAAAACACAAAGATGTTAGTTATCAGATCTATCTTGAGTTGAATATTTTTTTATCCAATCAACTTCATATTGAAATAACGCCGTGTCAGCATGAATTACGAAATTTTTGATAGCAATAATTTAGAATTCAAATTGAAACCACTTTCGAAATACTTCTTTCTTTAACACCACCTGTCACTAACGATAAAAGAACATAAATTTAATTTTATTGCAAATTTTCGAAATGGATTTTTCGAATAACCGGCTTCTTCCCTCATTTTTACCAAATATTGGTTACATTTCGGATATTACCGAATAAATGAAGCAACCCTATGGTTATTGTATTATTTGGAATCTAGCAAAACTTGTGAAAGAAAATAATTTTTCTTTGACAACTTTCCATGGAATGGGCGATTAGTGGTCCACACACTCTATGAAAAATCAGAGAGTATGAGCACATATTTTTTATTCTTGGTATTTTCAGAAACTTCAGGAATATTTTGTTTTTAATAATTTACAATCAACATAAGCATGATTGAAATTCATTATCACTATTTTTATTCGAGTATAAAGGCCGTCTTTCTTTGGAATAATGAATCGGTGAAATATCAAAGATGAATAAACCTCTGAAGAAGTTAGCCACTCATGCTAACGAAATGTTAGGAACGACGGGCTTTAAATTAGAATAAAAATAGTGATAATGAAAAGTTCGGCAGCAAAAGTCAGCCCTTTTATCATGATTAAAATTTCCAGAAAAGATACAATATTCAATTAAAAAAACAGGCCAACTCAGACTCCCACAATGTTTAGATTAATTCACTATGGAAGAAACTGGATGGTGCTGAGAAACCGACATGTTCGAAGTGCAAAGAAAGGAGAAAATGCACAAAGTCTCTATCGATTTTTAAATTCCCAAAAATTTTAGTAATCCATTTAAAAAGGTTTTCTCAAAGAGAAAATTTTAGAAGAAAATTTGATGTCATCATTGATTTTCCTCTAGAAGGATTAGATATGAGCAACTACACTGCGGATTCTGTAGCACCTTGTCGCTATAACTTGTACGCACTGTCGAACCACAGCGGGACTACACTGCTTACTGTAGACATCCATATGAAGGCACGTGGCACGAGTACAACGATTCGCATGTTTCCCCGATTTCATCAAATTCCCTAGTGAGTGAAAAGGCATACGTACTCTTCTATGAGCAGGAGGGCACTCAATCGCACATTTGAGATTATATTGAGTTTTTTTTATATTATTATTATTGTTTATACGTTTTATTTTATATATATTATTATTATTAATGTTATTATTAAAAAAAAATTGTTTGCCGCCTGAAGGTATGGTTATTTTTATTTTCATTCGTCCCAGGACTTTCAGAAAAACTAAGCAACTGTTCGTCCATATGTTCCTTCATAAAAAAAGATTACAAACTCTAGCAACTTCACGCCAACCCAGCACAAGTACCCATTGAATCCGTATTATCGACCAAGGCTAGTCAAGTTTCGAACCGCAAGATGGATTCCACCGATCCGATGATTATATCTTTTTCGGTGAACTTCATTGAACTTCGGTGAGCATATTATTGATATTTTGATGATGTCTGTTCACTGTTATGACCATTACCATTCTATTGATTTCAATTCAAGTGTAGTACTTTTGTTTACATATCAGTGTAATGTAATGAATTAATTTCTACCTGAACCAATGGATCAGTTGAAACGTTAATGGGCTAGAAATTTGATGTGTTCCTTGGTATACTGTTGCCAATTGTTTTTAGATTGTGTTTTGATTTGAGTTATTCAGGGTGGTTTGTGGTCCCCATGGTCCCCTCATTATGAACACTGGTGACGGTCTTTCCAAAATGTGTTCTCAAGTATTCATATAGACTCGAAAATCAGTACGTGAAAACAATTCAATTATTTTCTATTGGTTGATTTTGAATATATTTTTTTCAGTATACAGCAACAATTGGATACATATTTCGATATGATTGAATATCTAGTTGAAGCACCTTTCAAATTATCACAGAGATGATATTTCATTTAGGAACACTCCATTCTAAATAATGCATTCGTTCCTTCCATTCACAAACATTTCTTTGAGTTTATATTCTCGAAAAAGAGCCGATTGGATGTATCTGAATCATCACCTTTTACACA
Organism: Chrysolina haemoptera; assembly: GCA_958298965.1. Taxonomy (NCBI): domain Eukaryota; kingdom Metazoa; phylum Arthropoda; class Insecta; order Coleoptera; family Chrysomelidae; genus Chrysolina; species Chrysolina haemoptera. The sequence goes on along the minus strand of OY282603.1, from coordinate 107,769 downwards.
CATTTTCATTCATTGCAGCCAAGATCATCCAGTTCGATCACGAGTTGAAAATTTTCAATTTATTTCAATTGGTTCTTTACTCCTGGGCGATATATATGGTTGAAACCGGAAAATTTAAAGCGTACTTTGTCATTTGAAGATCTTGCAGAACTATCGCCTCTGCTGGAGATTCAAGTTTAACAAGCCTGAACAACGAGGTCGTAATAAATATCGGGTTTAGCGTGGAAACCGACTGGAAAACGTATGAGGAAATTGGAAGCACGGCGTTGTGGAAAAGGGAGGTTTACGAGCAAGCTCTGGAATAGTACATACATGAAATGAATCAATTTCATTAGTTCATTTATCGGTTTGCCAAAGAAGTGAGGGATTTGATGACTATTGAGGTTGTTCAGCAGCTATGATACTAGCTGAAAACTACAGTAGCAGCGTAACATGACACTATAGGCCAGTTACGTTTACACAAGGACTCCAACAATTCCTTTTTCCTCTGATAGCTTTTTGATTATAAAGATCCATGTTATCTGGAAATCCGTTTCTTCTCAATGGTTCATGTACTTTCAAAAATATATCACTTAATTTGATCGTCACTATTTGCTGCATTATGTATCATGACAAACTTCATGAGATCTTTGAATTGATATCTCCGAATAAAAAAACAATGATCTGATCTATCGAGTTTATTTTTTGAAATGAACATGTTGTGCAGGCAGATTGATATTAAAAAAGAAACGCTTCCTCCCAAAGTTTTCAGTCTGTTATTTTCGTATATTGTCTGGACCGGAAGTAACTTTCCAAGCGGAAGTTCGTCCGAATAATGACTATCACGCTATGAAACGGCAAAGTGAAAACCATTGTTCGCAAGATCAATACTCTCAGCAAATTATATAACTTTCCGCAGATGAAAATAGACGAGATTCTCGTTTCTATTTCGGTTCGATTAGAGCAGTAGAATCTGCAACGTGGATATATATTGGATAGGGTATCTAAGCTCCGAGAAGCTCAGGATAACGAAAATCCCTCACTAATTAATAGCGAACATCTCGGAACAATATTGTGGCGGAAGGGGTAGCTCTTTGGGGTTTCAAAGTATAATGATGAATGATGACAAGGAGAATGTGTGGAAAATTCTAGGGTGGGGGGCGGGAAAGGGTATAAGTCCAAATTTGATATAGCTTCATCTACACGGTAACATGAGAAATAATTTGGTATAAGTCCCAACTTGTAATTTCAGACAAGGCCGCATGGTATATGTCCAGTTATATAGTTTGAGCCGGTCGCGTTTCCTAAAATTTATCGACTTGTACGGGCTTGAAAACAGGTCTCGTCTGCCGTATTATATATTCGACTTTTTTGTCCCTTTATTTTCGTTCGTTCAAATTTTCAGTATATACTAGTTTGGCCATTCTGAATCGACTGGCTTTAGCAAAATTTATCTATCTCTAACCGTTCTTGAGTTGGCCAGCTCTGAATCAGTTTTCAAAAAATTATCTATCTTGATATACTCGACTTTTTTGTCCGTCGATTTTTTTCGTATACCTGTATATAGGTATACTGAGAGTTTGTATACTAATTAGTATACTAATTCGGCCATTCTGAATCGATTGGCATTCGCAGAATGCATCTATCTTTAACCGTTCTCGAGTTGGTCAGCTCTGAATCAGTTTTCAAAAAATTATATATCATGATATACTCGATTTTTTTGTCCGTCAATTTTTTTCGTTCAAATTCTAAGTATACAGTGTGACCCATTTAAGATGGAAGCACCCTTATCAAACTTACATTTTTCAACCGATTGGAATGATTTTTTTTTCGTTAGGTAGACATTCAAAAAGTCTACTAGGACAGCAAATTTCATGATTAAATCTCCACTTCCAGGGCCAACTAATCTTATTTTTCAAGGTAAAAAATCTAAAAAAATTACTAGTGATTTTTTTAGAAAAAATCTGACTACACCACTGGATTCGCGGCATTTTCAATTGGTTCAATTTTAGACCTTTCATCAAAATTTGAAATGCACCACTGTATTCAGGAGATCTCGATATATCACTGGTCAAAATTTCATCGAAATCTGTTCATAAATAAGAACATCATGAGAAAATAAAATTTATAAATGGAATTTCAGGAAAATGTCATCTTATCTCAAAATTTCAATTTTTTTTATGGTGTAGTCAAAGTTGTTTCAAAAGTTTGGAAATTGAAGTGGTGGGTTGATTAAAAGGCATATTTCTCAAATTTCATTTCCCTATAACTTTTTTATTATTTTACGCATTCCAACGTTATTTACATGTGAACCATTTGAAAATATCGCGAATCCAGTGGTGTAGTCAGATTTTTTCTAAAAAAATCGCTACTAATTTTTTTTTGAATGTCTACCTGACGAAAACAAAATCATTCTAATTGGTTGAAAAATGTTCAATATGGGTGCTTCCATCTTAAATGGGTCACACTGTAAATTAATTCGGTCGTGAAGGACGGGTGTATAATGCCATTTTATAACGAATGGCAGGTGTTAATAATTAGAAAAAAAAAATGTGGAAAGTTCAAATTATTTGAATGATTCAGGTAACCTGAAGACTTGTTGATTATATCTCAACCAGGGCAAAAAAAAATTGCAAAAGCGTGGACACCGTTTTTCATAAGAACCTGGATGAACGAACCAACAAAGTTATTCCGGAATTTTCAGCAATAGCTTTACAAAATATTTATTCATTCACAACTAATTGATATTGATGGAAATATGGTAATAGACCAAAAAACTTCCACGACAATGCCGAAACCAACTTCCAATTCCAACTTGTTTTATATTTGTCACTTTCACTCGCAGAAGTTGCGAATTACCACCCTTTCTGACATAAATCCATATGATTCATAATGTTCTCTGGATGAAGAAGACGTTTCATTTCCACAAGATGTAGTGAACACATTGCTTCTGACAAGGCGTGATGAATAGGTTATATAATGAGTAACTTAAGTTGTGGGAGTCTGATGATATAAATTCTGTTACGAATACGAAGAAAATGAAAACATCACATTCATTTCACGAATTCTCCATTCTAACGATTAAATTTTTGATTAGGGATCTGGGAGTCGACAACATTATGATAATCTTCACTAGTCTATATAACTACTGCTCGTATAAGCTAATAATTTTTATTTACCAATATTTTTCATCGAAAAATCACAGGTTATCTTTTTCTCATGTTTCCGGAAAATGTGCTTTCGTCTTATAGATTTTATCTGTTTTGAAATTGTAATTATAACATAATTGAATGAAACTCGGAGGAAAAAAAGATTGCCAAACTCTAGAGAACTTCTCGTTGAGATACAAAAGAGCCAAAGGCTACTTCAGTGAGGGATTGTAGAAAACATATTTTCTTTGGTTCTAGAGAGACAGTTTTCGCGAACGAAGGTCATTTCAGAATAATATAAAGTGTCACAACAACCTCATCTTTCTGTTGACAAAATTCTGGTTGGAAAAAATTTAATGTTATCCGTTGGCCATCGTAAAGTCACCCTAAGTGGAAAAATATGCAAATCTGAATTATTTTTATCAAGGTTATGGTAATTTCACGTCGCCGTCGTGTCAAACCGGTATCTGACGCATGCAGAATAATCAAATGATCAATTTGACTGACTACCCTGGAGCAAGGCAAATTCGGTTAGGACGTATTTACAATTAAATTATTTCCCTCATAATTGGAATTATTATTGTGCCAATAATTCCACCACTGCGTTACATTCACCATTCATTTCCAGCGAAGAAATATTTATATTTGTAGAGAATTTCGAGAAAAGGGCCAAATCACATCCATAAAAAATGTACGTTATTGAATGGGACTTTTTTAATATTCCAGCAATATATTATGGAAAAAATTATAATAATAGTATAAAAATAGGACTCAAGACCATGAAAAAGCAGGCATTAAAGAAGTTATTTTCAAGGCGGCAGCCCATGCAGCCAATGAACAAGCTGAAAAAGCTTTCATTGAAATTGCGGAACATCAGGTACTCCGGCAGCTACATAAGCATAATCGAGTTCTTCTTCAAATACATTGAAGATCTTGATCTATCACAAAAATTTAACTTTTTCATTCCTCGGATGAAGTGGTCTGGATAGTTTCTTCAACACTATGGTCCACCGTAGTCAGGTGATAGGAATGAAGGTAAAGGTCGCGAACATTAGATTCAGAGGGTGTAGGGGAAGTCTAACAAGTTATATATATTGCCCGCCTATCTCACTTCTGGGGTATTACTGGAAGAGGATACAAAAAGCCTCATGAAATGTTTCAAATGAGGAAAAGAGGAAGGATGAATTTGGATTCGAAACCTAACTGACCATTGTCATTTTCGGGTTTGTTGATTATTATGAACAACTTCTTGAAAATCTAGTTTTTCTCAGTCTACCAAAACGTTCGGCTTGTTTATTCCCCAAGGAAGGAAATGAAGTAGACTCCTAGAAACCTTATTGTGTGGAATTCAATTCCATAACAGAGCAGAAGGTTACCTATCAACTTTGAAAAAACCAGATGGGACTTGAATAACATATACCCCAAATATGCAATTATATAATTGTGATCGATTTTTTCGTATAAAACTAATAGTAAGTCTAAACTTTTATTTCTATTTCCAGGTTGCACGAAAACTATGAAAATAAATCGAAAAGTCGTCAGGAACGGAGTTAAAGTGAAAGAGGACAAATTGTTAGAAATCAACGTGAAACCTGGTTGGAAGCCAGGAACCAAAGTGACTTTTCACCATCCGGGACAAACCACATACATTGTACAAAAGGGAAGAGTTGCTTCGTCAGAATTCAGTAAGTATTTTACGACATGAAGTACCGAACATCCGTTTCTGAATCTGATTACAAAACTGTCAGTTTCTTAGAAAGCACGTCACAGTACGTAGCAGCACATAACAGAAAGTGAAGAAATGTCTATTATCATAAAAAAATGACGTTTAGAACATTCGTCAATGAGATAGATGGTATGCACGAGTGCATGACAGAATTGGATAGACAATTTCATGAAAATGTTGTCTCTAAAATAAGTAAGGTCCAATAGAGATAGTGGACATTACGTATTATTTTGTTTTATAATTTTTTATCAACTTTTTATTTTTATTTTTCATGGAATAATTTTCCAGGCGATCAATATCACCTGATCAAATTGAAATTAAATCATAATACTCCTTAACCTTGGCACTCCCTTGATGCGAATCTCATTTTCTCTATTTCTATCGTGGAACCTTTAATACTTTCCGTAAACCCTTTTTCTTTTCCACACTGTGTCACTCCAAAACTCAAAATACCAGCATTTTCAAGTATAATCCTATCATTTCCGGAGTACGAAACACGTGCAAAAACATAAAACGATTACGCTCAATATTGAATACGTCATAATTCCCACAAGAATTCACTTTGATTACGTAAATACCGTTCTTGGAGACGAAGCTTTACAAATAAGTGCATAATTCAATTTGCCTAAGCCCAATCATATAATCCTTGGAAATAGTTTTCTATAGTTTTCCTTGGAAATAGTTTTCTGTATCAGAGTAACTCGGTGGAAAACCTTATTCAGCCATCTATTGTTTCGATTTTAGAGATTATTCAGCATGCGAGCGTCTGAAAATTATATTCATGAAACGTGAGTGTCTTATTCGTACTTGAAAAATATTGGTTTTTCTGTGGAGACACGATTTGTACACAGGGTGTTTCCAAAATTGGAGCAATTTAAAAAAATTTGTTGTGTGGAACATAATGAATCAATAAAGGGCAAGAAGGTCTTATTTGGGTATTCACTAACATGGTGAAGGGGCGCAGATATTGTGGAACCATGGTCGGTACGTAAAGAACTTTACGATCTCCCCAAGGAACTCTGATCTCTGTGCCCAAATGTCTGAAAGTTATCGAAATCACCATTATATCTCTGTACATTATGACAGAATTATATTTCCACCACAGTTGACTAGTCCATTGTTGCCCGTTCAGAATTGAGTCATTTATAATTCGATATCATGCTTTTGACAACTGGCCTATTTCCACAACCCTCACTCCAATTACGACGAAGTTATGCGTCAAAGATGGAGGGTTTTATAATCAGCAATAAGCTCTCCTAGCGAAGATGATTTTAAGTATGAGTGTTGATTCGGGTAAAGTGAAATTGCAGACAAGGTAGCCGAGGGGAAGAGTTTTCCACCGCGAGTTGTAGGATAACTTGAGATTGTATATATATTGCAGATTCGCTGTTTAAAATCCCTGAAAAGGAAAACAAATTGACAGTTTTTGCATACCTCTCTCTGAGTGTCTGGAGCAGAGATTTACGGGCTTGGCTTGGTTTTTGAAAGCTTGGCTACAAATTAGGCCCAGTACAACAAAAATCAAAACAAGCCCAACTATATTTTTATCAAGCCAAGCAAAGCTTGACATTCCGAGCTTTTCATTACCAAGTTCGAGTCTTATCATATCAAGCTTAAACCTTTTTTTAGCCCACTCAAAATTTCAACTTTCAATTTTCATTTTTTACTATTGAACACCCGGAATGAATGGTAGGAGTTTTAATGAATGAATGAATAAGTATCTTATATCATGATATACTCGACTTTTTCGTCCGTCGATTTTTTTCGTACAAATTCTCATTATATACTAATTCGGACATTTTGAATCGATTGGCTTTCGCAGAATTCGTCTATCTCTAACCGTTCTCGAGTTGGTCAGCTATGAATCAGTTTTCAAATTGTTTTTTTAGCGCCAAAAATATTTTCGATGAGTTTTCGACATTTTCGTTCAAAGATTCGAAATCAGCACGTCAAAATACGTTGAAGAACAAAAACTTGAAATTCAAAAAATGAAAAATTGAAAAGTTCAAAAAATTACCTAATATCATGATATATTCGACTTTTTCGTCCGTCAATTTTTTTTGTTCAAATTATCAGTATACACTGATTCTAACATTCTAAAACGTTTGACGTTCACAGAATTTGTCTATCTCTAACCGTTCTCGAGTTAGTCAGCTCTGAATCAGTTTTCAAATGTTTTCTTTGGCGCCAAAAATTATTCTGATGAGTTTTTTACATTTTCGTTCAAAGATTCGAAGTCAGCACGTCGAAATACGTTTGAAGACAAAAACTTGAAATTCGAAAAATGAAAAATAGAAAAGTTCAAAAAATTATCTAATATCATGATATATTCGACTTTTTCATCCGTCAATTTTTTTTGTTCAAATTCTCAGTATACACTGATTCTAACATTCTAAAACGTTTGACGTTCACAGAATTCGTCTATCTCTAACCGTTCTCGAGTTAGTCAGCTCTGAATCAGTTTTCAAATGTTTTTTATGGCGCCAAAAATATTTCTGATGAGTTTTTTACATTTTCGTTCAAAGATTCGAAGTCAGCACGTCGAAATACGTTTGAAGACAAAAACTTGAAATTCGAAAAATGAAAAATAGAAAAGTTCAAAAAATTATCTAGTATCATGATATATTCGACTTTTTCATCCGTCAATTTTTTTTGTTCAAATTCTCAGTATACACTGATTCTAACATTCTAAAACGTTTGACGTTCACAGAATTTGTCTATCTCTAACCGTTCTCGAGTTAGTCAGCTCTGAATCAGTTTTCAAATGTTTTTTATGGCGCCAAAAATATTTCTGATGAGTTTTTTACATTTTCGTTCAAAGATTCGAAGTCAGCACGTCGAAATACGTTTGAAGACAAAAACTTGAAATTCGAAAAATGAAAAATAGAAAAGTTCAAAAAATTATCTAATATCATGATATATTCGACTTTTTCATCCGTCAATTTTTTTTGTTCAAATTCTCAGTATACACTGATTCTAACATTCTAAAACGTTTGACGTTCACAGAATTCGCCTATCTCTAACCGTTCTCGAGTTGGTCAGCTATGAATCAGTTTTCAAATTGTTTTTTTAGCGCCAAAAATATTTTCGATGAGTTTTCGACATTTTCGTTCAAAGATTCGAAATCAGCACGTCAAAATACGTTGAAGAACAAAAACTTGAAATTCAAAAAATGAAAAATTGAAAAGTTCAAAAAATTACCTAATATCATGATATACTCGACTTTTTCGTCCGTCAATTTTTTTTGTTCAAATTATCAGTATACACTGATTCTAACATTCTAAAACGTTTGACGTTCACAGAATTTGTCTATCTCTAACCGTTCTCGAGTTAGTCAGCTCTGAATCAGTTTTCAAATGTTTTCTTTGGCGCCAAAAATATTTCTGATGAGTTTTTTACATTTTCGTTCAAAGATTCGAAGTCAGCACGTCGAAATACGTTTGAAGACAAAAACTTGAAATTCGAAAAATGAAAAATAGAAAAGTTCAAAAAATGATCTAATATCATGATATATTCGACTTTTTCATTCGTCAATTTTTTTTGTTCGAATTCTCAGTATACACTGATTCTAACATTCTAAAACGTTTGACGTTCACAGAATTTGTCTATCTCTAACCGTTCTCGAGTTAGTCAGCTCTGAATCAGTTTTCAAATGTTTTCTTTGGCGCCAAAAATATTTCTGATGAGTTTTTACATTTTCGTTCAAAGATTCGAAGTCAGCACGTCGAAATACGTTTGAAGACAAAAACTTGAAATTCGAAAAATGAAAAATAGAAAAGTTCAAAAAATTATCTAATATCATGATATATTCGACTTTTTCATCCGTCAATTTTTTTTGTTCAAATTCTCAGTATACACTGATTCTAACATTCTAAAACGTTTGACGTTCACAGAATTCGTCTATCTCTAACCGTTCTCGAGTTAGTCAGCTCTGAATCAGTTTTCAAATGTTTTTTATGGCGCCAAAAATATTTCTGATGAGTTTTTTACATTTTCGTTCAAAGATTCGAAGTCAGCACGTCGAAATACGTTTGAAGACAAAAACTTGAAATTCGAAAAATGAAAAATAGAAAAGTTCAAAAAATTATCTAAAATCATGATATATTCGACTTTTTCATCCGTCAATTTTTTTTGTTCAAATTCTCAGTATACACTGATTCTAACATTCTAAAACGTTTGACGTTCACAGAATTTGTCTATCTCTAACCGTTCTCGAGTTAGTCAGCTCTGAATCAGTTTTCAAATGTTTTTTATGGCGCCAAAAATATTTCTGATGAGTTTTTTACATTTTCGTTCAAAGATTCGAAGTCAGCACGTCGAAATACGTTTGAAGACCAAAACTTGAAATTCGAAAAATGAAAAATAGAAAAGTTCAAAAAATTATCTAATATCATGATATATTCGACTTTTTCATCCGTCAATTTTTTTTGTTCGAATTCTCAGTATACACTGATTCTAACATTCTAAAACGTTTGACGTTCACAGAATTTGTCTATCTCTAACCGTTCTCGAGTTAGTCAGCTCTGAATCAGTTTTCAAATGTTTTCTTTGGCGCCAAAAATATTTCTGATGAGTTTTTACATTTTCGTTCAAAGATTCGAAGTCAGCACGTCGAAATACGTTTGAAGACAAAAACTTGAAATTCGAAAAATGAAAAATAGAAAAGTTCAAAAAATTATCTAATATCATGATATATTCGACTTTTTCATCCGTCAATTTTTTTTGTTCAAATTCTCAGTATACACTGATTCTAACATTCCAGAACGTTTGACGTTCACAGAATTTGTCTATCTCTAACCGTTCTCGAGTTAGTCAGCTCTGAATCAGTTTTCAAATGTTTTTTATGGCGCCAAAAATATTTCTGATGAGTTTTTTACATTTTCGTTCAAAGATTCGAAGTCAGCACGTCGAAATACGTTTGAAGACAAAAACTTGAAATTCGAAAAATGAAAAATAGAAAAGTTCAAAAAATTATCTAATATGATATATTCGACTTTTTCATCCGTCAATTTTTTTTGTTCAAATTCTCAGTATACACTGATTCTAACATTCTAAAACGTTTGACGTTCACAGAATTTGTCTATCTCTAACCGTTCTCGAGTTAGTCAGCTCTGAATCAGTTTTCAAATGTTTTCTTTGGCGCCAAAAATATTTCTGATGAGTTTTTTACATTTTCGTTCAAAGATTCGAAGTCAGCACGTCGAAATACGTTTGAAGACAAAAACTTGAAATTCGAAAAATGAAAAATAGAAAAGTTCAAAAAATTATCTAATATCATGATATATTCGACTTTTTCATCCGTCAATTTTTTTTGTTCAAATTCTCAGTATACACTGATTCTAACATTCTAAAACGTTTGACGTTCACAGAATTCGTCTATCTCTAACCGTTCTCGAGTTAGTCAGCTCTGAATCAGTTTTCAAATGTTTTTTATGGCGCCAAAAATATTTCTGATGAGTTTTTTACATTTTCGTTCAAAGATTCGAAGTCAGCACGTCGAAATACGTTTGAAGACAAAAACTTGAAATTCGAAAAATGAAAAATAGAAAAGTTCAAAAAATTATCTAGTATCATGATATATTCGACTTTTTCATCCGTCAATTTTTTTTGTTCAAATTCTCAGTATACACTGATTCTAACATTCTAAAACGTTTGACGTTCACAGAATTTGTCTATCTCTAACCGTTCTCGAGTTAGTCAGCTCTGAATCAGTTTTCAAATGTTTTTTATGGCGCCAAAAATATTTCTGATGAGTTTTTTACATTTTCGTTCAAAGATTCGAAGTCAGCACGTCGAAATACGTTTGAAGACAAAAACTTGAAATTCGAAAAATGAAAAATAGAAAAGTTCAAAAAATTATCTAATATCATGATATATTCGACTTTTTCATCCGTCAATTTTTTTTGTTCAAATTCTCAGTATACACTGATTCTAACATTCTAAAACGTTTGACGTTCACAGAATTCGTCTATCTCTAACCGTTCTCGAGTTGGTCAGCTATGAATCAGTTTTCAAATTGTTTTTTTAGCGCCAAAAATATTTTCGATGAGTTTTCGACATTTTTGTTCAAAGATTCGAAATCAGCACGTCAAAATACGTTGAAGAACAAAAACTTGAAATTCAAAAAATGAAAAATTGAAAAGTTCAAAAAATTACCTAATATGATATACTCGACTTTTTCGTCCGTCAATTTTTTTTGTTCAAATTATCAGTATACACTGATTCTAACATTCTAAAACGTTTGACGTTCACAGAATTTGTCTATCTCTAACCGTTCTCGAGTTAGTCAGCTCTGAATCAGTTTTCAAATGTTTTCTTTGGCGCCAAAAATATTTCTGATGAGTTTTTTACATTTTCGTTCAAAGATTCGAAGTCAGCACGTCGAAATACGTTTGAAGACAAAAACTTGAAATTCGAAATATGAAAAATAGAAAAGTTCAAAAAATGATCTAATATCATGATATATTCGACTTTTTCATTCGTCAATTTTTTTTGTTCGAATTCTCAGTATACACTGATTCTAACATTCTAAAACGTTTGACGTTCACAGAATTTGTCTATCTCTAACCGTTCTCGAGTTAGTCAGCTCTGAATCAGTTTTCAAATGTTTTCTTTGGCGCCAAAAATATTTCTGATGAGTTTTTACATTTTCGTTCAAAGATTCGAAGTCAGCACGTCGAAATACGTTTGAAGACCAAAACTTGAAATTCGAAAAATGAAAAATAGAAAAGTTCAAAAAATTATCTAATATCATGATATATTCGACTTTTTCACCCGTCAATTTTTTTTGTTCGAATTCTCAGTATACACTGATTCTAACATTCTAAAACGTTTGACGTTCACAGAATTTGTCTATCTCTAACCGTTCTCGAGTTAGTCAGCTCTGAATCAGTTTTCAAATGTTTTCTTTGGCGCCAAAAATATTTCTGATGAGTTTTTACATTTTCGTTCAAAGATTCGAAGTCAGCACGTCGAAATACGTTTGAAGACAAAAACTTGAAATTCGAAAAATGAAAAATAGAAAAGTTCAAAAAATTATCTAATATCATGATATATTCGACTTTTTCATCCGTCAATTTTTTTTGTTCAAATTCTCAGTATACACTGATTCTAACATTCCAGAACGTTTGACGTTCACAGAATTTGTCTATCTCTAACCGTTCTCGAGTTAGTCAGCTCTGAATCAGTTTTCAAATGTTTTTTATGGCGCCAAAAATATTTCTGATGAGTTTTTTACATTTTCGTTCAAAGATTCGAAGTCAGCACGTCGAAATACGTTTGAAGACAAAAACTTGAAATTCGAAAAATGAAAAATAGAAAAGTTCAAAAAATTATCTAATATGATATATTCGACTTTTTCATCCGTCAATTTTTTTTGTTCAAATTCTCAGTATACACTGATTCTAACATTCTAAAACGTTTGACGTTCACAGAATTTGTCTATCTCTAACCGTTCTCGAGTTAGTCAGCTCTGAATCAGTTTTCAAATGTTTTCTTTGGCGCCAAAAATATTTCTGATGAGTTTTTTACATTTTCGTTCAAAGATTCGAAGTCAGCACGTCGAAATACGTTTGAAGACAAAAACTTGAAATTCGAAAAATGAAAAATAGAAAAGTTCAAAAAATTATCTAGTATCATGATATATTCGACTTTTTCATCCGTCAATTTTTTTTGTTCAAATTCTCAGTATACACTGATTCTAACATTCTAAAACGTTTGACGTTCACAGAATTTGTCTATCTCTAACCGTTCTCGAGTTAGTCAGCTCTGAATCAGTTTTCAAATGTTTTTTATGGCGCCAAAAATATTTCTGATGAGTTTTTTACATTTTCGTTCAAAGATTCGAAGTCAGCACGTCGAAATACGTTTGAAGACAAAAACTTGAAATTCGAAAAATGAAAAATAGAAAAGTTCAAAAAATTATCTAATATCATGATATATTCGACTTTTTCATCCGTCAATTTTTTTTGTTCAAATTCTCAGTATACACTGATTCTAACATTCTAAAACGTTTGACGTTCACAGAATTCGTCTATCTCTAACCGTTCTCGAGTTGGTCAGCTATGAATCAGTTTTCAAATTGTTTTTTTAGCGCCAAAAATATTTTCGATGAGTTTTCGACATTTTTGTTCAAAGATTCGAAATCAGCACGTCAAAATACGTTGAAGAACAAAAACTTGAAATTCAAAAAATGAAAAATTGAAAAGTTCAAAAAATTACCTAATATGATATACTCGACTTTTTCGTCCGTCAATTTTTTTTGTTCAAATTATCAGTATACACTGATTCTAACATTCTAAAACGTTTGACGTTCACAGAATTTGTCTATCTCTAACCGTTCTCGAGTTAGTCAGCTCTGAATCAGTTTTCAAATGTTTTTTATGGCGCCAAAAATATTTCTGATGAGTTTTTTACATTTTCGTTCAAAGATTCGAAGTCAGCACGTCGAAATACGTTTGAAGACAAAAACTTGAAATTCGAAAAATGAAAAATAGAAAAGTTCAAAAAATTATCTAATATCATGATATATTCGACTTTTTCATCCGTCAATTTTTTTTGTTCGAATTCTCAGTATACACTGATTCTAACATTCTAAAACGTTTGACGTTCACAGAATTTGTCTATCTCTAACCGTTCTCGAGTTAGTCAGCTCTGAATCAGTTTTCAAATGTTTTCTTTGGCGCCAAAAATATTTCTGATGAGTTTTTACATTTTCGTTCAAAGATTCGAAGTCAGCACGTCGAAATACGTTTGAAGACAAAAACTTGAAATTCGAAAAATGAAAAATAGAAAAGTTCAAAAAATTATCTAATATCATGATATATTCGACTTTTTCGTCCGTCAATTTTTTTTGTTCAAATTATCAGTATACACTGATTCTAACATTCTAAAACGTTTGACGTTCACAGAATTTGTCTATCTCTAACCGTTCTCGAGTTAGTCAGCTCTGAATCAGTTTTCAAATGTTTTCTTTGGCGCCAAAAATATTTCTGATGAGTTTTTTACATTTTCGTTCAAAGATTCGAAGTCAGCACGTCGAAATACGTTTGAAGACAAAAACTTGAAATTCGAAATATGAAAAATAGAAAAGTTCAAAAAATGATCTAATATCATGATATATTCGACTTTTTCATTCGTCAATTTTTTTTGTTCGAATTCTCAGTATACACTGATTCTAACATTCTAAAACGTTTGACGTTCACAGAATTTGTCTATCTCTAACCGTTCTCGAGTTAGTCAGCTCTGAATCAGTTTTCAAATGTTTTCTTTGGCGCCAAAAATATTTCTGATGAGTTTTTACATTTTCGTTCAAAGATTCGAAGTCAGCACGTCGAAATACGTTTGAAGACCAAAACTTGAAATTCGAAAAATGAAAAATAGAAAAGTTCAAAAAATTATCTAATATCATGATATATTCGACTTTTTCATCCGTCAATTTTTTTTGTTCGAATTCTCAGTATACACTGATTCTAACATTCTAAAACGTTTGACGTTCACAGAATTTGTCTATCTCTAACCGTTCTCGAGTTAGTCAGCTCTGAATCAGTTTTCAAATGTTTTCTTTGGCGCCAAAAATATTTCTGATGAGTTTTTACATTTTCGTTCAAAGATTCGAAGTCAGCACGTCGAAATACGTTTGAAGACAAAAACTTGAAATTCGAAAAATGAAAAATAGAAAAGTTCAAAAAATTATCTAATATCATGATATATTCGACTTTTTCATCCGTCAATTTTTTTTGTTCAAATTCTCAGTATACACTGATTCTAACATTCCAGAACGTTTGACGTTCACAGAATTTGTCTATCTCTAACCGTTCTCGAGTTAGTCAGCTCTGAATCAGTTTTCAAATGTTTTTTATGGCGCCAAAAATATTTCTGATGAGTTTTTTACATTTTCGTTCAAAGATTCGAAGTCAGCACGTCGAAATACGTTTGAAGACAAAAACTTGAAATTCGAAAAATGAAAAATAGAAAAGTTCAAAAAATTATCTAATATGATATATTCGACTTTTTCATCCGTCAATTTTTTTTGTTCAAATTCTCAGTATACACTGATTCTAACATTCTAAAACGTTTGACGTTCACAGAATTTGTCTATCTCTAACCGTTCTCGAGTTAGTCAGCTCTGAATCAGTTTTCAAATGTTTTCTTTGGCGCCAAAAATATTTCTGATGAGTTTTTTACATTTTCGTTCAAAGATTCGAAGTCAGCACGTCGAAATACGTTTGAAGACAAAAACTTGAAATTCGAAAAATGAAAAATAGAAAAGTTCAAAAAATTATCTAATATCATGATATATTCGACTTTTTCATCCGTCAATTTTTTTTGTTCAAATTCTCAGTATACACTGATTCTAACATTCTAAAACGTTTGACGTTCACAGAATTCGTCTATCTCTAACCGTTCTCGAGTTAGTCAGCTCTGAATCAGTTTTCAAATGTTTTTTATGGCGCCAAAAATATTTCTGATGAGTTTTTTACATTTTCGTTCAAAGATTCGAAGTCAGCACGTCGAAATACGTTTGAAGACAAAAACTTGAAATTCGAAAAATGAAAAATAGAAAAGTTCAAAAAATTATCTAGTATCATGATATATTCGACTTTTTCATCCGTCAATTTTTTTTGTTCAAATTCTCAGTATACACTGATTCTAACATTCTAAAACGTTTGACGTTCACAGAATTTGTCTATCTCTAACCGTTCTCGAGTTAGTCAGCTCTGAATCAGTTTTCAAATGTTTTTTATGGCGCCAAAAATATTTCTGATGAGTTTTTTACATTTTCGTTCAAAGATTCGAAGTCAGCACGTCGAAATACGTTTGAAGACAAAAACTTGAAATTCGAAAAATGAAAAATAGAAAAGTTCAAAAAATTATCTAATATCATGATATATTCGACTTTTTCATCCGTCAATTTTTTTTGTTCAAATTCTCAGTATACACTGATTCTAACATTCTAAAACGTTTGACGTTCACAGAATTCGTCTATCTCTAACCGTTCTCGAGTTGGTCAGCTATGAATCAGTTTTCAAATTGTTTTTTTAGCGCCAAAAATATTTTCGATGAGTTTTCGACATTTTTGTTCAAAGATTCGAAATCAGCACGTCAAAATACGTTGAAGAACAAAAACTTGAAATTCAAAAAATGAAAAATTGAAAAGTTCAAAAAATTACCTAATATGATATACTCGACTTTTTCGTCCGTCAATTTTTTTTGTTCAAATTATCAGTATACACTGATTCTAACATTCTAAAACGTTTGACGTTCACAGAATTTGTCTATCTCTAACCGTTCTCGAGTTAGTCAGCTCTGAATCAGTTTTCAAATGTTTTCTTTGGCGCCAAAAATATTTCTGATGAGTTTTTTACATTTTCGTTCAAAGATTCGAAGTCAGCACGTCGAAATACGTTTGAAGACAAAAACTTGAAATTCGAAATATGAAAAATAGAAAAGTTCAAAAAATGATCTAATATCATGATATATTCGACTTTTTCATTCGTCAATTTTTTTTGTTCGAATTCTCAGTATACACTGATTCTAACATTCTAAAACGTTTGACGTTCACAGAATTTGTCTATCTCTAACCGTTCTCGAGTTAGTCAGCTCTGAATCAGTTTTCAAATGTTTTCTTTGGCGCCAAAAATATTTCTGATGAGTTTTTACATTTTCGTTCAAAGATTCGAAGTCAGCACGTCGAAATACGTTTGAAGACAAATACTTGAAATTCGAAAAATGAAAAATAGAAAAGTTCAAAAAATTATCTAATATCATGATATATTCGACTTTTTCATCCGTCAATTTTTTTTGTTCAAATTCTCAGTATACACTGATTCTAACATTCTAAAACGTTTGACGTTCACAGAATTTGTCTATCTCTAACCGTTCTCGAGTTAGTCAGCTCTGAATCAGTTTTCAAATGTTTTTTATGGCGCCAAAAATATTTCTGATGAGTTTTTTACATTTTCGTTCAAAGATTCGAAGTCAGCACGTCGAAATACGTTTGAAGACAAAAACTTGAAATTCGAAAAATGAAAAATAGAAAAGTTCAAAAAATTATCTAATATGATATATTCGACTTTTTCATCCGTCAATTTTTTTTGTTCAAATTCTCAGTATACACTGATTCTAACATTCTAAAACGTTTGACGTTCACAGAATTTGTCTATCTCTAACCGTTCTCGAGTTAGTCAGCTCTGAATCAGTTTTCAAATGTTTTTTATGGCGCCAAAAATATTTCTGATGAGTTTTTTACATTTTCGTTCAAAGATTCGAAGTCAGCACGTCGAAATACGTTTGAAGACAAAAACTTGAAATTCGAAAAATGAAAAATAGAAAAGTTCAAAAAATTATCTAATATCATGATATATTCGACTTTTTCATCCGTCAATTTTTTTTGTTCAAATTCTCAGTATACACTGATTCTAACATTCTAAAACGTTTGACGTTCACAGAATTTGTCTATCTCTAACCGTTCTCGAGTTAGTCAGCTCTGAATCAGTTTTCAAATGTTTTCTTTGGCGCCAAAAATATTTCTGATGAGTTTTTTACATTTTCGTTCAAAGATTCGAAGTCAGCACGTCGAAATACGTTTGAAGACAAAAACTTGAAATTCGAAAAATGAAAAATAGAAAAGTTCAAAAAATTATCTAATATCATGATATATTCGACTTTTTCATCCGTCAATTTTTTTTGTTCAAATTCTCAGTATACACTGATTCTAACATTCTAAAACGTTTGACGTTCACAGAATTCGTCTATCTCTAACCGTTCTCGAGTTAGTCAGCTCTGAATCAGTTTTCAAATGTTTTTTATGGCGCCAAAAATATTTCTGATGAGTTTTTTACATTTTCGTTCAAAGATTCGAAGTCAGCACGTCGAAATACGTTTGAAGACAAAAACTTGAAATTCGAAAAATGAAAAATAGAAAAGTTCAAAAAATTATCTAGTATCATGATATATTCGACTTTTTCATCCGTCAATTTTTTTTGTTCAAATTCTCAGTATACACTGATTCTAACATTCTAAAACGTTTGACGTTCACAGAATTTGTCTATCTCTAACCGTTCTCGAGTTAGTCAGCTCTGAATCAGTTTTCAAATGTTTTTTATGGCGCCAAAAATATTTCTGATGAGTTTTTTACATTTTCGTTCAAAGATTCGAAGTCAGCACGTCGAAATACGTTTGAAGACAAAAACTTGAAATTCGAAAAATGAAAAATAGAAGAGTTCAAAAAATTATCTAATATCATGATATATTCGACTTTTTCATCCGTCAATTTTTTTTGTTCAAATTCTCAGTATACACTGATTCTAACATTCTAAAACGTTTGACGTTCACAGAATTCGTCTATCTCTAACCGTTCTCGAGTTGGTCAGCTATGAATCAGTTTTCAAATTGTTTTTTTAGCGCCAAAAATATTTTCGATGAGTTTTCGACATTGTCGTTCAAAGATTCGAAATCAGCACGTCAAAATACGTTGAAGAACAAAAACTTGAAATTCAAAAAATGAAAAATTGAAAAGTTCAAAAAATTACCTAATATCATGATATACTCGACTTTTTCGTCCGTCAATTTTTTTTGTTCAAATTATCAGTATACACTGATTCTAACATTCTAAAACGTTTGACGTTCACAGAATTTGTCTATCTCTAACCGTTCTCGAGTTAGTCAGCTCTGAATCAGTTTTCAAATGTTTTCTTTGGCGCCAAAAATATTTCTGATGAGTTTTTTACATTTTCGTTCAAAGATTCGAAGTCAGCACGTCGAAATACGTTTGAAGACAAAAACTTGAAATTCGAAAAATGAAAAATAGAAAAGTTCAAAAAATGATCTAATATCAGGATATATTCGACTTTTTCATTCGTCAATTTTTTTTGTTCAAATTCTCAGTATACACTGATTCTAACAATCTAAAACGTTTGACGTTCACAGAATTTGTCTATCTCTAACCGTTCTCGAGTTAGTCAGCTCTGAATCAGTTTTCAAATGTTTTTTATGGCGCCAAAAATATTTCTGATGAGTTTTTTACATTTTCGTTCAAAGATTCGAAGTCAGCACGTCGAAATACGTTTGAAGACAAAAACTTGAAATTCGAAAAATGAAAAATAGAAAAGTTCAAAAAATTATCTAATATGATATATTCGACTTTTTCATCCGTCAATTTTTTTTGTTCAAATTCTCAGTATACACTGATTCTAACATTCTAAAACGTTTGACGTTCACAGAATTTGTCTATCTCTAACCGTTCTCGAGTTAGTCAGCTCTGAATCAGTTTTCAAATGTTTTTTATGGCGCCAAAAATATTTCTGATGAGTTTTTTACATTTTCGTTCAAAGATTCGAAGTCAGCACGTCGAAATACGTTTGAAGACAAAAACTTGAAATTCGAAAAATGAAAAATAGAAAAGTTCAAAAAATTATCTAATATCATGATATATTCGACTTTTTCATCCGTCAATTTTTTTTGTTCAAATTCTCAGTATACACTGATTCTAACATTCTAAAACGTTTGACGTTCACAGAATTTGTCTATCTCTAACCGTTCTCGAGTTAGTCAGCTCTGAATCAGTTTTCAAATGTTTTTTATGGCGCCAAAAATATTTCTGATGAGTTTTTTACATTTTCGTTCAAAGATTCGAAGTCAGCACGTCGAAATACGTTTGAAGACAAAAACTTGAAATTCGAAAAATGAAAAATAGAAAAGTTCAAAAAATTATCTAATATCATGATATATTCGACTTTTTCATCCGTCAATTTTTTTTGTTCAAATTCTCAGTATACACTGATTCTAACATTCTAAAACGTTTGACGTTCACAGAATTTGTCTATCTCTAACCGTTCTCGAGTTAGTCAGCTCTGAATCAGTTTTCAAATGTTTTTTATGGCGCCAAAAATATTTCTGATGAGTTTTTTACATTTTCGTTCAAAGATTCGAAGTCAGCACGTCGAAATACGTTTGAAGACAAAAACTTGAAATTCGAAAAATGAAAAATAGAAAAGTTCAAAAAATTATCTAGTATCATGATATATTCGACTTTTTCATCCGTCAATTTTTTTTGTTCAAATTCTCAGTATACACTGATTCTAACATTCTAAAACGTTTGACGTTCACAGAATTTGTCTATCTCTAACCGTTCTCGAGTTAGTCAGCTCTGAATCAGTTTTCAAATGTTTTTTATGGCGCCAAAAATATTTCTGATGAGTTTTTTACATTTTCGTTCAAAGATTCGAAGTCAGCACGTCGAAATACGTTTGAAGACAAAAACTTGAAATTCGAAAAATGAAAAATAGAAAAGTTCAAAAAATTATCTAATATCATGATATATTCGACTTTTTCATCCGTCAATTTTTTTTGTTCAAATTCTCAGTATACACTGATTCTAACATTCTAAAACGTTTGACGTTCACAGAATTCGTCTATCTCTAACCGTTCTCGAGTTGGTCAGCTATGAATCAGTTTTCAAATTGTTTTTTTAGCGCCAAAAATATTTTCGATGAGTTTTCGACATTTTTGTTCAAAGATTCGAAATCAGCACGTCAAAATACGTTGAAGAACAAAAACTTGAAATTCAAAAAATGAAAAATTGAAAAGTTCAAAAAATTACCTAATATGATATACTCGACTTTTTCGTCCGTCAATTTTTTTTGTTCAAATTATCAGTATACACTGATTCTAACATTCTAAAACGTTTGACGTTCACAGAATTTGTCTATCTCTAACCGTTCTCGAGTTAGTCAGCTCTGAATCAGTTTTCAAATGTTTTCTTTGGCGCCAAAAATATTTCTGATGAGTTTTTTACATTTTCGTTCAAAGATTCGAAGTCAGCACGTCGAAATACGTTTGAAGACAAAAACTTGAAATTCGAAAAATGAAAAATAGAAAAGTTCAAAAAATTATCTAATATCATGATATATTCGACTTTTTCATCCGTCAATTTTTTTTGTTCAAATTCTCAGTATACACTGATTCTAACATTCTAAAACGTTTGACGTTCACAGAATTCGTCTATCTCTAACCGTTCTCGAGTTAGTCAGCTCTGAATCAGTTTTCAAATGTTTTTTATGGCGCCAAAAATATTTCTGATGAGTTTTTTACATTTTCGTTCAAAGATTCGAAGTCAGCACGTCGAAATACGTTTGAAGACAAAAACTTGAAATTCGAAAAATGAAAAATAGAAAAGTTCAAAAAATTATCTAGTATCATGATATATTCGACTTTTTCATCCGTCAATTTTTTTTGTTCAAATTCTCAGTATACACTGATTCTAACATTCTAAAACGTTTGACGTTCACAGAATTTGTCTATCTCTAACCGTTCTCGAGTTAGTCAGCTCTGAATCAGTTTTCAAATGTTTTTTATGGCGCCAAAAATATTTCTGATGAGTTTTTTACATTTTCGTTCAAAGATTCGAAGTCAGCACGTCGAAATACGTTTGAAGACAAAAACTTGAAATTCGAAAAATGAAAAATAGAAGAGTTCAAAAAATTATCTAATATCATGATATATTCGACTTTTTCATCCGTCAATTTTTTTTGTTCAAATTCTCAGTATACACTGATTCTAACATTCTAAAACGTTTGACGTTCACAGAATTCATCTATCTCTAACCGTTCTCGAGTTGGTCAGCTATGAATCAGTTTTCAAATTGTTTTTTTAGCGCCAAAAATATTTTCGATGAGTTTTCGACATTGTCGTTCAAAGATTCGAAATCAGCACGTCAAAATACGTTGAAGAACAAAAACTTGAAATTCAAAAAATGAAAAATTGAAAAGTTCAAAAAATTACCTAATATCATGATATACTCGACTTTTTCGTCCGTCAATTTTTTTTGTTCAAATTATCAGTATACACTGATTCTAACATTCTAAAACGTTTGACGTTCACAGAATTTGTCTATCTCTAACCGTTCTCGAGTTAGTCAGCTCTGAATCAGTTTTCAAATGTTTTCTTTGGCGCCAAAAATATTTCTGATGAGTTTTTTACATTTTCGTTCAAAGATTCGAAGTCAGCACGTCGAAATACGTTTGTAGACAAAAACTTGAAATTCGAAAAATGAAAAATAGAAAAGTTCAAAAAATGATCTAATATCAGGATATATTCGACTTTTTCATTCGTCAATTTTTTTTGTTCAAATTCTCAGTATACACTGATTCTAACAATCTAAAACGTTTGACGTTCACAGAATTTGTCTATCTCTAACCGTTCTCGAGTTAGTCAGCTCTGAATCAGTTTTCAAATGTTTTTTATGGCGCCAAAAATATTTCTGATGAGTTTTTTACATTTTCGTTCAAAGATTCGAAGTCAGCACGTCGAAATACGTTTGAAGACAAAAACTTGAAATTCGAAAAATGAAAAATAGAAAAGTTCAAAAAATTATCTAATATCATGATATATTCGACTTTTTCATCCGTCAATTTTTTTTGTTCAAATTCTCAGTATACACTGATTCTAACATTCTAAAACGTTTGACGTTCACAGAATTTGTCTATCTCTAACCGTTCTCGAGTTAGTCAGCTCTGAATCAGTTTTCAAATGTTTTTTATGGCGCCAAAAATATTTCTGATGAGTTTTTTACATTTTCGTTCAAAGATTCGAAGTCAGCACGTCGAAATACGTTTGAAGACAAAAACTTGAAATTCGAAAAATGAAAAATAGAAAAGTTCAAAAAATTATCTAATATCATGATATATTCGACTTTTTCATCCGTCAATTTTTTTTGTTCAAATTCTCAGTATACACTGATTCTAACAATCTAAAACGTTTGACGTTCACAGAATTTGTCTATCTCTAACCGTTCTCGAGTTAGTCAGCTCTGAATCAGTTTTCAAATGTTTTTTATGGCGCCAAAAATATTTCTGATGAGTTTTTTACATTTTCGTTCAAAGATTCGAAGTCAGCACGTCGAAATACGTTTGAAGACAAAAACTTGAAATTCGAAAAATGAAAAATAGAAAAGTTCAAAAAATTATCTAATATCATGATATATTCGACTTTTTCATCCGTCAATTTTTTTTGTTCAAATTCTCAGTATACACTGATTCTAACATTCTAAAACGTTTGACGTTCACAGAATTTGTCTATCTCTAACCGTTCTCGAGTTAGTCAGCTCTGAATCAGTTTTCAAATGTTTTTTATGGCGCCAAAAATATTTCTGATGAGTTTTTTACATTTTCGTTCAAAGATTCGAAGTCAGCACGTCGAAATACGTTTGAAGACAAAAACTTGAAATTCGAAAAATGAAAAATAGAAAAGTTCAAAAAATTATCTAATATCATGATATATTCGACTTTTTCATCCGTCAATTTTTTTTGTTCAAATTCTCAGTATACACTGATTCTAACATTCTAAAACGTTTGACGTTCACAGAATTTGTCTATCTCTAACCGTTCTCGAGTTAGTCAGCTCTGAATCAGTTTTCAAATGTTTTTTATGGCGCCAAAAATATTTCTGATGAGTTTTTTACATTTTCGTTCAAAGATTCGAAGTCAGCACGTCGAAATACGTTTGAAGACAAAAACTTGAAATTCGAAAAATGAAAAATAGAAAAGTTCAAAAAATTATCTAATATGATATATTCGACTTTTTCATCCGTCAATTTTTTTTGTTCAAATTCTCAGTATACACTGATTCTAACATTCTAAAACGTTTGACGTTCACAGAATTTGTCTATCTCTAACCGTTCTCGAGTTAGTCAGCTCTGAATCAGTTTTCAAATGTTTTTTTTGGCGCCAAAAATATTTCTGATGAGTTTTTTACATTTTCGTTCAAAGGTTCGAAGTCAGCACGTCGAAATACGTTTGAAGACAAAAACTTGAAATTCGAAAAATGAAAAATAGAAAAGTTCAAAAAATTATCTAATATCATGGTATACTACTCGACTTTTTCGTCCGTCGAATTTTTTCTTTCAAATTCCCAGTATACACTGTTTCGGACATTCTGAATCGATTGGCGTTCGCAGAATTCCTCTATCTCTAACATTTCTCGAGTTGGTCAGCTCTGAGTCAGTTTTCAAATGGTTTTTATGGCGCCAAAAATATTTCTGATGAGTTTTTTACATTTTCGTTCAAAGGTTCGAAGTCAGCTAGTCGAAATACGTTTGAAGACAAAAACTTGAAATTCGAAAAATGAAAAATAGAAAAGTTCAAAAAATTATCTAATATCATGGTATACTACTCGACTTTTTCGTCCGTCGAATTTTTTCTTTCAAATTCCCAGTATACACTGTTTCGGACATTCTGAATCGATTGGCGTTCGCAGAATTCCTCTATCTCTAACATGTCTCGAGTTGGTCAGCTCTGAGTCAGTTTTCAAATGGTTTTTATGGCGCCAAAAATATTTCTGATGTGTTTTCGACATTTTCGTTTGAAGATTCGAAATGAGCACGTCGAAATACGTTTGAGGACAGAAACTTGAAATTCGACAAATAAAAAATAAAAAAGTTCAAAAAATTATCTAATTTCATGATATACTCGACTTTTTTATACGTCAATTTTTTTCTTTCAAATTCTCAGTGTATACTGATTCTGACATTCTGAATCAATTGGCGTTCGCAAAATTTGTCTATCTCTAACCGTTCTCGAGTTGGTCAGCTCTGAATCAGTTTTCAAATTTTTTTTTTGGCGCCAAAAATATATCTGATGAGTTTTCGCTATTTTCGTTCAAAGATTCGAAATCAGCACGTTGAAATAAGTTTGAGGACAAGAACTTGAAATTCGAAAAATAAAAAAGTTCAAAAATTTATCTAATATACTCGACTTTTTTGTATGTCGATTTTCTTCGTACAAATTCTCATTATATACTAATTCGGACATTCTGAATCGATTGGCGTTCACAGAATTCGTCTATCTCTAACCGTTCTCGAGTTGGTCAGCTCTGAATCAGTTTTCAAATGTTTTTTTTTGGCGCAAAAATATTTCCGATGAGTTTTCGACATTTTCGTTCAAAGATTCGAAATCAGCACGTCGAAATACGTTCGGGGACAAAAATTCGAGATTCAAAAACTAAAAAATATAAAAGTTCAAAAAATTACTTACTCATATTTTTTTATTCGGTTCAGACTTAGGTAGTATGTATGTGAGTAGGGTCTAGAATTAGTTTGTGACAACAATGACAACTGAAATAATGCAGTAGAAGGAGCACGTAGAGCAATGATTACACACGAGCCGTGAACCGCGGCGAATGGCCGGCTCGCTGATGTTAATTTACATAAGAATATTATGATAAGACTGGTTTCCTCGCAGTTACGCGAATGTCCAGTGCGTTTTTTACCATTTTTTCCCTATATAAGTCCACATCCGCGTGACCGCCATCCGCCGCGGTTCGTGGTTCGGGCGTTAAGCCTCTTTTATGCACGCGTTTTTTGTCGATTGTCGCGGGGCGACCGAAAACGCGGCGTTTTCTAAAAGCATGTTCAATGTGCCCTCTTATGCATCGACGCCGACGTCAATCAGCCGTTCGCCGCCTATGTCGCGGCGTTCTCAAATCCTGTCGCGTGGAATTACCAAACGCGTCGCGACTGGCGTTTTGAAGTACATTGATATCAATGGGTGCATATGCAGCACGTTTTATTATTGCTGCTGCAGAGTTGTGTTGATATGTGAAGAAGAGCCATGGAAAATCTAGACGTGGAATATTTTTATTATAATTTGTTCAAGATCATTCAATGATTTAGAAAAAAATGAAAATAATCCTGAAACGTGAACAGGTTTCCTGCAACACGTGAATAGCGGTTCGAGTATGTGAGCGGAGCAAGTAAAGCTTGGCTATGCTTGAAAAAACTTGAAAGAGCTTGAAAAAGTCGTTGAAAAATTGCCTAATTTTTTGAGATTTCGGCATTCAAGTAAAGTTATTCGCCTTAAAAACTTATCGAGAAAATGTTTTCTACGCAATCACATAGTAAATAACCGCAAATAATGTGGTGTGTCCCACGTAACATATTTTTGTCAACTTCCAAATAGTTAATCACGAAACCTAACCTAAAACATGTGGCATATACGAAGGTGAAGACAGTGACGTGCATATTTTCCACATTGACAAAATCATAGCTCAGGTCGTATAACAATTATTGTAAGGTAACTCCATATTCATTCCTCTAATAATTGCAAAAAATGTGAAAAATCAATTATTTTTTTTTCCTGCTGAACAAATATCACCTATGACGTTCAGAAATGACACTGTCAACTCCACAACGTTTTGTCAAACCCATCAAAATTGTTTGTTTTATCATGAACAACCACCCATTTTATTCAACCAACACCAACATCTACGACGAAAGCTTCTGCAATTCCACTCCAACGAATCTGTATGGACAGAATGTGATAGTGTCCCAAGGACAACAGCGAAAACTGTTCGATTCCCTGAACACTGCAATCGTGGGATATCCTAGCAGAAATGCCTATGCAACTTCCAGCTCTGTACCTGGCAGCTGCATTCAGGCAGGAAAACAGTTCGTTCCTGGAGGAGTACAATTCTTTTTCATGCCGCAACATCAAATACAACAGCAACCTCAAAGAATATTTAACTATAATCCGATGAACCAGGTTCCCAATAATTTTCAAGATACTTGCTTCTGTGCTAATACTTTGGAACAACAGATGGCAATGAATTCCTTGACGAAACATGGCTTGGAGTCGCTAGAATACCAGCGGCAACTTTCAGGTAATCCTTTCTACCCACAATACCAGCAACAGAACCTTCAACACCCATTCCAATTGAAATTTCATCAAAACGTTGGGACTAGCACGAATCTGTTGAACGTAGGTTCCAAAAGTACTCCCGATTTCTGTAATATGGGGGGCGTAATGCAAATGCAGACCCCTAATTTACAGAGCATGGATACCAACGGATATGATACGTGCCCTTGCATGACATCTGCTACCAGAAGCACAGGGTATTCGAATAGAGCTGAACCTCAGTTTCAGCCCATCACATCTCAGAATGAGTCTCCCTGCTCTGTGAGGAAGCTGGTCCTTTCCAAACCCCCACAACCATTCACAGGACATTTAGTTGATGTGCTTGATGATCCATGTGAACCTTGCAAGAAAAAGGTAAGCTTTTCCGACGAGATAGGCACTAGAAAAGTGGGATCTAACGATAGGAACAATATTCAAGAGGATGGTGCTGTCTGTCCAAAAGAGAATATACTGGAGAAGGTGGATCGATCTGAGCAAGTTTCTTTTCCTTGTGATTGTTCTGTAGGAAATAACTCTAGATGTGAAACTAGTCAACCGAAAGCAACGCCCAAACGAGCTACATGGGTTAAGCGTAGGCCGAAGAGTTCTGGAGGTAGCGAATCAGGTTCGAGTGAAAGTGAAAAAGTTAAAAAACCGAATAAAACGAAACGTAAGAAAAGTAAGGAAAAACCACGTGAAGATGAGTGCACAACTTCAGAAAGTGAATGAAGGAAATCAATTCCAACAAAGGGCTTTATTTTCACATGGAGTTGCTCGTTACGTGGAAAATGAGAAACATTTTCAGAAGTTCAGGATACGCTGGAAGACTTATCATTTCTATCCTTCTTTGAAATCCAGAATGGAAAAGAATGAATCAAATATTCCATTTGTTATCATGATCATTATTTTTTTCTTTCTTGTAAGGAAAAATAACAAAGAAAAAGAAGAAAAAACTGAATATTAGCAAGAAACTACAAAAAATAAAAATATAGAAAAGAATTTGTGGGATAACACAATTACAACTATTGTAAGCTGAATCAATATTGAACCCTTTGTTTGTCTTCAGTTATATTATGTTAATACAGTTATCCAAAAAAACACAAATAAAAA
This sequence comes from Chrysolina haemoptera, assembly GCA_958298965.1. Classification (NCBI taxonomy): domain Eukaryota; kingdom Metazoa; phylum Arthropoda; class Insecta; order Coleoptera; family Chrysomelidae; genus Chrysolina; species Chrysolina haemoptera. The sequence goes on along the minus strand of OY282603.1, from coordinate 80,137 downwards.
GTTCATCGTTGTTTCAAGAAGTTATAATGGAAATAAAAAACTAATTCCAACTGTTCCTGAATGTCAGATGTTACACATCGTATGCGAGTACTGTGAGACTCGCTTCTTTTTAATAAGCTATACTCTGAATAAATTAATGTCTAAAGTTTTTTGGGACTTTCACCAGACTTCTCAAGGTGTCTTTACTCTTCTCGGTTTGAAACACACCTTATGAATTTCTATGCGATGATGCGAATTTATTTTTAACTCAAGTTCCCATTGTTGTTCAACGCCCTACAAGTTATCGTAAATATGAAACGACACGAAACCTCCAGACATTATTTTTATTATTCGCCTCCCACAATAAATGTAGACATAAAAGTTTATATTCCAGAGGAGAAGCACTTTGTTGTTTGAATTTTCTCGGAGTATATGCGACGCAATACTGCATGGAAGATAAAGCCGCATCTGAGTATCGCTATGTGTGATAGAAATCATCTTCACGGTAAACGTGGAGATATCGAAGATTCCGGAAACCATACTGTTGACAAATCCATCTGTATCCACCAATCGGAAAAACATTTCTGTACTTTCAGCTGTGTCAGTTCAATAACAGAACAACTCTAATTTCTCCATTTTATGTTCGAAGGTTGTAGTCGATGTACAAACTAGATTCCTTATATTTCGGACATCCAACGTTTCAATCTCTCTGTCGGTGTGGTGCACTTACGGTGTAATTACGCCCGGTCTTGTAGCGCGCTCAGTTTCGCGCTTTTCCTCTATTCCAAATCGGTTCATGAGCGGTTCTCCTACGTTTTTAATTTTCACACTTGTTTGACTATGAAAGACTTAATGCTTAGTAATCCCGAAAATTGCTCCGGAGCACTGAAGTGCTCGCCAGCACTTTTCGGGATTACTAAGCCCCGAGCCTTTTCGTTAAATGCTTCGGAGCACTAAGCACTGAAAGTGCTCGGAAGTACAGTGCTTAGGAGCACAAAAGTGCTTCGAGTGCTTTCACGAGCACTAAGCACTGTGCTTTGGGACAGCTCTGCCAGACAACTTTCACGTTGTTGTGTTTTCCTAGAGCTCTGAGGTTTTTGTGAGTCTCCCAAAGTAAATTGGAGGAGAACCTGCATCAGAGTCTATTTATTTCCTGACAGTAAAATCAACGACGTTGAAGCCCCTTTGTTCTTTCGGTCCAGAAAAAAACAATTTTTGTTCAAAATATTTATTAACGACGTACGTTTCGGCTATATACAAGCCATTTTCAAGTAATGATAAGAGAAAAATTATTGAAATGGTCGGCGTATTACTGCCATAGTCGGTGATTGCATTATCGCAGGGCTTTTATTGCCACCTGACCCTCGGAAAGAATGATTATGAGTCGGTTTTTAGAACATCTCCCTAAAATCTTCTCGTGCAAACGGAAATAACCATCACCTCGGTTTGGAATAAAGAGTCATGTTTACCAAAGCTCAGATTGATTTCTTGCTTCGGCCTCTCCTCGTATATTCCAGCTCCTACTCCATTGGTCGTCTGAGAGCCACCTGTACCAGATTTGGCCACTTGGCAGCTTGGTATGTTCTTTGATGTGACTTCCCTATCTTGTATGATGGTGGTGTATGTTTCATCAAAGTAAGAGATTGAAGTATTTTTGTCTGATGGCATCTCAGATGTGTTGCATTGGTCCAAGCACTTCTGGCTGGATGCTTCTATCCTCGCCTTCGCTACATTTTGCATATGGAGGGGAAGAGGGAAAAGGTCCAAAATTACCACCAGGCTAACCGTACATACACCAGAAACCCCGAGCATAGCAAGTCTTTGTAAGCTAGCCAGTCTCAGTCTAGTTGTCATTTGTTCAATCAAGTTCACCACTGCAGGGTTCCGTATTATCAAAGGATTTATTATCGCTATTTATAGCCAAAGGGATTGTTTTGATCCAAGTCCCCATGTTTTGCCAAAGGTTCCCCTGGCCAGCATCAGTAATGACCTTGTCCCTATCAGCACTTTTTCCAGATGTTTGTTCCAGGTATTTTCTGTCGTGATATCTATAGTCTTCCACCGAACAGTCAAAGAGCTTTGTTGATCTCTAGGTTTGTCTTGCTGGTGAAAGAAATAATCGTGATTCTTTGTCCTCAATTGTATATTCATTCAATGGTCATGATTCATGGAAAGAGGACATTGCAATAAGTCTTCAAGATAAACAGCAGAACTCCATCAGTACTAAATCTAGCTTTTCAATGAGAAGGCCATCCAAATATTAACTCACCTACTTTCCTGGATCAGCCATTTTGAATTTATCGATTTTTAATAAAACATTCATAATCTTCGACCTCAAATACGGGAAAATGGCTGCGGATAGAAGCAATTGTAACGTTGTGAAATATATTAACAGCACAAATTATAAGACGATGGAAGTCCGAAATGTACTCAAGTCATCCTCGTCAGCAACCTTCAAACAAAAGCTCAGTAACTGTTCTACAAAATGCCCAAGAATGTGATATCCAGAAATCCATGATGAGAGCGTTCATTGAATCCCACGTCTCGTTCCAGTTATGAAATTAAATTTCGGTCTGCGTCAAAACGATAATGCAATGAGAACATCGAAGTAGGCGTTATTATATCCACTGGGCTATTAGCCGCAGAGCCAGTCTTCAATTCATCGAGAAATTTAATGGGACAACGCGATTAACTGTGTTGAATTCGATATTAGTCTCCTGCCAAGTTCACCGGAATTGGGTTCTAAGCATGGGTAACGGCTTAGTCGGTTTACTGAGCAATTTGTTGTAGCGTGCCATAAGCGATTCAAATGTTTTATTTCAACGAACCTTCTGTGAACTAAGGCAGCTTATTCTTTGAGTTACAGATTGATTGATGTATGGAAAGTACTCCTCATGTACGTACACTTCAATGAAGGAGCAGCGTGGTGCATTCTTGGTTTTGGATCACACAGTACCTTTAGATTCATCATAACATACAGAGTGTAATCTAACTCTTGTGCAATGGTGAATGACGGGCGTATAATGTCAGTTCATAACGAATTACAGTTATTGAAAATTAAAAAAAAAATAAAAATTCTGAGTTTCACGAGACAACATGACTCTTGATCTTATCTTATTCTCCTTTTAGAATCGAGAAAAAAACAAGTAATTTTAATCTCTTGAGAATGCCAACTTCGTTGGCTTTACGCTTGTCAAGCGAAAATTAAAGTAGTTTTGATGTTTTGGGAATTTATATTCCTTGAACTGTGTTCACACCACAGGTTCCAAATATTTATTTACCTAATTCGAAAATAGAAAATTCTTGAAAATCGAGAGAAGTAGGGCAATTTCTGTTCAAGACGTTGGGTAACAATCTGTATATTAAGCTGTAATTATCAATGTTACCGATGGACCTTTCATATATGTACAGGTATACATACCTAATATAATCAAATCAATCAATCTATTAGAGGCGGTCTATGTAAAGAGAAATAACTCCTCAAGTTATTCCGACAATAAAATTACCCAACAGAATAAAATAAACCTGTCAGCGATGCTTTTGATAAATCGAATAATTAAAGAATCTCCAGCGGTTTTCGTTCGTAATTATTCGCTGAGAGCACTTGAATCTTTCCACTGGGCTGAATGAAGACGATAGTTCCATGGCGATAATGAGTTTCCATTGTTCCTTTATAGGTTATGCGGTAAATGAAAACGCCTCTAGATATAGTTGTCGCCAGCACAAATGGTATAGTCTGGGAGTAGAATTGAAATTTTTTTGCTTCGTTCATCAACTGAATGAACTCAATTAATGAGTAACTGGGCGACCGAGTTTTGCTCGTTTTCTTTGCAACATCAGTGATTTTAAGAGATTATTCAGATAAGAATCATATACTCATTGCATATGTATATATTGCAATCTTACCTACATATGAACTGCAGTCATTCGAATAAAAATAAAATGAATGCACTTGGTTCGACACCTGATTTTGACCAATATTGAGATGATAATATTCATGTTTCTTGTATGTCTAGGGTTTTCAGCTGGAATGGGTAAGTAAAAAATAGGTTCCTTTTGCAGAGATTCGAACCCATTACCCCTCGCTCGATCATTAGACCGCCAGGATATTACAGATCAAATATTATCATGCCTCTTCAAATTTTTTTTTTGAGAATAACCGAGCTGCTGATGGTGACTGCCAAAATCGACTTTAATTGTTCAATTGGTAAATGAGAATGAGCACCTAAATTGCCACGATTTCTGAAATGACCACTTAAAATACGTTGCTGGCAATAGCAGAAATGAGAGTAGGTAAATTTTAACAAAGGTATCTATCACAGAAATTCACGAATTATTAGCAAGATTGGATAAGATAAGATATGTATTTTTGTGTGAAATCGTGTTCTTTCAGGAAATAACCAACAGTGGTTCGATCCTGTGTCATATAGCGCCATCTCACGAAGAGTAGGCTAAACTACAATGAAAGTTTTTTTTTCAGGAAAGACACCTATATAGATAAACTCAATGAGCAAAACCTGAGCTATATACAAAATTTGATCCAAATCATTAAAGCTGTTTCCGAGATCGAAAACATATAATAAGTCTACCGATAATTTAGATGAGTATAATTTGTTGCATATTTCCAAGTACAAGTTGACGAAAGCAACATCGCATATATGGTAGCAATCTATTGAAAAAACAATCAAAGTTTGGCTGTTGCACAAGAAATTTCCAAAGCGCTTGGTCTCGTTGGGTACCAGAAACTGATTGACATCTTCAATCTTATGGCTTGTTTAGCCAGCTGTTTTCGTTGCTATTTTGCTATCTCTAAGACCGATCTTTCCAAGTAGTAATCAATGGTTGCTTCCGACACTCTATGTATAAATGCTGGTCTTCCGCAGATCTATATTAGCACTATTCATGTATTTCTTCAACATCATTAATATCAATTTTTAAATTTTGATCTTTAATCTCAAGTGTTATCAGCGTATGACATGACAATCTGTGATGAAGTCTGAAAGGTAACTCATGAAAATTAGAAATGGGCGGGACCCAAATACAGAACTCTTTAGAAGAACGAATGACAAATGATTCCTCATTTGAAATTATCCCTTCTTTAGATAAACTAATATAAATGTTGTATGTATGCGGATCAATCCAGCCCAGAAAATTTCCACTGATTCCAAAAATCGAGAGTTTATTCAGTTTTTTTAAATTGAGTACGATAGATAATATGGCATATTTCTATAACATTAGGTAAACTATACAACTATTAACAATACATTTTTTGGTTTCTTTCAAAAGACTGATTTGACACGTCTCCAACCACGTGGCTACTAAAAGTTCCAGAAGTTGGAATTATATCAAGGCGTTCATAAGTGAATTAAGTTTTTTGAATAATTTTCCATACCTACTGAAAATTGCATGCAATAAAACTGCCGCTTCAATCTAGAATGAAGCTTTAATATTTCCTTCGTGTCTCGTCGAAATTAATATCGAATGAATATTCCAAAAACTTCAAAGGCCTGAGCTGCAATTTCCTGCTCGGCATTCATGCTCAAAGTTTCGGTGCTCTTGCAACGCCCAACTAGAACAAGAAGATAAATGAAGACAAGTTTTATTCCTGAGAAACTCGATTATTACCTAGCGGTCTTTAAAGAAAGATTTCCACAACGATTATTTCACATCTCTTATGATTTCGTTATTTATTTTTCGTCGGACACAAAGCTTTTTTTCGGGAAATCTACTAATGGAATTATCACGCTTGACTGGAATCTACCTTATATTCCTCAAACCGTCTTTTATTCACAGGTTTTTATCTAAAATCATTAAGAGATCTTCTTTCGTAAAGCCAAAATATAATGGTAATAACTATTAAAGTGCATCACAGGTTCTTATATAAAAAATTATCTACTTATCATGATATACTCGACTTTTTTGTTCGTCGATATTTTTCGTTCAAATTCTCAGTATATACTAATTCGGCCATTCTGAATCGATTGGCGTTCGCAGAATTCGTCTACCTCTGACAGTCCTCGAGTTGGTCAGCTCTGAATCAGTTTTAAAAAAAATTATCTACTTATCATGATATACTCGACTTTTTTGTCCGTCAATTTTTTTCGTTCAAACTTTCAATACATACTAACTCGGCCGTTCTGAATGGAGAGGCGTTCGCAGAATTCATCTATCTCTAACCGTTCTCGAGGTGGTCAGCTCTGAATCAGTTTTCAAAAAATTATCGATCATGATATACTCGATTTTTTTGTCCGTCGATTTTTTTCGTTCAAATTCGCAGTACCTATATACTAATTCGGCCATTCTGAATCCATTGGCGTTCTTAGAATTTGTCTATCTCTTACCGTTCTCGAGTTGGTTAGCTTTGAATAAATTTTCAAAAAATGATCTATCATGATATACTCGACTTTTTTGTCCGTCGATTTTTTTGTTCAAATTCTCAGTATATATACTAATTCGGCCATTCTAAATCGATTGTCGTTCGCAGAATTCGTCTATCTTTAACAGCTCTCGAGTTGGTCAGCTCTGAATCAGTTTTCAAAAAAATTTCTATCATGATTTACCCGACTTTTTTGTCAGTTTTCAAGTAAATATCAATCATGTTATACTCGATTGTTTTTGTTGAAATTCTCAGTATATACTAATTCAGCCATTCTGAATCGAATGGCGTTCGCAGAATTTCGATCTCTAACCGTTCTCGAGTTGGTCAGCTCTGAATCAGTTTTCAAAATATTATCTGTCATGATATACTCGACTTTTTTGTCCGTCGAGTTTTTTTTGTTCAAAATCTCAGTATATACGAATTTAGCCATTCTGAATCGATTGGCGTTCGCAGAATTCGTCTATCTCTCACCGTTCTCGAGTTGGTCAGCTCTGAATCAGTTTTCAAATAATTATCTATATCATGATATACTCGACTTTTTTGTCCGTCAATTTTTTTCGTTCAAACTCACAGTATATACTAATTGGGCCATTCTGAATCGATTGGCGTTTACAGAATTCGTTTTAAAAAAGATTTGGGATAGTTTCAAAAAATAATAGCTACTTATACCATTATCTTGAAATCCAGGGATGAAAAGACAATGTTAGAATCTGAACTGGCAATCCGATCCAACTACAGGAAATATCCGCGAAATGTTCTAATATTGAGCAGTGCCATTGAAATCTTTGACGTGTGTGACATCCTGGAAATTTGCGTAGGCATGGAAAAATAGATGGTCGATGTAGAGGCGAAATGAAAATTCCTATGCTCGACATATACACAATCACCAGAATCTTATCAGAAAATTCCAAGATATTCAGACGTCATGTCAGTTAGTTGTACATCAACAGAACTAAAAAAATTCCTCCTCTCTTTGTCGAGGACACTATTGCAATCTTGAATCATTTATGGGATATCCAGAGTAAGTTTAATTGTTCTCACAAAATAATATCTATGATACTAGTTCGTAAAGTAGGACTTTTTTGTATGAGTGTGAAGTTTGTTGAATGAGGCACAAAAAAGCCCTTTACGATAGGGTATGATACAAAGTTTTTTCATCGACAATTAATATATTGCCAAATGCATGAATGTATGAACAGTGTGTATAAATGTTCTATATGCATTGTTGATGATTTTACATACAGGTGATTCTTTTGCGCACTTCCTGAATATTGGTGCAAATTACAAAAAACCTTCTTGGTTTAGCTGCAAAAAATGAGGATGTAGACAATTTGAACATAGAAATTCAGAGTCAATTTGATGGTCAAATGCATTCATTTGAGTCTATCGATTCCATTGCCGATGGAAATGAAGTCTTCAATCATCCAACTGAATTTTGAAATTTATTAAATTTTCCATGAATGCCGTCACAAAAATTATAGCTCATGATTGGCTCGGTGATAATAATTATGCTACGTAATCTGAATCAATCGAAATTATGTAATGGAACAAGACTTGCTGTTGAAAAGTTGATTGCATCAACTGTAATCATAGGAAAGTTTAAACACGAGGATGTGCTATTTCCAAAAGAACTCCAACTGATTTTTCTTTTGAATGTAAGCGTGTCTAGTTTCCGGTCCGCCTTGCATTCGTCATGATTATCAATAAATCGCATGAACAGTTATACGTTGCGTGGTCGAGAGTCGGCAAACCATCGACGGAAGAAAAGACAAAATATATAATATATCACAAAGCATTGAAATTTTATTTCATAACATGGTCGTAAAGGAAAAGTTCTGTCTCATTAGGTTCATTAGTGCACCCGTGCGAAGCCGCAGTGGGAGGCTAGTGATGTAGAAATGTAAATCTAAATCTAAATCAGACCCAATACCACGAACTATAGTTACAAATCAACCAGTTATCATATACCGATTCCTCACTGGTCAAACAAAACCTCATTATAGAAGAATTTTCCACATTTATTGTCTTTCTTGTTTAGTTTAGTTTAGGGGAAGTATAATCAGTGGTTCACTAACAATTCTATACTAGAATATAACTGATTCAAGTGGAAGATTGGACTCGAATTGAATAAAGAAGCATTTTCTGTGCCAATAAAGGTATGAACGCATAACGCACTGATTTGTTATTCCCTGTATAAAAACTTCCGTTCCAATCCATCACTTGTTTCATCAACGAACCCCATTTTGAACATATTACTCCAATAACAGCCTATCAGTACAAATTGCTCCATTTCATATGAAACGCATCCACATGGCTGTTTTGCGAGGTAGATCGATAAAAAGATTGATTAGATTGCCGCCAACGAAAACCTCTCTCGCTAAGCCCTTTTCCATCTCGCAACTAGTCCGTAAGCCCTGAACATGATTCGCACTGCAACGTCAGGAAAGTTCTGTTGGATTCGTTGGTGTAGGATTACAAGTTTTTTTTCTGATGACTAGGAATTCGAGAGTATTTTGTGCTCGGATTGATGCGCAGGAACAAGACAAGTCTGTCTATAAATTTTATCCAGTTTCTTCAGTATGCAATCTTCCATACGGATGAACTACACCACCTTAATACCAATTTAGTGGGTACTAGATCATCATGTAGGAAAAAAAATGAGGATTTTGACCGTCAACCTCTCTCTCCGCCTGAGTAGAACTCATCTTCCACGCGAAGTAGCAACAGCAGACTTTCAGTTTAAAGGTGGTTGACACTTTTAGTAAGGTTATTCTAGATTTTCGTTGTCTATACGGACAAAGAAAAGAAAGAAAATTAAAATCTTTGCAATTTTTATTCACTTACTGTCAGTTTTAATTCATTACTCAACGTATTTTTGTTATTCGATCCTTTAATAGGCCATTAATAGTTTGGAATGAATGTGATCTGTGCTCTTAAGAACATTGTTTTCGCGTATACGGAAAGTTCATTCGAGACCAATAGTATTCGCTTGACTTTTTTTGATGTTATGTGTTGTGTTTTTCAAAAATCATTTATTTTGCAACCTCCTATTGGTGATCATGTCAATAATACTTTATTTCAAATAACCAACCTTTGTTTTTATTGAGGAAGATGAACGGATAAACATTTATTATGCGTTTTAAAAAAATTATTGCCATTTTATGAGAAAAAATCACCCCCAATAAAAAGTTATGATTATGCCACAACTGAAACAACTTCGAGTTGAAATCCCTCATATTATACGAGAAAAAGTATAAATACTTTTCGAAATCTGGAGTGAAGTACATTCAATTTCTGAAATATCGAAAAATACCATCTGAAAGAGTTGTTCAGAATCAAACCTCATAAAGAAATTTGAAGAACAGTCACCCAAGTTCATCTTATTCATTTTGAAAATGAATATCCACTTAGCCATAATATATATCTTCGGAAATAATTAATCAGTTGACCTTCTGGTGGTGGACATCTCGTATGAAATTCATTAGTTGCATATCTATGAAGGAAGATGCATAAGTTATCCAATGATCGAAATAATTTTTCATCCAGAAAATTCCCCACCATTGAAACTGTACGATATGGCTGGGAATGGAACGTTAAAACGCTCCCATTTTCCGACATCAAATGACACAAGCCGCGTTTCCTACGTGAAACTCTTCCATTGAGTTTTCGGTATTTTCCTGTGGAATTATCCCGGCTGAATGTTAGGTGGTCACAGTCCCTTTCTCGTTTATTTGGGGTAGTGTGGATTGCTTCCAGCCAGGCGTTTCCTTTTATGGCTTCTGCTTTATCTATCCTCTATAAAACAATGGCGTTACACAGGGATTTCGTGATGAATTGCACTGTTGGAACGGAATCTTTGAAAGTATATCCAATATACAAGACTGATGTCTGATGTATAGAATCATACAGCAACTGATGAATAAGAAGAGCCAAAATAACTTTTTACTTGAATATACTGGAGTTTAATTCCAACAACAAAAAGTTTAAAATATAGAGCTATTTGGTGTTGGAATAGAGCTCCAATTCATTTCATTACTACACCAAGTTTCCAAACATTGCAGTTCAAAGTACATTTTTCAATTATACGTAAAATGAGATAAGTATTCATAAAATGTTAAACCAATTATGTCATAAAGTAGTTTGCGAACTTTTTATACACTAACTAAAATGTGTAACAAAATAAAAACTTAAATTTTCATATATACCGTACGAACATTATTTCATCTGACTTACCACCTATCATGGGACAAATAATTTTCATTATGCTACCAAAGCATATAAAGGATGCCCACAATTCAATTTCATGCGGTGGAGAGTTGAAAAGGTTTTGAGTTTATGGATGTCTTTATATTTTCTGAGAATTTTTCAATGCTAGACTCATCTTGAGTTTAAATAATAATAATGGAAACTGAACTCATAAACACGTTGTACAATGATTACTATATTTTTGTATAAAAAATGTTAGTTTTTGGAAAACACATGTCACACTTTTTACATACCTATTTATCATTTCTTAATATTTTTTATATCTATTCATATGTGGGCCGTGGTAGCGCGTGGGTGAAACGTTCACTTATCAACTCAATTCTCTGGGTGTGAATCATGGCGGGGAAACTGGTCCCGTGCATGGCATCATACGTTGAAAGTACTGGTGACATTTTCTCTTCAGCCATCCTTGATCACGTAACTACCATAATTGAAGTTTACCGTACTCCTATATCGGATAAGTGGGTATTGTGTTGTTCCAGTCTAGTAATACACACCTCATTTTGTGAAATTGAATAATCTGGGTTATACTACAGTAGAATATTCAATTATCCTTCATATCTTTCCGTTCCTAATCCAAACAGAATACGAATAAGTTCTCTGAAGTTGAGGATTCACGAAAGGTTTCCTCCATTTCTTTGTTTCCTTTCTGATTATCTCAAGTCATGCAGGAGTATTTTGCAGTCACGAGTGTACCTGCAGTGATTAAATTAATTACAATTAGGAAACTTTCAAATTTCAAGATATATTTTTTATTATTCTGCTTTCCTGATAACCGGATCTGTGAGATATTCAAGAACATCCACATCAAAGACTTGCAGCTATACATTTCTCTAAAATTCAATGTTTTCAATCCTATATATTCAGATTTTTTCAAACCGTATTCTACTATGATGCAAACCAAAATCATCACTGATTTTGCTGAAGGGTTAGAGACACGTATAGAGTGTGAAAATGCACGAAACATGCACACTGAAAAATATATTAATTTCAAGAGGTAAATTTATTTCTAGTACCTTCATGAGTATTCCTGTAGCTAACCAAATTTCACAAGCTTCTGGATAAAATTGCATGGCTACACTCCTGATTTACATTGCTTTGTTCCGCCTTTCTAGAGCGAGGGCGGAAAAACCAAAACATGCAACGGACTCCTAATAAAAAACCAAACCTGACAGGACGAACAGCAGAATGCCTCAACAAGGATACGAAGAATGATGATCGCTCAGAATGCAAGCTATTCTTTACGCTCCTATGAAACCAGCATACCCCGATGAAAACTTTCCGATACTGTATATAAAACAAATCTAGGTTAGTTTCACCATTTATAACTCAAGAACGACTGGACCGATTTTAATGATCTCTTATTTGTTGGATTCGTCCCTTTTCCGAATAGCAGAATAACTATCAAATTATCTGAAGAATTCCTAAAGTATATACAGATTATTCCAAAAAAAAAATGTTGTTATTCCTTTGCCAAAAAATAGGAAAGATTTTTCTATCACCTTGGAATTAAAAGACATTCCTTCTCATTAGTTTCATGATAGTTCTTGTTGGGACACAGACAGAGACCAATATCAAAATTGAAACTATTGAAAGAGCTTCCAGAATTGAAAAAGAGAAATAATTGGTGACACATATTTGTATCAATTGATATCTAATGGAATTAATTGACAACCTTGAATCCTTGAACTGTTTTCCTGAGAACACCAACTCAAAAACAGTTTGCTTCTATAGGAAAAACCAAAGTTTCAAGATTCTCGTCTGTGAATACCCTAAAAAAACAGAACATTTGTCAACCAAATGCACGATAGTATTTAACTTCTAGAATGAACCCCACTGAATATCCATCACAAGGTGGAGACAATTCCGAGAACTTCCTTATAGACAGGTGCGTTATTGAGTGATAGATATAGGTTGAGCATCAACCTAGATGATAAACATGAAGAAGTCACCAATGAATAAACTCATGGTTCATTAATCAACGTGTTTTCACTATGGTCCTGATTCCTTCAGCTTTGCAGGTCGTTATATTGTTATGGCAGTCTTTCATTACAAGCCCGTTTCCCAAGGAAAATATTTTTATTCGTTCCTTGTATGCCATTGAATTACACAGTCTTTCCACGTTTTTGAAGGAAAGGTTGCGTGTTCGTATGTAGATTAATAAACTGCTTTAGGGTATTATTGTGATATGTCAGTGAGCGATGTAAAAATAAACTAGTAGGCGGCAGACTCATAAATATCAGTCTAATGAAGGGTTTTAGAGTTGGACCACTCCCGACGATGGTATATTTTGAATAGATCTGTATTCAGGTTGGTGGAAAATTATGAGTTGAATGGGTCAATACCCGATCTACGATAACCCAACAAAACTGCGAACTGTGAACTCCGTATAACCAAAAATTAATTATTTATTTATCCTATTAAATGCAACTGTTTGTTATTTATTTATTTTACTCCATTGATTAGTGTTTTTAAATAATATTATTATTATTTTCTGCTAGATATTACAAAAAAATCACTTTTTTCATTTTTCAATTTTCATGGAGAATGTTTCCCTTTTCAATATGAATACCTCCCAAGAGGTTATCTTGAACGATCGAAAATAGCTAATAAAGTTTGTCTTTCAGCTGCAGATGATTCGACAACAGATTTTATCAACGTCCTGTTCATATTTTCGAACAAAAATCAACAGATCTACGTTTCATGAATAGTGTATTCTCGTTCATGATTTAAGATAAACTGAATTTACTCTAGCATACAAAACCGTAACGAAAACAACCACGAACAGTTTAATGCATATTGTAGCAAAAGCACTTAGGAAACAAAACAAATCATCGTCTAATCCTGCGGAAAATTGATTTTCTTGGCACGCTACCTGTCTTTCAAGAATTCAAACCCAATAGCCTAGGGGTTTTACTTCAGTATACGATCTCATACCGTTCAATACGTGTAATGATTCATCAAATGAAGTGAAAAAGCAGAAATGTTTTCTTCAGAATCTCAAAACAGCTTCCATCACTACGAAAGCTTTTTAAAATTATTATTTTCCTAATAGTTTGTTCAATCTCTTATCCAAAAGTAACAATATTTAAATCTTGATATTGTTTTACATATCAAATACAGAAATTCAACACCAAATGAAAATATGTGAATCGTCTCTGTGAACGTCAAAAATGAAAAAAGAATAAAAATAATACAGTGCGGCTTTTAATAGTCCCCCCCCTGTTAACTTTTGAGCGGTTAGACGTAGAAACATGAATAAAAAACCGTTTCGAGGGTTTCACCAATACTACTCTTTGAAATAAAAAATATGGTGATTGCTCAATAGGGGGCGCGGGCTGGCCCATCAAATCAAAATTTTTAAAAGGCATGGTGGGTCAAGTGGCACATCGTCGAAAACGAAATTCCATTCTCTTTAAAACCATCAAATTTTTTTTAATTTCTTCAATATTTTTTTGAAAATTACATTCGAAATATCAAATGTATCAAAATCATCCGTGGAATATTGACCTACTTGACCATTTTTTATTTCTCTTTAATATCGGACCCCAATATGGGACAAATCATTCGAGTTTATTTTTGTCGCTATACATCCCTACGAGGAGACTTGTGTGAACTGGAAGTGACGGGGGTCTTAACTTCCAAAGTGTGATCTCATGCCAGTCGCCCAACAAAACTTTAACCGCACCAAGCCTTCTGATCAACACTATCAATCAAAATCGAATCAAAAATATGTCATTACTTCGCCCGGGTTTTTCTTGATTTTTTGAAGATTATTAAGATCACATATAATTACATATGAATATATTGCAATCTTACCTACGTATGAACTGCAGTCATTTGATTGAAAACACATGAATGCACTCAGTTCGACACTTATATAAATAATTTACGCTAATCAGAATAATCAAATCAAATAATTTATTTGAGAATAACCCGGCAGCTGATGGTGACTGCCAGAATCAACTTTAGTTTTTCAATTAGTATATGAGATTCAGCACCTGAATTGTCACGATTTATAAAATGACAACTCAAAATACATTGCTGACAATAGCAACAATGCAAGTAGGTATCACAAAAATGTACGAGGTAGCGCTATATGACATTATTAGCATGAGAGCAGATAAGAAATGTTTTTTTTGTAAAATCGCGTACTTTTGGGAAAGATCTAACATTGATTTGATTGCTTGTTCGGATGTCATATAGCGCCATCTCATAAAGAATAGGCTGACCTATAACATTCAAGAGCTACAATGCAAGTGCCCAAGTTGGCGCCATATGACATAATTTGTTTTTTTGAACAATTGCTTTTTTTATTTCAGGAAAGACGCCTATATAGATGAACTTAAAGAGCAAGACCTGAGCTACTTACAAAATTTGATCCAAATCGTCAAAGCCGTTTCCGAAATCGAAAATATATGCAAGAATTGCTTGTTTGAAGATATTTGATTCATACAAGATCATAGTCGTGAGGTAAGAATTTATTTTAAGTTCGTTGCCTTTCGTCAAGCCATTTCAAACAACTCATTCCACCGAATACTGTCAAACAACTTTAATAAAACATTTGCTTTGAGATATATACAGGTGCCTTAGTTCTCTTAATGGAACTGAAACTATATCGCCTTCTCGGATTTGACCGGAAACTATAATTCACTCTTTAATGCTCCCACGTAACTTAAATCAAACAGAGGCTTCCATTCTAAATATAGCACCATTTCCATTAGGATTCGCACTAAACCAGTAATCTCCAATACTCGGCTTACATTTATATTCTAGAAAAGATTCCCATTCATCCTTTTCTTCCGATACCTATCCCATATTGAATTACTTATTTGCAAAACAACACAGAGAAAAGCAATACAGTGACGTAGACAAAATAGAGGAAGGATTCAACAGAAAAATACATATGTATAAGGTAGGCCTCATTGAGGGAGTGAAGTCACTATCAGATCATCGACGATTATAAGATTTTTTTCAATCGTTCATTTTTAATAGCGCACGAGTCAAATAGCAATCCTCTAGCAACTCGTTTTTTATTTCATCAATTTATATAGTTAGAAATTATTGAAGACGCCAATAAAATTATACCACAGAATTCATACCATCAGACACAGAAGAAGATACAGGAAGCCGTGTGGGAGTGATTCTGATTGGACACTTTCGGCCATCCAAAACTCACACGAATCCAGTATATAATATATGAGTATCTTACAAGCTTTACTTGCAATAGATGAACATACTCATCACAAAATCGAAAAGGAAGAATAAGGGTAAGAGTATAGTATGTAGAGAACAGAGGATGGCAAAAAGGGACCATGAGGCCCCACCCTCCTGGCTGCATATAAGCAAAACGTACCACGTTTCAGTCAATGGAAGATCTCTGATTGGTTGTGACCAAACACAGGTGCACTTTACCATCCAGACTAAAACATTGTGCACTCTGTCGCCCGGAAATTTATTCGAAAAAATTCCCTGTGGTGAACAGGCAAGCTAGGTTACTTTGCTCAGGTTAGGTTTGTGTGTGAATCGCAAGCGAAAAACTAATTCACGCATTTTCGACTCGCAAGCTGGGTAAGCTTGCTCAGGTAAGGTATGTGAGTCAATTGCGAGCAAAAAACTAATTTACGCTAGTGCAAAATGCACCGCGTTTCAGCCAGGATGGGCAAAATGTACCTGTATTTGGTCACAACCAATCAGAGAGCCAGAATATCTGCCGCTGACTGAAACGTATGGTACGTTCTGCTTATATGCCTCCTGGCTACGGTAGCGGTCTTCCCAAAGCTACTACTATCTGTTAACGTTTATTGTTCCTTGATAGGAACACGGGAAACGAACGCCTCAAACTAAGTGAAAAAATTAACTAGGTTTTTGTAGTATTATGAAGTCATCAAGAGTTGTCACGAAGAGTTGTCAAAATAATTGTACACGCTATATTTGTATGAATCGATAATAGCTGTATGTAGATAACGACATTAATTCCCATTTGATTTTCCTGTCATGTTCCTCGAAAATGCGACAATGAAAACGATTCTATAAATTACAAATTCAACATATGAAACAGAGCCGGTTTGGGGCAAGCAAATAGAATATTAATCTACTGCAAATAAACTGATAAGCAGATGCGGCAAATACGCTTTAATGCCGGCAAAATGTAGATAATGACTGACGTGTTATTGAGCTGATCATAATTTCCCGATAAAAATAATGATAGTGTTAATATCGATTTCGAATATTTCACATTAGAAGAGCGCGTTTGGAACGTAATGGACAAAAATCATGTTTTGTGAAATCTAACAGAATACAACTACTTCTCTGGCTAAAGCCACGCTGGACATTGAACTACATCTGATAGATATTGTGAAAAGAAGTTTCATTGATTCATACACGAACTGAAAGTTTTTTCATTTGGAAAAAATTAAGAACTTTATTTTATTTTATGATGAACTTGTGGAAGCACAGTAAGCCTTGTTGAGCCTCGTGACTCGTAATGTTCGGTGGACCATGTGCAGAAAAAGACAAACAAGTGACAAAATAAATGTGAGATGAAACTTACAAATTTTAATTATTCAAGTATTCATATAGTATATTTATATAACATCACTTACTTTTTTGGTCAAGCTACTTCTACAGAAAACACGCGGTGGTTCAAATCCGTTCTAGTTGTTTCCGTTGAACTGGAGCTCGCACGACTGAACACTGAGACGCGTCGGTTCGAAATGTACCGTCGCGACGCCTCTACGTTGGCGCGCCGCATCGATATTTTCCATCCCCGTAAAGTGTCTACTCAACCCCATCTTGCGAGGCAGCCTTCCAACTTTCATGAGGTCAAAGTCGTCACGGAGGACAGTTACTGAGGCTCAAATTGGAAGAAAACGTTTGGATGTGCAATGATTAATTCATTCCTACAAAGTGTTTCAAGTTCGATTTTCCGCAAGATTTTGAAAACGCTAAGACGAGGAGCAATATTATCATAATTTCCATTTCCGATAGTTCGGAAACCATAAGGCATGTCGACAGATATAACTCAAAGCTCACTTGAAGTTGTTGATATATTTTCAAGAGAACAAATATTGGCATTAACATTTTTTTTAGAACATCCGGCAGACTTTGTCCTGCACCACCATCATGTTTATTGATGTGTATTCGTTTTTAGAACAAAGTCGCGGGGAAAGCTTTGCCCAACCCATCCTTCCCCCTGTTGACCTAACGTTCAAGAATTTCACTTGAGTGTATTTCTAGTTCTCTCTAGAACTTATCGGACTTTGGAGTCTCTGTTATGGTTCATTTCACGGTTTTCTCCCGTATATTCCAGACATTTCTAGAGTCCCAAACCTCACGCGCACTTCCTGTTGACCGAATATTCGAGAAATTCATTCGAACGTCTTTCTCAATACGCTCTAGAACTTTTTAAAGCCCCTTTATGATTCAATGCATGATTTTCTAAAGTAAGTCTTTAGCAACTTTTACAAACTTTGAAACATTTTTGTAAAATTTTTAGAATTTTCCAGAAAATTCTATGTCCCCTCTTCCCTGGTGACCTTATTTCACCCGAAGATATTTGTAGTTTGCTCTAGAACTTCCCAGATCCTCACGTACACTCAAACTATAAATGCAATAAAAAAAATTTAAAAAATCCTTATTACAAAGTTGCAGTATACCGTATCGGACAGTTTTCATCTTAGGCATGGTGGTTTCATGACAGCGTAAAGAATGCTTGCTGTATGTTGAGAGAGTATTACAATTCCTCCTCTACTCGCCCGAGGAAGGGATATTGATGTGAGCTGTGTGCAGTGGGGTGGGGTAACAGGAGAGGCGCACAGTGGTGCGTCTCTCTTATTTATGTGGTATTATCATATCATTGCGTTTCTTGTTGGTCGCGTAGATTTCTGTCTATACCTCAGATGAAAAGTTTCCGATACTGTATGCAATGTATACCTAATGATTTGCACAAGATGTGAAAAACTCATATCAGCAGTCAAATTCCTCAGATAACAAGAAATTACACAAAAAATCTTTATTGATATATTACAGCTTTTGACATTTTTGGAAATATATGATTTATAATTTTCAAAGGAGTAGTAGCACATGCAATGGTTGTAATTCCCAACACGGGTTCTAATTCTCTGCGCAATAATTTGATAATTTTGAATCATGAATGCTATTACTGTATCGCTCTGTATAGTGGCCCATAAGGAAACGTCGTTAATCCAGTCATTTGGGATGCTGGCTGTTTACTATGATAATGAAGACACAATTTGAATTTGAAACTAACCTTCTCGAAGACATATAAGGTGAAAATTTGAAAATGATTCGATATTACTTCGTTATCTCACTCATACATGATAAAGTGATGCATAAGGTGTACTATATTATTATTATGAACGATTGTTCTACATTTTCCGGTAAAGAGTTTTTCCACCACGATAAACAATTACCAAAGCACTCATTCATGAAAGATACACATAAAACGCAGCGCAAAACTCACATTTCACTCTGGATACACATAAAGGGAGAGCAATCACTGTGGTGGAAATTCAATTTTAATGAAACAAAACAAACTACGCAAGTTGGGACACCATCTCTGACCAAAATTCGGAGTATTCTTTCAGTACAGTTCCCCTGAAAAAAGAAAATCAGTTAGAGGTTTACCGTGAAATAAAAGTGATAGGAAGAACAATATGAACCCATTTAATATTCTGGCAAATTATGTTGTGTTACAGGTAGTATGTTGATTATACAAATTTGAGAATGATGAGATGACATCTTCAAGTTCCGATCCATCGTAATTGTTTGCGTCATATGGTGTAGAAAAAAAAAATTTGACTTGATCGGAACTATTCGATTCATTTGTTTGGTACTGTCCAGCACACTTGAAATTTGTTGGAATTCATTCCCAACATCTTTATTTATGTTCTCTTTGGTCTGCTTACCAAAAACCACCTGAAAAGTATGCTACCATATAGGTTCTGTCCCCCTTGTAGTAATTTTTTGATTAGAACCTCAATTCATACAACACATCGAAAGGCCACTCTGGCATTCTTTTCGGAGTGGAGATTCCATGTGAGCTTACGGTCAAACATTTCTCGAAGATTCTTGTTTTCCAAAGCAAAACTATTTCCATTTCATTGAGTTCTGGTGTTTCAGATCTACATATTTCTCCAATACCCAGAGCTGTAATAAATCAAATTTCGAACCCAACAGAAATCGCACTCACTTTGTGGCTAATATAAATCCTAGCTAGCGATGGCAATTACAAATGAAAATACAAATGAATACGGCTTGGACTCCGTATCAAATGAATTATTGATTATTATTTACAGATACACACCTATTCCCAGTGCAGATAGTAATTACTGAACATGACGCACTCTCATCACAATAGCCATATTGGAATAATTTTAATGAGTTTTCCTTCAACTATTACCACAGTTATATTAATTCACACCGAACGCGAACTATTGAAATCTATGCTCTATGTTGCATGATCTGTAGTTTGGATATGTCTGAAAGGTAATAGTCTGAATAAAATAGGTCAAATCTCATATGGAAAGTATAGGGCTCAGTTCCCAGACTATTTTTAAATTTTAAATAAAATTATAACTCTATCATATAAAAAAATTTAAAGATAAAAATTTAGGAGATGAGATAATTGTGGTTTCTAGCGGGGTTAGTTATTATTTATAACCATATCTAGAACATTTTGATTGGTTTCCGGGTTTTGCCGCGATTTTCTTTGATTGACATTTCCAAAACTTTCGACTTTACCTGTGGCAGTCATCTTCATTAGTGTGTGCAAAGTACACTTGTTGAAGTTTCAACTAGAACTGCATCTCTCTTTCCTGGAACGCCATTAGTAATGCTGTTTTCAAACACGCTTTCTACAAGGGTGAGCTCGCGCGTAGTTTCAACTCGATTTGGATGTCATGGTTTTTTTAGGTGCTCTTCAGTCCTGTGTACCAGATCTTGTATACGCTTGTGCTTCCTTGAAGATTTGGCACAGAGCTCTGGAAGGCACCAAAAACAAAGCCATTTCACTCAAATCGAGCAGAAACTACGCGCGAACCTACTCCAGCAGAAAGTGCGCATCAAAACATAAAAGCTTCCAAATCAGTTCAAACGTTAAGATCAGTATTTAGTTTATGATATCCCAGTTTCAGTCGAAAGTTTTGAATATTTCAGCCAAAGAAGACCATGGCAAAACATTCCCACATTCAGAAAAATTATACAAATCTCCTTCACCGAAATGCCAGCAAAATTTTCATGTGCTCAACTTTTCCATGTGGCCCTCATTAGTGTATCTACTGCATTCAGTCAACTACTCTTAACAAGTTACCTACGGAATTCCTAGCGGACGTTGAAAAATTAACTTCATGCATCTAATTAATTTACAAATTAGATTTTTGCAAATTGCATGAAGTTCTGGATCGTGTACAAGGTTGCAAATTTGTCACTGCATCAGAATAGATGTTTTTAAAATTTTCAACAAAGTTTCAAAACTTTTGTAATGATTTCGAGACCACCTTGATCAAAAAAATTACCACGAATTTAAAAAATATATATTTTGATCAACGTAAAAGGTTGCAAATCTGCACAACTGTTCAGAATATTTTTCCGATGTATCTGTCAAGTTTTAGAATTTTCTGTTATGGTATATCAATGAAAAACATTAGTTTTCGATAAAAAAAATGTTCCATACCCGTGAATTGGTTGCAAACTTGATTCGTAATATGAAATAATATATTCAATAATACTCCAACTTGCAGAACTTTCGGAAGAGTTAAACTTCTTGAATATAATGTAACGTCCATCTATGTGAGATATACGATAAAATGGCCTTTCATTTCCTGGTCATTAAAATTTCAGTTATTGGGGAAATCATTTCTTCCAAGTTTTTGTTATGTTGAATAACTATAAACATCGAGTTCCATTCTACTTACGTGAAATAGACTCGTCCTGCACGAGAGTTCCGCGGTGCCTGCCAAATCAACGTTGCCGACTGCTTGGCTCTCGGGTCCCCGTGGGTGATGGCGCTGCATTCGTGGTGGACTTTCGTGTTGGGGGACTCGATCCATTCGCCGATCCACTCGTTAGTGGCGGCATCTCTGGCTTGGATGAAGAAGCCCTTGAAGTTTGCGGATCCTTGAATGGTCACTGAAATTATAACGATTGGTGGAGGTTAGAAGACGATGATTTGGGAAGAGTAACAGTATCTCACAATCATTTTATCATTCACAACCATTTTCGTTCAGTATATGAACCCCATAAGCATACTTTCGGGAAACAAAACTCGTGAAATATTAACTCTCAAATTGAAGATATTAAACAAATTAGTATCGCAGATATTGAGAAAAAACTCTCATCCTTGGATGAGAATAAATGTGCTGGTCCCGACGTTGTTCCTTCGTGTTTCATAAAACAACGTATTCAATTCGTCACTTCAGACCAGCGAACTGCCTCCAGCCTGGAAGAGTTTCATTCCTATATAAAATTCCGAAAATTGAAATTCTGTCAAAAATCACCGTGATATCAATAAGCTCTGCATTATCAGTAAAATATTCGTATCCATAATTTATGAGGTTTCAAAGTGTGAAGTCTCTCATTATTCAAGAACAGCATTTTTTTCGAGCCGCTCAATTGAAAGTAATTTGTTACGTTATTTCTCGTTGTATGGATTCTCGCTTATAGGTAGATTCCCCGTATACAGATTTCGGTAAACTTTTCGATAAAATCAACCACAATATTCTTATGACGAAACTAACTGAAATCGGTGTATCAATCTCCTGGGGTGGATAGCTTCATATGTTAGCAATAAATTCTAGATAGTTTCATGTCTTAGGTGGAAATAATTACCATCTTAAGTAACATCTGGTGTTCCTCAGTGGTTCCATTTGGGACCATTATTTTTTTTAGTTTACATCAATGATATTAATCAGCATTTTGATTACTGAATTTTTGCTCTACGCAGATAAGATCCAGCAAGATTTCAATTTTCTGATATCTCATTGTGAAACTACTTGTTTGTCTATCAATAACAAAAAATTTTCGACAATTTCATTTTTCAAAAATAACCTCCAATTCGAAATAGACTAGAAATGCGCAGATGTGAGTTACAGATTCAAAAGCTTGCCGCCTGAAGTTTTCGGTTTGAATACAAAAGCGGCAAGCATGGTTATTACAAGGGCCGTTTTTGAGCTATTTAGCTCTTCAATGAAGAGACCACCTAAATATTCACATAACCCCAGATACCAATTTTCCGTCTTCCATAGTCCAAGATCCCCTCGTACTATAAAATTCCAGGAGTTCTGAGACGTGAAAAGAAAATGTTCGTAAGTCTTCTTTCATGAAAACGACCAGAAATCAACTTTCCTCTAGATCCTTTTTATTTTCTATAGAAAAAATAAAAGAATGCCTAACAGCGGATTAGCCAGATTTCTTTCGGAGTTTTTGAAGGATAGACTCCGTTTAGCACGAAAAATCCTATTATTCATTATGACAAAAACAGCAAAATGGGTAGTATTGCTATGTTCTGTAGATCCGGAATCTTCTCTGGGAGATTTCTCCGACATTCCCTAAATGAAATTATTAGTTAGTGGGAAAATGTTTTGCATCGGTACTCCTATTGTCATCTCTTATAGGATAGCAGAAGTTGTTAAAGTCTGAGAGCGCATGAGAGGAACCTGTAATTCAAATGGTGCCCACCATCTCATACAGGATAGAGGAAGCTGTAATAGTCTCTAAAAGTTGTATGATAGGAACCTGTAATTGATTGTGTGGCTACCATGAGTTTCGTCTACTATCCGGCAGATGGCGCGAATTGTCAACCCGACTAGACTACAATATTCCTTAAAAACCATGTTTATTCAACCACTATGACAAAAAGAGTGAAACGGGTGGTATTTCTGACTTCCGAATTCTGAAATCCCCCTGTACTATAAATATCAAGCAATTCTGAGTCGTGGAATTATATAAAAAAAGTTTAAAAGCGTTAGTCCCATTTCTCGAACACGCCAAAAACATTTTTCCTTGACCCTTCGTATTCCATATGGATGATTTAGAAGCAATGTCAGACAGCGGAATGAAGAAAATTATCTAGAAAAACGAGTTTTTGAAAAATAGACTACTTTAGCACAAAAACATTAAAAAACAATCATAAAAAAAGCGAAATGGATTCCATTTTGTACTATATAAATTTACAGAAGTTCTGATCCTTGATATTATTTAAAAAAATTCAAAGGGGTAAGTCTTCTGTCTTGAAAACGCCAAGAAATCAACTTTCCTCTAGAGTTTTTGAAGAAAAATTATATTATTCAAAAACCATGAGAAAACAGCTAAATGACTGGTATTGTAATTTGTGAGTTCTACAGATCCAAAATCTTCTCTGGGAGATTTATCCCGCATTTCCCCAATGAAATACTTTTGATCAAATCTTTTGCATCAGTACTCCTATCGCCATCTTTCACAGGATAGCAGAAGTTAAAAAAGTCTGCGAGCGTTGTAGACAGAAACCTCTAACTGCCCATCACTTCTTACGGGATAGAAAAAGTTGTAATAGTCTGAAAGAGTTGTATGAGAGGAACCTGTATACTTGATTCGGTGGCCACCATGCCTTTCGTCTACTGTCTGTGAGATGACGCAAACTGTCAACTCTACCAGAGTACCATATTTCTCTCCAAAACCCTGCTCATTCAAAAACTATGACAAAAAGAGCAAAATTACTATATAATTCAAGCACTTCTCAGTCGTGAAATTATTTGAAAATAGTTATTTATGCAACAAGTGCAAAAAGTAAGTGTTTATTGCACTCGACGTGAAATTGTTCGACGAGGCCGTTACGCCGAGTTGGACAACACGTCGAGTGCAATAAATAATTTGTGCACGAGTTGCATATAATATTTTTTCTACGTTCATGCAAAAAGCAAGAAATTATTTATTAAGGTGCGGCACTAGGTGTAGGAAAATGAAAAATGTAACTTAAATAATCATTATTATCGATCTGCATTGAAACATATCACTATTATCTATTTCACCATTAATAATACTCATTTTAAAATTTTCAATTCTGTACCTATTGTCAAAATAAATATTTGACTGACCTGTAACCACAGTTGCATTATAAAAATCAAAATCATAGTAGCCGTGAGCGCGTATGTTATCACGAGGTGTGGTCATAGTAGTTTGCTAAATATAGTTCAATAAAGTTTTGCTTTTTGCATGAATGTAGAAAAAAGTTCAAAGTGGTTTGTCTCATTTCTAGAACATGCCAAAAAATCAACTTTTTTCTCCTAGACCCTTCGTATTCCTTATGGTTGACCTAGAAGCAAAACTGGACAAAATTCTCTCGAAAAACGAGTTTTTGAAAATTAGACTACTTTAGCACAAAAAATGCGATTATTCAAAAACTGTTATAAATACAGGGAAAAAGATTGCATATCCGTCTTCCGCAGTCCAAGATCTTCCTGTATAATGAATTTCAAGCAGTTCGGAGCTGTGAAATTATTTGAAAAATATATCGTTTCTAGAACACGCAAAAAAAATCTGCTAGAACTGCCGCATTCCCTATGGATGTCCTAGAAGCAATTCCAAACAGCGGAATAAACAAAATTCTCTCGGAAAACGAGGTTTTCAAAAATTTACTATTTCAGCAAGAAAAATGCAATATTTCAATAACTACTATAAATACAGCGAAACGGGTTATTTTTCGTCTTCCACAGTCCATGATCCTCCTGTACATGAATTTGAAGCAGTTAGGAGCCTTGAAATTATTTGAAAAAAGTTCAAAGGAGTTAGTCTCACTTCTAGACCACGTCAAAAATCAATTTTTTCATAGAGCCTTCTCATTCTCTATATATGAATGATCTAGAAACAATGGTGAACAGCGTAATAGCTTATCTGTCTGGGGAAGACCCCCTGCACACGCGTTTCAAGGTTCTTGCCTATTGTCAGGGACAGGGTAGGTCAGATAACATTGAAGTTAGAGCCCTATGACTTATAATCAATTATAATAACATATTTCCTCACAAATGAATCAGCAACTTACAGTAAAGTCAGTCACAGCGCCACCCGCGGGGAAAACAACGAATCTTATGTTGTCCGACCGAACATCTCACAAATATCAGATGTAGTTCAATGTCCGTCGTGGTATTAGCAAAGAAAATGGTCGTTTTTTGTCGGATATTTGCCTCATATTTTGTACATGGCGAAAATATTTGGAAAGAAGGGTACTTCGACATTGTCGATTTTAATATTTCACTGTACTACTGCTTCTAATTAGCGCAGTTCATATAAGATTTCGAAACGAGCATAGCTCTGTCGCCCAGGTACTAGGTATTAGGAGACTATCAGAGAAACCACGCCATTGGAAGTACTTTCAACGTCACGAATAAGTGATTGACCTACAATAGGGGAAATATAGAATGATGTTTACTTTCACACATCTTGATGCGACAAGATCACATATCCATCAAAACACAATATATCCCACGTTGTTTTGAAAGTAAATGGTAGGTAACTTTATAACATTCATAATCGCAGCTAATGAAACCACGTAATAAACGAGGTATGTTGCATAATAGTGACCCTAATGATCATTGTATGGTTTTTTAAGTGTATGTTTGAGTTTTAAAACCAGTATTAACTTCTTAGAAATTTGAATAACGTGTAAAACAGCCAGCTAATATGATGGAATCGGGTTCATTTTATCGCTTTTGAAACTTTCATCAGAGCCCAAGGGCTCAGACATCTACGAATGCCATTCCAATAAATCCATAATGACTATTGTAGATCTATGATAAAAAATATGTGATACCCAACAGTACGCATAGTTGTGAATATGGTATATTTAAGAATAACGTGGAGTAAATTCTCAGAAAACAAACTAATTTGATGTGCATATGCCTATGTATTTTTTGAGAATTTACTCTAGGTTACTCTTGAAATGGAGTATAGTAAAGGATCCGAATTGGAGATGAATTTTACCCTTCTGTTCAATGGGTGGAAAGTTTTTTATTGAAAAATATATTTCGAGTGCGTTACCCTGAAAAATTCACACTATGATTAGAAATGACTAAATTTTATACCAATCGAAAGTATGAAGCGTATAGAATATACAAATGTTGGAGTATTTTGTCTATGTTTATCCTGGCGTAATTATTGGGTTGACAGGTTTAAACAGGTTAGTCGACATTAGTAATTAACATAACTAGGATATAAAAAACGCTACCTTATTCGTTGCTGCCAAGATTCACAGATTATCTCCTAAGGCAAAAAAAGCATTACTAGAATATTGTTGAACCCCCACAAGGCATTGTATGCTATGCAGGTTCTGTCAAGAATACATTTTGTCAAGAGTGAACATCACACATTAGATTTTTAAAGGTTGTGGTGTGTAGTCTTGTAGTGTGGAAGCTCCAAACAACAAATCTAATCTACTCCTGGATCCTATCGTATTTCTGTTTTCATGACACCATTCTTCTCAGTTCTTATTTGTTTTATGCTATAAACCTTGCTACGTCAATGTATGTCTAGTATAACCTTTCAGAAATTTCAGAAATATTTCCTAATAACATTTATTCATTTATCTATCTCGTGTCTTTTTAACGACTTAATAATATTAAGTATTTTATCCAACACATGACAGTTATGACAGTCATTATTAATGTCATTTTAGACAAGTAAACTATCAAATAACACACTAGCGAGTTATGGATTATAACTTACGTTCATCTTCAAAACTTATTAATTATTATCTCATGATAAAACGATTTCTTCCACTTGTTGGACAAAACATTGTATGCCACTCGTGTGTTATGTTTCCTAAGTCACTTGAGAATTTATACCTAACCTAACCTAACCTAACGGCCTCGTAGTATAAATATTTCTCGCGTTAATTATTTTCAACATAACACACTAGTACCATAAATAACTATTATCAGTTCTCTCAAAATGTATACAATATTATAATTTACGTTGGCAGTGCATTAGAGGTTGGAACTTGAAATTTGGTATGACGTCATAATCGATTGTGTACGTTGTTTTTAATATTTTATTGTTCCCATCTGTAGAGGGTGTGCCAAAAGTCTGTCCCATTTTTTTTATTTTAAATGGAAACGTTATTTTGTTCACGTGAGTGGATGAGCCATTGAGAGTTCAGACAACATAAATTATGTTAACTCATTATTTACAGTAGTGGTTCACGAAAAAAAAACGTACTTCGCAAACTGTTTGTCAGCGGGCAGACACGTTGTGGCTTGAAGAAACAAACCATGCCTCCCTGAGAGCGATAAAATTTCATACAAATTTCGATTGCTTCAAAAACAAAAATTTTTTGTCATTTATTGTTACATTATCTTCCAAATAACAACCCAATTCCGCATAATATATATTTACAGCTTTTTTGGAATTAGGATTTTCATACTCCTCAAAACAAATCATTTCACACCGCCATAAGCTACTTTCTTTGTCATTCATAAGACTTCAATAATTACAACCAGGTGAATTATTCGTAGGGTGAACTTTATTAAGGAACTTATTTCTCAAATTGTAAAAGCACGCCCAAATTGCTCACA
The DNA here is from genome assembly GCA_958298965.1 of Chrysolina haemoptera. NCBI lineage: Eukaryota > Metazoa > Arthropoda > Insecta > Coleoptera > Chrysomelidae > Chrysolina > Chrysolina haemoptera. The sequence goes on along the minus strand of OY282603.1, from coordinate 51,949 downwards.
ACATTATTTGGATTTCTGAGGTGAAATTTAATTAGGAGGAAGTTTAGAATAGACGAAATCGCCATTGTTGGTTATTCGAAAATTCACAGGCTCGAAGTTGAAAATAAAAAAAAAAAAGTGTTTTGTATGGTAATGAACCTTGAGGTACGCTATTTTATGTACGGTGAAAATATTAATAAAAATTCTTCAAGACATCAAAAGCCGTCAAAATGGTCATAACATAATGTCCTCGAAAATGCAAAAAAAAATTAGGTATATACCGTAGGACTGAAGTGTAAATAAACGGATCATTTTAGTACTATGTTGAGTATTATCATCTCTCATCATTAAACATTTTATAGTCAGAGGACTATCATAAATTTCAACTTTCATGACTGATACACGTTTAACTTTAATTCCTTTTCCGAAACTAATATTCAGTTACTTATCAAGTATCTGTTACAATTTTTTGGTTTGTTACCATGAACATTTTCCCTGCTGACTACAACTTTTATGTATGTTGTCGAAAATATTTTATTCCTCCAGTCTATCAATGAATAATAATTGTTATAATTTTCAGAAATGATATTTGAATACTTTTCCAAATGCCATGAACTGAGCCCATATTTCTGCGATGTAGTTAAATCTGCTTTGGATATAATTAAAAAGATAATATTCGTGAAACTATTAGATTTAATGAATATTCCCAGCGGTATATTTTCATTCATATCTGTACATTAAAAAAAGAATGGTTGAAAATGCCTAACCTGTAATTTGGGCCCCAGGCCCATACTCTGCTGCAGACTGTAGGATCTGGAAGGGGTTGCTTTGAGGCGACTGTGGCCTAGCTTGCCCATGATAGGGCTGATTCGGCCTGGGTTTCACACAGGCATCCACAGGGGCACCATCAGGAAAACTGTTGGTCCCCATCACCAGCCCCATTATCACCAAAAAACTGTTTACGTACATTTTTTTATGAAGCAATCGTTCTCTGCCAATGCCAGATCGATACTGAATAGATTCAGGAGTGTTTGAAATAAGAATACACGGGGTATACGGTAAGATTGGTTTGAACCACTTTCACTTGTTGTCTACGTATGGGTGCTCAACTGCTCACCTGGTCGTTCTTCGTGTGATATAACAGTAATCTTATCTCTGCTGATCTCGATTGAAAATATATTATGTTATTGTGTCGAAATAATGACGATATATTGCGGTTTGAAAAAAGTGGAACCGGACTGGGTGGAATTTTTTGTGATTTCTTGCAAGTGTTCGGGAATGTCGCCTGTACGGAATAAAAACTAAATAATATTTGATTGAACATGGATTATGATGAGGAAATTAGTCGTCACATACTGTGTAGGATAAAATATCGAAAACATCCCAGCTCATTAAATCAGTTGAACGAGCTTACCAAAAGTATGATTGTCTTCCATTAGCCAATTATGTTTTTACACGCTTTATATTAGCTTCACTTGTATGTTTGTAACTGACTCCTTAGAGCGTGATTTTCACCCATTTCCAGTCGTCTGAATGATTTGAAATTTGGCAGGTGTTCATAGTTCTTGTGACAATGCAATATGGCATTTTTTTGTTATAAAAAAAACAAAATGGCGGCTTCAATATAGTGGACGAGATTTGTGATAATGGTGCTTGATGAAGTTCTCTTGAGCTTTTGAACGCTCTGTATTGTTGAATTTAACTAAAAAATATGAGAATATAGATCGAAAGCACAACGCTTTTTTACATTTGAGAAATTAAATTGTCAATTATTTTTTACTTTTTAATCCATGGGAAGTAAAGCGTGTTCTTTAGTTTTTTAAACTATTATTTTTTTATGAAATATTACGGTTTTCGAAAAAACACTGCTTGTGGAAGAAGAGTCACCTTTCAGAAAAGTGATCAACTTTCATATTAAATTAATATCAATATTTATATTGAATATTCCATTATTTACACTAATGTTAATCCAACAAAGTAACTACCTAGAGCCTAAACGATCTGTTATTCAACCACCCGCATAGCTCGCAGGTAGTTTTCTACTGAAAGAGTTTCCGATAAAATTTAAGAGATTTTTAACACAACTGCTAAAAAAGTAAATTATGGAGTAATCACTAACATATAATAATAATTTGGCTGTCCCTCAAGAGAAGAAAAAATAAAAGATAAAGATCCATATAGTAATTGTATAGACTATAGAGGAGACGACTCGATCTCCACAAACTTTTAGCTTTTATTGGACTTCCATTTTCTAGAATTTATTCATTTTTTTTAAGGCAATGGAAGTCCGGAAACACCTTACTGAAAGAAAAACATTGTTAACCACTTTCAAACAATTTTTTTATGAATACTACGATAGTATTGACATTAATTTTTCTCCAGTCTTGAATGATATTTGAACAAGATTCGATATCAAAACTCAACAGAATACATTTTCGTTTTCCATGGAGTGAGAAGTGTTATTTATTGTTAGATATTAGTCCCAGACTGTTAGAAGGTATCTTGCTTTGTCAAGGAGAACTAACCGAACTCATAGTAGGCTCAAACATGTGGGCATAGATTTCCATGATTTTAAATTTTTCATATACAGCCTAAGGAGGGTTGAAATTCTGAAAAAAAATTAGGAAATAAAAAAAGTATCATTCAAAATCGTGATTTTGCTATTTAATTTCATCGATCCATTACTATTTCGTTATAAAAGTTCAATTTTCACATCAACATTCACATTTCCCTTCATTACTCAATACCACATTTCTTTTTTTGATGAATTCTGGAATACTAGATTTCTAGGAAAGCTGCTTACTGCGGCAGTGTAACTATCGATCAAAAAGTTGCCAAACATTGAACTGCTCACCCTCGCAAGGAGTCATGCCTCAAGTAAAAGTTGTGAAAAGTTTTGAAACTCTATATTACTGTGGGAAAAAAAAGAGGTAGCATGCAATCTAGTCATCTATGAAAGTGTGAGAAGTGAAATTGTATGATACAGGTGGAAAATGACATTATAGATCATTGGTTTAATGTTATAGTTTCCTGTAGAACAATTTTTATATAAATCCCCCTATATACTGAGTCTGACCGAAAGTTTCTTCATCCTGAACAAATGTATTATAAAATTGGTGAAGTCATTAACTTATTTATGCCCACTATAAACTTTGCTCGACTCAGTAATCATACAAACCTATTTTCAATTAAATCAAGGATTGAATTACTGAAATGCTGGGAAATGTGGGACAGTAATATTTCCCAAAAATTACTATGGTTAATCATGTAGTTGAGGGGCTAGCCTCTAAAGACATTTATAGACTGATTTCGATAAAGGGGTTATTCGCCGATTTCTGAAGCGGACACTGTAAAAGTGTGGGAATAGTTGATAGTATTGTTTATTATGGTAGTTCAAAACCGTGCTGTAATGAAACAATTGCCGAATATCGAAAACATTGGTTGATGGACTCTTTATTGGATAAGGCCATGGTTTTGATAGGATTATTTCAAGGAATCGTTTCTGTGTAATACTAATGTCGGGTTAACACACGTCCGGTGCTTAAGTAGAATACAGTCTGTTGTATCATCCACAAAACCTTGAACGTCACTTCTGCTTTTCCAAGAAAATACACCATTTATGTAGATGTTCATTAGAATGGGCCCCAAAACGGTGCCTTGGAGTACAGCACTTGTGACATTTTTGAGAATACTCAACACGTCGTTCACTCTTAATATACAGGGTGACCCAAGGTTCTACCGCCATACGATCAGTATCGGTTTTTCAGGTGAAAATCAGATTTTTTCTTCATATGAGCACTTGCTTCGTTTTCGAAATACAGGGTGTCAAAGTTTTAAGAAATAATCAGTTTTTCATTCCTTACTCAAAAACTTTTTAGCTGATTTTGATATAACTTGGCATGCTTATTTGCGGTGATGAAAGGCTTATCTGAAAGTACTCAGATAAAAAAAATATATTTTTTGTGAAATTTTGACACTCTGTATCTTGGAAACGATGCAAGTTGCGACACATGCTTGTATGAAGCAAAACTCTTATTTTCACCTGAAAAACAGATGCCGAACGTTTGGCGGTTTAACCCTGGGTCACCGTGAAAGCTGATTCGGCCATTCTGAATCGATTTGCGTTCGGGGAATTCGTCTATCTCTAACCGTTCTCGAGTTTGTCAGCTCTGAATCGGTTTTCAAAAATTTATCTATCATGATATACTCGACTTTTTTGTCCGTCGATTTTTTCCGATCAAACTCTCAGAATACACTAATTCGGCCATTCTGTATCGATTGGCGTTCGCAGAATTCGTCTATCTCTAACCGTTCTCGAGTTCTCGAGTTCTCGAGTTCAAAAAATCATCTATCATGATATACTCGACTTTTTTGTCCGTCCATTTTTTTCGTTCAAATTATCAGTATATACTGATTTGGCCATTCTGAATCGATTGGCGTTCGCATAATTTGTGTATCTCTAACCGTCCTCGAGTTGGTGAGCTCTGAATCAATTTTCAAAAAATTATCCATCATTATATACTCGACTTTTTTCGCCGTCTATTTTTTTCGTGCAAACTCTCAGTATATACTAATTCGGTCATTCTGAATCGATTGGCGTTCGCAGAATTTGTGTATCTCTAACCGTTCTCGAGTTGGTCAGCTCTGAATCAATTTCAAAAAATCATCTATCCTGATATACTCGACTTTTTTGTCCGTCGATTTTTCTGTTCAAATTATCAGTATATACTAATTTGAAGAGGAAATTCAGTTTGTGCTCAAAAAAACATTCTTAATTATCATCTTTATTTGGCCAGACGAGCTACTTCTTTTTTTCGGTTCCTGATTGAGTTATTCTACTTCCCAAATTAAGAGGGAGTTTGTCCCAAAGGAATTTTACAGTGTAAATGAATGATAAAAATTTGATCATGTTTATTGAACAAAAAAATATTTTGACAAGATAATACTGTTTTGAATGCTAAGACACAGTATTATAAAATTCTTGGACTGAGCCCATGGAAGAATGCCACGTAATTAATTCTACTTGACCCCCGCCATCCAACGGTGGAAACTCCTGCCGGTTGAAGGCAGTATCCTTCTGCCGTCCAGTGGTGTAGTGCTCCCGCCGACTAGTACCGCAGTGCTCCCGCCGGGTGGCACCGCGTTGCTTCAACGGCCTAGTAGTGGTCTGGAATCACACATCCTTGATGTGGCACACAATATTGTAGTTTGAAAATTAATACTTGAAGAGGAAACTCCGAATCAGTTTGTGCTAAAATAAACATTCTCAATTATCTTTAATAAATTTTGTAAAACATTTCTGCTTTTGGAAACTAGAATTTCTTCAGTTCCTCATTAGAAGTGTTTTACAGTACAGATAATAGTTAAAAAATTCGGGGCTGTTCAATGATGGAGATTTTGGCCAGACGAACTACTTCTTTTTTTCGATTGAGTTATTCTACTTTCCAAATTAAGAGGGAGTTTGTCCCAAAGGAGTTTTACAGTGTAAATGAATGATAAAAATTTGATCATGTTTATTGAACAAAAACTGATTTTGACAAGATGATACTGTCTTGAATGCGAAGACACAGTATTATAAAATTCTTGGGCGGAGACCCTGAAATAATGCCAGGTAATTAATTCTAATTGGCCCCCGCCGTCCAACGGTGGAAACTCCCACCGGTTGAAGGCGCTATGCTTCTGCCGTCCAGTGGTCTATTGCTCCCGCCGACTATTACCGCATTGCTCCCGCCGGGTGGCAACGTAGTGCTCCCGCCGGTTGAAGGCGCTATGCTTCTGCCGTCCAGTGGTCTCTCCCGCCGACTATTACAGCATTGCTCCCGCCGGGTGGCAACGTAGTGCTACCACCGGTTGAAGGCGCTATGCTTCTGCCGTCCACTGGTCTATTGCTCCCGCCGACTATCACCGCATTGCTCCCGCCGGGTGGCAACGTAGTGCTCCCGCCGACTATTATCGCAGTGCTCCTGCCGGTTGAAGGCAGTATCCTTCTGCCGTCTAGTGGTGTAGTGCTCCCGCCGACTATTACCGCCTTGCTCCCGCCGGGTGGCAACGTAGTGCTCCTGCCGGTTGAAGGCGCTATGCTTCTGCCGTCCAGTGGTCTATTGCTCCCGCCGACTATTACCGTAGTGCTCCCGCCGGGTGGCACCGCAGTGCTCCTGCCGGTTGAAGGCGCTATGCTTCTGTGGTATACTGCTCCCGCCGACTAGTAACTCAGTGCTCCCGCCGGGTGGCACCGCGTTGCTCCAACGGCATAGTAGTGGTCTGGATTCAAAATTCCTTGATTTGGCACACAATATTTAAGTTGAAAAATTTATCCTTGAAGGGGAAATTTCAAATCAGTTTGTGCTCAAATAAACATTCTCAATTATTATCTTTAATACATTTTGTAAAACAATTAGAATTTTTTCAGTTCCTCATTAGGAGTGTTTTAAAACACAGATAATAGTTAAAAAATTCGAGGCTGTTCAATGGAACAGATTTTGGCAAGAGGAACGACTTTTTTTTTCGGTTCCTGATTGAGTTGTTCTACTTCCCAAATTAAGAGGGAGTTTGTCCCAAAGGAGTTTTACAGTGTAAATGAATGATAATTTGATCATGTTTATTGAACAAAAACTGATTTTGACAAGATAATACTGTTTTGAATGCGAAGACACAGTATTATAAAATTCTTGGGCTGAGTCCCTGAAAGAATGCCAGGTAATTAATTCTAAGCGACCCCTGCCGTCTAACGGTGGGAACTCCCGCCGGTTGAAGGCGCTATGCTTCTGTGGTATACTGCTCCCGCCGACTAGTAACTCAGTGCTCCCACCGGGTGGCACCGCATTACTCCTGCCAGTTGCCCCCGCGTTGCTCCAACGGCCTAGTAGTGGTCTGGAATCACACATCCACACAATATTGTAGTTTGAAAATTAATCCTGAATCAGTTTGTGCTCAAATAAACATTCTCAATTATTATCTTTAATAAATTTTGTAAAACACTTCTGCTTTTGGAAAGTAGAATTTCTTCAGTTCCTCATTAGAAGTGTTTTACAACACAAATAATAGTTGAAAAATTCGAGGCTGTTCAATGGAGCAGATTGTGGCCAGACGAACTACTTCTTTTTTTTTGGTTCCTACATCTCGGCAAGATATTTTTAGTGAATAATCACAGAGCTCATTAACTAGATTAGGATTTCCTTGGTATCTAAATGTTTGTAAACCTCTGCAAACTTGTCAGTAATCATCTGAAAACTATTGCGAATCGAAGCAATTGAAACGTTGTGAAAAAACAAACTATAAGACGATGGGAGTCCGAAATGAATGTAATCAAGTTACATAATCGTTTACAAATATGTTTTTATGTCAATGGAATATTTCTGCGGATCAATCGTATAATCTGTTTATTTCGATTTTTCCGAAAACGTACTTCACCCCCAACCTTGCCCTCATTCGATCCCGTCGATCTATTTGGCACCGCAGAGCTGTCCATAACCCCGGGTCAACGACAGCACCCCCCGTCGAAGCTCCTTCACTGGCGCCAGCGGCGACTTGCGCGCGCGCCGCAGCGCTCCTGCAGCGCGCGACTGCATCGGTGGCGAAAGAGCGCCGCGGCCGCCGTGCCATCGCCGTCGGCACGTCAGTGCTTCGTAGCATGGTGTGTCAAGCGGCGGCAGACGTACAATGTGAGTGCGTTCAGTGACCATGAAGCAGGGCCGGCGGAGAGCACCTCTGCGGGGGGCGCTCCTGCTCCTGCTGATCCTCTGGGCCCACTCCTGCATCCCTCTCCGTGCTCAAGAAGCCGACGGTAAGCCTGTTTATATCTGTTGATATGTGTGCGTGCTGGAAGTTTGGCAACTGTGCAGGATGCAGTTGGGGTTCACTGCAGGGGTGGTTTACGAGTCAAATCGGAATGTCGATATCTTTTCCTTTATTCTAAGCTTGAATTGTTCATTTTCATCCCGTTGACATATATCTTCTGTTCACCTTTCTTGAATAGTTTCACTGGAAATCACCTCAAAACTGGGTTGTAAAATTTAAGGAAATCAAAAAACAATTTTCCAGTTGGATATGAATATGTAAAATAGATTTTCGTCGACAAAAATATATTGAGGTTTTAGCGTTTGAATGAAAATACAAATTTTCAGTTTCAGATATATTCAATTTTTTTTTCAGTTAGGGACTTTTCACATTATCTATCAGATGTAGTTCAATGTCCAGCGTGGTTTTAGCAGGGAAATAAATGTTTTCTGTTAGATATTAAAAAAAAAAATCACAACTTTTTATTTCATCTAAATGCCATGGTTTGTCATATGATAATGGAAAAGAAGTAAGTGTGCCCAAAACAAATTACTCTGGAATTCAAACAAAAGATTATATTATTTGTGACACCAAGCAGTCATCAAAGCGCCACATTTTCATGTAACTGAAGTTTCAGTGGTTTTCGGGTTTGTTGGTCGCAGTCTCGACTTGAGGTAATTCTTTCTGACCTTTCGTCTATATCTACGGTAGACATTTTCAAAAGTGGTGCGATAACGGAAGAAGCGTTCGTTTACAGCTGTTACACATGCAACGTACCGTCAGTCCGGCTGAATAGTTCGCTCTATTGCATTAAATGGCCCTTTTCATATGAACTGCGTACAATCAGGATCCTTACCGGTGACCATTCGTATTGTCAGTCCGGACTGATACTGACTGACGGTCAGTCACATGTGAAACGGCTGTTAAGCCTGACAAACATAACCGATTGCAGGGAAACGGAATATAAGACAAGCAAACGGACTGAATCACCAGTTACGTTCCTGAGTCCAGCCTTGCAGCTGGACAAATTACAACTCCAACGTCTACCGGGATTTATCCTTTATCCATAGGATTGAAAGACAAAAACTTCAATCAACAACCAGCTCATTTTGCAGGTGGTGAGCAGTCCTACCTTGCGAAAAGGTATTGGAATTTAAGGCACCTATTTCTCTCCCAAAATATCAGTAAGAACCATGTGCAAAACCGTAAATAAGCCATTTCTACTGAAAAAGTTGCGAGTAAAATGTTATTTTATGAATGAGAACCTCCAACCTAAATTGAATTTCACTGAAATCAAAATCATTTTGTCGAGGCACAAATCAATACTCCAGTATCATTTGTCTCATGGCCAACTATGTTATTATCTCGATACAGCAGTAAGCATATATCGGTATAAATATATGCAGCATAATGTTCTGTTCATGAATGATTGATTCTACTTATTCATCAACTGTAAACCATTAATAATATCATAGTCACACTATATCACACTCAGTCAGTTACTCGTTCGACATGTGTCAATACCATCCAGTATTGTGTGAGTTGAAGGCAATATTATTTCAATAGAGAGTGATTGAAAGTGATTAATCACTTTCTAATTTTATGAATAGTAATTTTTGTTCGAAAATATGAATAGGATGTTCATGAAATCAGTTGTGGAATCATCTGCGACTGAAAGACAAACTAGTCGCTATTTCCATCGTTCAAGATAACTTCTTGGGAGGTATTTATGTTGAAAAGTTGAACATTAAAATTGAAAGATGTGATTTTTTTCTAATATCTAACAGAAAACAACTACCTCCCCTGCTAAAACCACGCTGGACATTGTACTACATCTGACAGATATTGTAGAAAGACAAGGAAAAATCTGAAAATGAAAATTCGTATTTTTATTCAAATAGTTGATTTTTTTATTATCTGTAGTTGTTTTCTGTTAGATATTACAAAAAAATAAAATTTTCTGTTTCCCGTTTCCTGTTTCTCGTTTCCCGTTTCCCGTATCTTGTTTCCCGTTTCACGTTTCATGTTTCATGATTAAATTCTTATGGTTCATGTCTTATGTTGATTAGATATTAGTTAGTGAGCTGAATATTTCAGTAAATTAGCTGATCTGTTGAAGAAATATTTGAAACCGTTAGAAATGAGTAAGTGCTCATATCCTTTATTTGCAAACATCAAAAATGATAAAGAGGAATATTTTATTAGGTAATAATGTTTGATCAACTCTTCCAATATATATTTCATTATATTCATAAAAATTTATTCCTCTTGCCTTGGTCATGTCATATGTCAGTTCCATTTCAGTTTACTCTATGACCCTTTCAAACTAGAAACAAAGAAATTCCCACCCAACTGTGAAAATCGCTCAGTCCTATGAAATTTTCCTGCAACACGCAAGATACTATTAAACAAGGGGCAGCAGGAATTATACGGCTGGAATGAAACATTTTAGAATATAACGCGTCACATGACTCACGCAATATTTCAAAACCATTGTTTTCAACTGAAATCAATAACCATCATATCATTAAAATCGCGAATCAGGTTTATGTTTCCGTACCTGTCTATTATAGCAGCATGTTCTTGTAGAAAAACTTTTTCAGACGTTGGGCAGTGGTGATTTGGCAATCGTATGCGATGCTGTATTATTTTTTGTTCGATTCTTGCCGAAAAAACTTCTATAGTATCAGAAATTTGCGGAATGCTGGACCATTATTATTCTATATTCATTTTGTGCTACTATTTCTGTCTGGAAGTGTGTAGCTGAGTTGTCCATGCTAAATGAACGCTACACTACTTGATTGAAATTCCTTATATTATGTATATTACGGCTATCATTGATAGACTAGCGGTCATTAACCATACATAAGACTGATCCGTTCTGAACCCCATTCTCCTCTCACAGGAAAGACCACAGTGTGTCGTTTTTATCATGATGACTGAAGATATTTCCAGCTACCATACTTTTCAGCAGCATACTGGTTCTTCTTATTATTTGTTTTGGTGTCCATAGTGATAGCTTCGTTTTGCGGATTTTCCTTTCAAGATGCTAGTTCTAATCCAACTTTTAATTCAGGATTGCTATAGATTTTTTGTGTATAACTTCGTGTCAATTTTCAACTCTTCTGCCCAGGGTTTGGTGGCAGAGTTCTGGTTAACTCCGTATACAGTTGTTACGAAGAAACACTCCGATTTCATAATCTCTATGAAGAATACCCCCTGGTATGTTGTATTCACAGCAAAGTTTGAAGAAAATTTCCAGCAATTCTTGCATTACTAACTGATTTAACTGTACTTAAGTACTCACTATCGATGAGAAACATTAAATATTTTATTACAGCGTTGTTACTCTTCAATTAGGTAATTCGGTATGTTTTTGACAAAACGAATACTGTTTCAATTATCCGCGCCATCCATGTTTGAAAGGAAAAACTTCATTTTCCCACGTCGAAGTGCGCGTATGTCGAAAGAAAAAAAGAACCGAACAATTATATAAACAGTCTCACTGGGTAGCTCTGTCAAGAAGCAATTCAACTAATTCAAGCAACATTCACGACGAGTACAGTCAAATACAGTTGTTCTTTTCATCAAATAAATAGTTATTATCGAGCCGAGTTTACTTGGAGTAACATCCACCCATCGACAAGTTCATATATCATTCTCATTATCCATTTTGAAATTATATTCCCAATGATAGCATATTTTGGGTTGGTAGAAAAAATTTATATTATATATATTTATAATAATATAACGATCCACCATTATGTATTATGCTAATTATTGCTTTTTTGGTCGAATCCTATTCTTGGAGATACACTGTGCTACAGCGGAGTCTACTCAAATGAGCAAGATTTTACAGGATTCCATGTGATTGTGGTAAGGTTCATATTGGACAAACGAAAAGGAGCATTGATACCTGCCAGTTGAACATACTTTTCGATTGGGGCAAACCGAAAGGACTGCATCGTTATATTGAACATGCTTGAACACTATTAGTATACCAATGCTCTCGTCATATAGCAATATTTTTGTTGAGTTGATTGTTTGGAGTACAGATAATTATCTGAACACCTAAGTTGACTAATAATTATTGAATATTTAAACATTACAGTTTTTCAAATTTCGTATTTTAAGGGGATTCAGAAATTCTTTCTTACCTATCTACACACTGCAAGAATTAGATCCGAATCAATTACAGATATCAACGAACGTATTTCTGATCGATGACTAGGCAAAAAATGTGGGATTTAATTCTGGAACTATTTCTCATTTAATTCTCTGAAATTCCGAGAATATTTGGAGATGTGCATGTCTCCACCATAAATCATCTGAAGGCATTCATAACACCGCTTTTGTAATTCTGGGGTGATAATCGAAAAGGCCTCGGGAATGAACTTTGATGAATAGGGGGAGTGGAGAGCATCTTCTCATGAACTCCGCAGGGAAGTTCTCAAGATAAGAACTTGTCAATTAGGACCGCAAAACTTCACCGCGAGGGTTGAACAAGTGTTTTTGTTGGTATTGTTATCAATCACGTCGTTATTAAGGTGTTTCGCAAAAGTTTAGTCCAACAGAAACACTAGAACAGAAAGATTTCGTAATCAATTCGCCATTTTGTGTTAAAGATTATTGATTTTCTGAAAGGCGTAGGTTTCGAGTTATAATTCTTTCCCCAATCTTTTTTTCATATTATCAAATTTTTGTCAATAACATGTCTGGAACCAATATTCAATAAATACTTTCTGAAGTTTAGGCGTTCGACACCTAGACCAATTGGATGAATATTTCAAAACCAGAACTCAGACACATCCTACATGGAAGCTTTACAGTGAATGGCACGTTTGGAAGGTCATTGTCAGTAGGAATTTATCGACCATGCTTGAGATCACACGTTAGAACGTAAAACCCTTGTCATTCCTCAGCTCATACAAGTTTTCTCAAGACTTCAGAGGGTTCCTCGTTAGTGTGTAGATGACGGAAAGAACAAATGTTAACATGGAGACCTGGAGAAGAAATGTCTCCAAAGTCATCATAAATCGATGTGTAGCTATCGATGGGACGATTGATCAAAATTCAGAAAAGTATCATTTATGAAAATATTTTCAAAATAGAGACAGATCGCCAACCTTTTTGCTGCGTTCTAGGAAAGAGAACGAGCTTGTAGGCGCAACATTACTGATAAGGCGAATGGCTCTTTTTCTGGTTCGAATCTAAAAGTTTTAATGTGTATCATTTCCTATTCCAACATAGCCTGTCAATGGTTAACCTACTTGTCACTTGATCTTTCGGAGTAATTTTCGTAACGTTAGAATGCTTTTGATATACCGAAAGAAATATTCAGCTGAAACTCATTTTATTTTTTTGTGTCTATTTTCATTGATCTACCATAGTTATCCTTGAGATTACGTATTTGCCATATATAAGTTGCTTGTATTGATTTGGAATGTGGTTCACCTGTAAACGAATATTTCACATTTCCTCAAATCACTCAGTCCAAATTATAAAGTTGTCATGCTCCTGTGGATTCAACCATTCATCAGTAACACCCATTCTCCATTGATTCATACTTAATTACAACCAAATGCTCAGGCAGTTAGAAAATGTCGTAAATTCAGCACGTTGACGTTGAATGAATAACAAGGACATAAAAGTGAAACTGAAAACAGCAGAACAAATGAATTAGAGGTATGTCCCTAGGGTACTCACAGACAGGGAAGCGCGATGAAAAAATATTCACCCCTTATTCAACGACCCTCGACGTTATGAATACACAACTCTGTGAGAGATGCGGAGAAGGAAATTTTCAATTTTGATATTTCATATCGCACCAAATAAATGTATGCCTAATGTCAGAGGCCTATATTATCTAGAATGAGGAAGTACAATTATTATTATACTGAATCTTGAAATATTTTCATATGAAGGAGTTAGCGTGGAAGTGAAAATCAATTTGAAGACTCTTACCTAGTATAATATATTAAAATAGAGAAGTATTTCAATAACATATGTAGTCTCTAAGTGGTAAGTAGTGGTCATTAATTTTTCAACACGCTTTTTTCTTCAGAGACGCTTTTATCTTCAGTTTATGGAATGAACAGGTGTGTTGATTTTAGTTCGAAAATATGAATATGAAATTCATAAAATCTTTTGTGGAATCATCTGCGACTGAAAGACAAACTTTAGTCGCTATTTTCCATCGTTCAAGATAACCTCTTGGGAGGTATTCATGTTGAAAAGGGGAACATTCTCCATAAAAATTGAAAAATGAACAATGTGACTTATTTGTAATATCTAACAGAAAACAACTACTTTCAGATTTTTTCTTTCCTTTTCAGTTAGAGTCTTTTCACAATATCTATCAGATGTAGTTCAATGTCCAGCGTGGCTTGTGCCGGGGAAGTAGTTGTTTTCTGTTAGATATTACAAATAAGTCACATTTTTCATTTTTCAATTTTTATGGAGAATGTTCCCCTTTTTTTGAACAGGTGTGCTTCTGTTCATTCCAAGGTGTTAAAAAATACTAAAGGGGGAATTGTACTGTCGTCACATTCAATATATTTTTGTCACGGTCCGAAATCATTGATACGCAATAGAAAATGTTAGTAACTACCTACATAGCACGAAACTCTAATTTTTTAGTCCTTTCTTTGTATCCTCAATTACTGTTCAGTTACATAACCATTGAATTGGTTTATTTAATATTAAAACAGTCTCAATTATACTTCCTCTAGAAGATGTTTATCATTTCTGATAAAAAAATGCTGATACTTCGCTCACTCAAAGGAATATTTCAAGATAAATAAATGAATGCTTCAATAGCTTTTTTAAATTAGTGAGCTTTTTGATTCTTTATAAAGTAATGTAATACTTTTTTTCTAATAAATATTATTTCTCTCTCTAGTTTTGTATACTGGCATTTTTTATTGATATTCATAACAGGGTCACACATCCGTTATACTTTTTTCAAGTACCAGCAATAAAATCAGTTCTATCCAGATTTCCCTGGATGGCCGACGTCAGCAGAGACCACAGAAAGTTATTTGCGAATAAATCCAGACGAAATGGGGCTGACTGCAGGGTGTTTCAGAATAGAAATCTAATATATGTTTCGGTTATATTCGATTTATCGAAAATTAAATCCAAATTCTCTATTTGCACTGTCAATAAATTAGTTAATTAGTTAGTCAAGATATTTTAATTCGTTAGTGGGTACTATAATTGGACTGTATTAATTTTTACACGTTTGTAGTACATTCGTTTGTAGAATATAGTACATTAAATTATTCTTCATTGAAGAAGCGAATGTAGTACATTAAATTATTCTTCAATTTAATGCACTACATTCGCTTGAAAAAGATACTGTGTATCGAAACATGTCGCAAAGACAATACATTTTGTGGAAATTTTAACTATGGATTTCCATCAAGTAACGGCCACGTCAATCCAAAATTTTAGAGACAAAAAAAAATGGACGTTGAAAACCACATGAAATTTCTTACAGGTACTTCCTTGAAAATACGACATTTAATACCGTATTTTGATTATACGATTCTAAAAATCACTATAATCAATCTGTGAAACTAGTCCTACTTAGGAATATAATGCATGTGGTTGAATGATATCCAAGCAACAGCTCCAGTTTTATCACATAGCAACTAATTTTTATTCAACTTGAAACTCTTTTCAGCGAAAATTCTTAAATTTTCACACCCTGTTGAACTCCTTATTACTTACACCCCAGAGCTTGATGTTTTATTCCAACTGTATAAAACGAGGTGAACGAGTCAGTCAACTGGGGATTTTTTTATTGGGAAAACTGAGTTCTTCCTGGAAAATATATTTCACAAAGTCGCGGTTCTGAAGTTTTTCGGATCAATATACCGTAATTGACACTGGTTTGTTGCCCCATGAGTGGAGATAGTTATAATTATTTTGGCAGATTTTTGCGGATGCATCTGTATACAAACGTTTTGATCTGGAAGGTTTCATGTTTTCAAATGAATCATATATCAATAATGATTAGTTATACTGAAACTCACTTAAATTAACCTTAACATATTAAAATGAAGTTAAAATATGTCTTTTAGTCAAATTTGTGCATTTATCTCAACGTTTAGATCTGTATGACTGCCCACTCTCTTTTTGAATCTTATAACTTTTCTTTAAAATGCCTTTGAATATCTTTTACCAATAAGGCATTGTGAGCCTCTTTCGACAAATCATGTGAATTTTTTGATGGAGATTACTTGTGTTCTATGGTGTTGGTATTTGATGTGGCTACTTGTGGAATCGTTAAATAAATTTACAAACATTTTTCGTTCCACGATGATCACGTATTTTCTAGTACTTTCCAGAACATTACAGTTTTCTGTATTATAGAAATTTCCAACAAATTACACAACCACGGCACCTCTCTGGTGGCTGAACTTTCGAGAACTTCACTTGACTGTCTTTTCAGCACGTTTTAGAACCTTTTGGAGCGTCTGTTCTGGTACCCTACGCCCCAAAAAGAACTGTTGTGTTTTAAATTCCAATTATAACTATACTGTTTCATTCGTATATGAACTTATCATTGGAAAAAAATTGAAAGCTGCATAACAGCAAAAGAGCCAGCAACAAAACATAAAAAGTATTCACTGACTATTGTGCATGTGCCTATACATATCTTTCATGCGTGTATTATATCAATCACATCAACTAACGTAGCACGCTGAGCTCACCGAAAGTGTTGAAGGTATCCATTTGTGTACTGAAAATTACAAAGAGTAATATTTATCCGAAGGATGTATTTAGGCCTTCAGTGTGGTGTATCATACACCGTCATTTCTAATTTACAGAAGGGGTGGATGTATGATATTATTATTAATGTAAAAATGGTTATAGAGAGCCAAGTAGCCGAATAGTGAAAGGACCGATCTTTCAGTAACTCTGGCTGCCGGTCGTTTGATTTAACAATACAGAGCGTTCAAGAGCTCGCTTTTTTTACATTTGAGAAATTAAATTGTCAATTATTTTTTACTTTTTAGTCCATAGGAAGTGAAGCGTGTTCTTTAGAGCTTTTTTAAACTATTATTTTTTTTTACTAAAAAATTGAAATCTCCGACCCTGAAAACCATACCAACTTTGAATCGAATCTGACCATAATCACAAATCTCGTCCGCCATCTTGGAGCCGCCAACTTTACTTGCTGTACCCACCTCCGTATTCACAGAATTTGGTCTCTTGCTCTTCGTCACCCTCTTTGACCTGTTAGATTTGGACTATTTAGTATACCTGCTACTTTCCGAGCTAGACGAGCTACTGCTGGATGAGCTACTGCTTGATGAGTCACTGGAACTACTCGTATTTGGCTTTCGCTTATATTGCCGATCTTTTCTTCTGGGCATCTTCTAAGAGACTTACAATTTGGCAACCAGGAAAACAGCAAAAAAAAGATCTTGCACGATTCAGTTCTTGATCCCACTTCTGATGTTAGGTATGGTTGAATAGGCACTTTCGAAGAAGTTTAAATAATGCACTGATATCACACAAACTGATTTATTACACTTATAATTTCCGAAATGTTGCTCGCTCGAAATCTTCTTATTGACTGAATACTAACTGTATCTGTACCTGTTCGATCAGTCATGCTATTGCTCATTCATACCGCTTTCGTAACCAACCTTTACTCACACATTCCTAAGAGTAAAAGTAATAATCACTAAACAGGGTAATGATACACTTCAAATACAACTATAATCTATATATGTCCTAACAGTATGTATTTATATTCAGCATTATTTGACGTTTTCCTTGTTATTGTACCATTGAAGTCATCTTCTATTTTGTACTTTTCAACAAGATGAACTAAAACTATTAATACTATTATTTTTTCCCTAGCGATGATTTTTGGTGGCTTATTCACTTTTCAGCTGTAGGAAAAAAAAATTCACTTCTCGTTTCTGAAATGTCATATTCAATAAAATATGATTTGCAAACGTTTGGTTTGATATTGAACATTCTTTATATTCGTAATAGGAAAAGTACTAAACTGGTCAGAGAAACAAGTGGCTCACGCTATACACACGGGGATGCTCAGATATCCAATATACTTTCTACCCTATTCAATTCATCACTTCGTATACAAAGTTATTCCTACGAACTTCTCAGGATTATATAACGATGCCCTCTGGAAATGACACTGCGGAGATGAATTAGACCAGCTTCTGCTTTGAGAGCGTTCGATGTATCTCCTTTATCGAGGTACACCGTACACCCGTTTTCACCCTCATTCAAGTTGATAGGGGTAATATTGGATAAGCTGCAGCCTTTATTCACCTAAGCTAGTCCAACACGGGCAGATGTGTTTGTACTTTACTGAAATAGCGAGGATAATGTGGCTATATCAGCGATCTTCAATAGAAATTCGATTCAGGCCTGTAATCCGTTTCGTGACGAAAATATATCGGAAGTTCTGAGGGTGAGGAAAACTTCGTTGAGTGATGACGAACTGGAACCAAACAAATTTTTTTCTAAAAACGTCAAAAAATAAAATTAGGTAGTATAAAATTTTGTCACAATCAAAAAGTGTTGAAAATCCAATGCAAGTGCACTGGATTGGATTGAATATTAGTAAGTACTAATATTCCATTACGTTGCATACCTTCAAATGCCAGTAATTTTATAATTCAGAGGTAAACTGGCGCCTTTGCTATAGCAGTTGCTTTCAGTTCGATCGGTGTTCCCTTATGCTTAAACGTCACGCAAGTCAATTTCAATGGCATTTTTCTCGTGATGAATTTTTTTATATCAATATCCATATCACGAATGCTTTGCAGCAGAATTATCATTTGTTTCAAGATAAAGATAATGGGTTCACAGAGACTATCATTAAGAACGAAAAAACCAGTATGACTTATTTTGTAATTTGGAATTGCACGAAAGAACACATTTCCAATAATTCTTTTGGGTCAACTATAGGAAAATAATGTTGGGTTTAGCGGTGGAGGTAATTTCACTTTCAAACCGTCTATTCTCCAAAACGCGCATCTAAAGATTTCAGTGTTCCCAATAACGAGGGAAGTAATAATATATGTCATGCCCGATGACGTTTGTGTACCGGAAAAATTCGAATTTCTGATGATACTTTTTTGTATGTGAAGTATACTATGACTATACTAATTGTACAAGTTATTTATATTTTACCTCTGCGATACCCAAGTCATTCGGAAATAATAGAATTGATGACAGTATGGGTTTACTCAAAATATGGTGAAGGAGCAGATGTTTTTTTTGGTACATTGGTTTATTCGTTGTAGAAAAAGTTTGTATTGTTTGTTTGTATTGAACACTCTTTCATTGGCTTGAACTGTACGTATATATCTTTTTATCTATTCAACTGTCTATCAATGTAACGGAATCATTCAATGTCATCGTATAAACTAATTTTTTTCTTCTTTGGTCGAAACTCCAATAAACAAGAATAATTCAGTAACATCAATAACTTTCGATACTGCCATCAAACATGTAGGACAACGGTTATAATATAGGTATTCTTATTTGTTGTGACAAAATGAGTTATTGCCCCTCACTAACCCAATGAAAATTGGAGAAGTCACGCATTGCAGCAAACAGCCAAACCAGGGAATTCATTCGACAAAAGCCGTAGAATGTATTGCGATCTCATGTACTCGGTTTGAAGTTTCAACGGACTATTATTCCACACTCGAAGTGGGCGATAAGAATAATATTTGGACGGAGCTTTAAAGATGCCAGTTTGGCAAACTTCCAGAACTCAGTAAATCTATAAACGCCCGGAAGCGGCACGATTACAAAACATGCTTCCTAAACTTTCGCCAAACTGCCATATTATTTTGCTGTACGGAAAGTTGATTTAATTAGATTTATCAATTCAGAATATTTACGTAAGATTACTCGCGAAGAGTACTCGCGAAGAAGGTGATATAATTAAATGATATCGTTTAGTAGTCACAATGTTAAAGGAAGTATTAAACGTTGTGGAACGATTAAACCCAGCCACTTCTTATGTCACGTCCAAATCCCATGAATTAAAGAATATTAGTTTCAAAGTACCTACATGTAATTATTATTGAATTTTTCAAAAAACATATTGAATTAACATGACGTCATTACTCATAACAAATCTATACAGGGTGTTTCAAAATTCAATACAAATATATCAAGGTCGTATTCCTGGTGTCAAAATGAGACTTTTTTCCTATAAACATCTGTCCGTAACCGCATAATTTCTGATGTACAGGATGTTGAAATTTAACAAACAAATCAGTTCTTCCCCAATAATTCTAAAACCGCTTTGACTTTTTTTTCAATTTTGATAAAAGTTTTCTTAATTTTTGCCAAATGTGTTGAGGGAGATTCTTCTGAACAAAAAAAATTGGAAAAAAATTTCATAAAGATGTTTTGCCAAGAAATAATAAGATACGATATTCAAAAATATACACATCAATTATTGATGGCAAGCAGTGACGACAGTATAATTTACAATATAAAACTTTTTATTTCGATATAGGTTTCTTATAAAGAGAAAAATTGGAAAAATTGCCCGGAACAATATAAAAACCCCACTTTTATTTTAAATGACCTCATGTGTTTATTGCATTTATAGTTTAAGTGGAACACTGGTCACTGTGCGATCGGCCTTCCTAGTAATAACACATGCTAGGATTAAATTTTTTAAATCTCATTCAAGTATTTATTTCGTATTTATTAGTACATTTATTTCGTTCACGATCCTTTCCTTTTCTTTTCTGATTTCATTGGCCGATTTCAGAGCTGTGGAAGAGAAAGGGTACTATCATCCGCAAAGCTGTGCACACTTTTGATCCTAGAATAGATTCCTGCAGAACAGCAGCATTTATTGGTGAACTGTCAGATGATTATCTACCACAACGTGGTGAAATCAGTCTGAGAGAAAGCTAGATAGCAAGAAACGCAAATATTGTCGATCATTGATAACTCCTGAGTTTTTTAGATATTTCTTGATATCGATAATGATGACTTTTTCCAGATAGCAGTGCACTAGGTCTCTAGTTTCTGGGTACGGTCTTTTTCCTCTTATTGGGGACTGGTTGTACTCTTGCAATTTTCCAGTTGGGCGGAGATACCCCATATAATAAAAGTGGTTAAATGAATTGCCAAGAAATGGTATCAGTTCGGAAGCACATTGGTGTTAAGACCAATCAATATTTACTTGTACTGAACTTACGGAATTTTCTTGGGTTTGAGATGCATCGGTGGAAATAGGGAAACATTGTTCACACTAGTATCTTATAAATATTTTGACATTTGCTATTACTAGAAGTACAATGAAACATTAATCATGGTGCAATTGAACAATATGTCTGATTGAGGATTAATACTATTGTAGTGATTGCCCACATGATATCTGTACGTGCAAACTCCAACGTCTAGCTAGTTGTCTACGTATTGCCAGCTTAATAATTAGCAACCAATTCATTTGTCACAATTGAATAGGGAGGCAACTGTTGCCGAGGATATTACATAGCATTGTTTATGCGATGATGCCCTGAATCATAGATGCGGCAGCAACATGACAAAGGCATTCATGAATACAAATGAGTTTGTCAAGTGACTGTGGCGGCCTCATCCCTCTGAGGACGACTGCCTGAATGAGCTCCATACGCGGTAGGAGATGACACAACAAGCACTCATTCATTAATAGAAATGCTCGTGGAATGGGAGAGTATGTTTTGTAAGAGGGATGTGGAGGAGTCAAGGTATTTTTATGAGGAGCTGGAAGGATTAATAATTGTGAAAAATATCGAATATAAAAACTTTACTAACGGAGATTTTCATTACCAAAACAATTGAATGACGTGAAACCTGTTAACAATGGTTCTTTCAAACGAGCATTACCAATCTGTGAGGTATAGTTTAACTAGTATCCAATAGGTATTTGTATACTGTAAACAAAGTTAGTGGCCTTCAATTAAGAGACATGAGATGCATTTTTCAGGTTGATACAAACATATAAAAGAAAAATAATATAGTTCAACTCTGTCGACTACAGATTTTTTTGTTGGCAATTCTTCCGAATAAAGTGTAACTCACTTTCCTCTCTAAGTAGAATTGTTAGCATATGTACATGGAAATATTTCGTTCCATGTCAGAATGACGTAGATACAGAATATCACATACATAAATAACCAGAACGAACTAACCTTACGTAGATATTTGAGTGCGTGGAATTGAATACATTCATTTTGCAAGGAGTAATTATGTAGTCTGATCTAACCTAAACGAACTAACCTTACGAAGAAATTTCATTGTGTGAAAAATTGAACACATAAATTTCGATTGGGTGTACGAAGGAGGTAATTTCAAAAATATATTTGGTGAGCAGATTATTGGTATTTCTTTGCGATAATAATTCTGAAAGTGATATTTTCTCCTAATGTTATTCATCTAATTGTTATTCTTTCCTATGTTGATTTGGTGAAATAATGTTTTCTTGTGTTATTTTTACAAATGATATCATTTGAAAATATTAGTGTGACGTGCCACCAATATTTCATACTGACAAATTGAATTTTTTCTTTAATATTATTATGAGTCCATGGGGATAAAAAACATATACTCAAACAGATAACATAAGAATTTTCTTCGTTTATACACAGACATACAATGTGTAATCTAATCTCTTGCACTCCCGTGATGGACGGGTGTATAATGCCATTTTATAACGACTGGCAGGTTTGAAAATTTCGAAAAAAATTTGTGTAAAGTATACATTGTGTTGGAAATTTTGGGAACCGCTGTCCGCCGAACGTCAGCTGACCGAAGCAGAGTCGCGATAATACTTGAACTGCCGGATGGAAGAAGTTGTGTGATTTTTAACAGCGGTTTCCAAGATTTTCCGAATTTTAAAACAGAATTAAAAATTTCCACAATTTTTTTTCGAATTTTTCACACCTGCCATTTGTTATAAAATGGCATTTTCAAATGGTTTGGTGAGTCGAGTGATACCTCATTCAATTTTCTATGTGAATTTAAAACAAAAATATTCATTCGAAACAAAATGGCGGTACATAATATTAGTACTCTCATTGAGTAACCCCATCACTGCTAACTTTTGAACGGATGGGATTTTTCGTTTGATATTTAATTTTGTTGAATGATAGTTCATAGACCACTCTTTGACAACAAAATCATGTCTATTTTTCAAAATGGCGTCAGACCACCATGTTACTTTCTTCAGCTTTCCAGAATAGGCTAGAATATTCTAAAATTTTCTTTCTCATATTCTAGAAATTTTCTGAAACTTCCACCATCACGCCTCCTTTCTGGTGAATTCACTTAGGGGTCTTTAGTACGTTCTTGAGACTTCTGGAGCTTCTGTTATATGGATCATTTTAAGATCTCGAATTTTTCCAGAATCTTATTCAAAAACAGTCCACAGTTTCCTATCTTATATTTCAGAATGTCCCACGGCATCTCAGTGGTGGTCTTTCCACTACGTTCTGGAACCTTTCGTAGCCTCGGTTCTGGTTCTTTCTACGCAGATATAATATTTTTCTACGTTTCGAGAATATATAAGAGTATTCACAGTACAAAACATTAAGATCGGTTTTCGAGAGATTTTTGCAAGCCGGGCCTTTCCTCCCATAATGCGATTCTATGCACGGTCAAATGTAAACTTGCAATGTCCATCTAAGTATGCCAGCAGCTTGATTTTCAAATCGATACTACTCGACTGATCTAGTACAGTTGTCTCCTCGATTGTTTTCATTGTCATCATTCGCACTCTAAACAATTTTTCGAGTTATTTTATAAAATGTTGGTTATCCCTTGGAATCTATCAAATCTAAATGTAGCGAACAATTTTGACAAAGTTGAAATCCTCTTCTCTCCAAACTTTTCCAAAAACTGGAATATTTGAGGCAAATATCTATCAAGACAACTTCTTCCCCCCCGATCATTTAATGACATCTGACATTCATTTGTGCAGTGTTCCTCCAGGAGAACACAATTATTGCAAGTACTAATGGAAATCAGGCACTGAATATTATTCCCTATTGGTTGAAAATGACCACCTGCAGATATAGCATATTTCATGGTTTATTTCCCACTCCTCCTTGAAAGGATACGTTGAAAAATATTAGAATTTAGTACAAGAATAATGTTGCTTGAACTATCTTTGCAATGACGAGTGGGAAACAAACCATAAAACATGTCATGTCTGCACGTGATCATGCCCAACCGATGAAGAATACTATTCAATGTTTGATTGCGATTAATATGGATGTCAGATGTGATTGACTGTTGGTAGGGGAAAGTACTCGTTTTCTGACAGACTTTGTCCTAAATTTCCCACCTTGTGGGATAGTATAGAGAAAAGGGGGTTTTCACTTTGTCGAAATTGATTGTTTTATTTTTCGATTTTCGTTCGAATCATCTATAAAAACTGTTTTTTTTTTGTTTGATTCTATCGTAAACCGCTTGATAGATTGGAATGATTGGAAGATACCTCTGGGATACTCTGTATAAAATGTAATTGAGAGAACAAACGAACAGCCAATCTCAAGATATGTTTTGAATGTCGACATAACGTCCCTTCTGTTGCCCTTCGCGCGCTAAAATCGTAAACTTGTCGCACCTTCTCCAACGCAAAAAAAATCAATATTTTATTCACCGCCAACATTTTATTCACGTCTCTTCCATTCGATACGACTCCTGAACTGCTCCTTCATTCTTGCTGGAATATTCAGCTGTGGGTTTCGCTCCCTTGAGAGTGATTGGGATGCGCGCTCCATGCAATCAAGAAATATCTCTTAAAGATTAATGAGATATAAACCCTTGACATAAGAAATCAGTTCACACGTATTTGTATTGCCGCTTCTGGAAACGCGAAATGAAAATGAGATTGAACTGAATGTTGCAAATGCCTGAGGTAGTTTCATACATAACATAGTCGGGAAACTCGTCCAATTTGAGGAATGAAAAGTTCACTCCATTTGAATTGGAAATATCCTCATACATCAGCTTGAAGGTGAAAGATGAAGATTCACAACAAAGTTCGGTCGTCGGGAAAGTCCAAGGAATTTGGAATGTGCTAGAGAGAAATAAAATATAGTTTAGTGACATTTCTGTTAGAAAACATCATATTGAGTTCAATATATAATAACGGAAACAATCTATCTGGGGTATAGACAGAAATCTACGTGAGCAACAAGGAACGCAATGATATGATAATACCACATAAACAAGAGACACACTACTGTGCGCCTCTCCTCTTACCCCACCCGACGCATTAACGGACCACGTGGCAAGGCGACACACCGCACACAGCGCACACATCCCTTCCTCGAGTGAGTCGAGGAGAAATTGTAATGCTCTCCAACATATAGCAGGCTATTCTTTACGCTCCCATGAAACTATCATACCCAAGATGAAAACTTTCCGATACTGTATGTTTAATGATTGACGTTCTATTTTTCCCGCCTTTAAAATTGCCCATTTTGAAGTTGATATAAGTATAACTGCAAGCAAACTTTTCAATAAATCCAGTACTTTCATTAACGATTCTTACGTAGTGCCGGGGAAGTAGTTGTTTTCTGTTAGATATTACAAATAAGTCACATTTTTCAATTTTCATGGAGAATGTTCCCCTTTTCAACAAAATTAAAGTTATACACAAAATTTCCTGGTATATACGTTTTGAAATAAGTATCCAAAAAAAACGGATAAGTTATGTGTGATATTATTGTTTTCTTAGTTTTCTAATTTTTCCACAATATATGTTCAACATGTTTCATTATTTAAGAATATAATTGTATTAGAAACATATTGATGATAATTTACGTACAGAAAAACTTTTGTTGACAAGGTCTCATTCGCCGCAATTGGATACAGAATACGTTGACACCCGGTATAGTGTCGCAAAAATTCATAATAATATGTGAAAAAAACAATTGAGTAACATAACATTTTTCTGGCGTTTTCGAAAATGAATTTTTGATGTGTTTAAATGAATCTCATATTGGCGTTACCAGTTCTCAGATTTCTTGTTATATTATAAAATACTGGAACCATAAATTTCTTCTGTTAGCCATCGTTGATAATACCTATCGTTTGCTTGTTCTTCATTTTGAGGTTGACCAAATTCAGTAAATTTATGTGACACTATAGATGCTTTTTTCAGGGTATAACGAAGCGAGTATAATTGTTGAAGTGGAATTGATAGATGAAATGAGTTCAATTCTTGTATACAACGGGTTTCTAAACTACTCGTTATGGAAAATGATACAAATTGAAATTCCTTCATGTGAAAAGTTAATTTTTGTTTTTGGAGATTCCGTTAGTACCTTATGAACAATTTTTTTCAGATATTCCTACTAAAATATTTGGGGCTTTGTCAAAGATGAACGTGGCGGCCAATATTTAATTATTTTTCCGTCTTTTTTTAGTTAGATATCAGTATCCAACATATCAAGGTATCTAAAATATTCATGTGACCAAAATAGTCATGTGACCTTATCTGAATATGTGAAAATATTCATATGAGCAAAATCTAACAGTCTGGTGATGGACTAGCGGTTTAAATGAAACATATTGAAACTTTCAGTACATCGGGCATATATTTTGTCAAACACTCTCTCATAATTCAATGATCCAGGCTGGATCATCTTCCATCAGTCGAGGCACCATTCTCAGTTTGTAAGAATGAAATATTCTCAACATTGTATGAGCCTCCTTTCCGGGAAGTGTGTTAGCTTCAAGCCAGTTAACCTGTTGTCGTATGGGGAGAAATCTAACCGCTGCGACTCAAGAGAATAATATAACTATCAATAAACCTCAAACGAAATGCTCCTTAGTCTACATGCAGCAGGCCATGAGTCACGGTGTAGGTCTTTATTTAGACCACGTACATTTTAAAGAACTTTGTTGAACATATCGACATATCGCCAGTGGATATAAAATTCATAACTCATTATCCAGAGGGTTTCAGCATAGATTCTACTGTATCATACAACACTTTCTTTGCAGTCTAGGATACCATTTTTTCTGTTACAGGTCGAGGAAACAAGAAATTTGGAGACAAATGCGGTCAAACAGAAGAATGCGGTTTCGATGGATCAGTCTGTGATTATATGACACATAAGTGTCTTTGTAGACCGGAATTGCCAGTAACGAATCATCTGGATAGATGTGGAGTAGGTGAGTTTTACTACGTTTATTAATGGTTCCTTACTTTTTTACAATATGCATGGAGTATTAGAAATGAGAAAATAGAAGTTGATAATGGAATTGAAAATATCGGATCCAGCGAATTCGAGAAACCGTCAGAGATACCAATCCAAACGCACCTTCAAGGAATAACAATAAGAAATACAAATATTGACAAGTAATTGAAAAATTTGCCGCACCATGTTATGTAGAGCAACCATGAGAAAAGCACAATGTCACCTTTATGGTTTATTCTTCATTGAATAATTCATTTTTGTGTATTAGGGTCCTTTCGGAGTTTCTCTAGATGTGATGGCTATTCAGAAAAATATTGCCAATCTTTTTTAAATAAAATTGTTTTCTATTCGTATCGCCGAGATTCTTTTCCCATGCATTCGTCAACAAACAGTAACTTGAAACTTTTCCCAAAAACGGAATACTTTGTTCGAATCACGTACTCATCTTTCATTTCACAACTTACGTTTGGAATCATCACAGTAAAGCGAAGTTGCCGGAAGCTCATCATATATTCCACCTTCACTATCACAAACTCCGAACTGCAGATCGTTTACCATGGATATTTCATCACTGCTTGCCAGAGAAACAGCTCACTTTCAGGCTGGATTACTGTTTCCTAGAATTTCCGTCTAATCAATCATTGATGATTATCGGGGTAGCGCTTTTGGTGAACATTCGTTGTTTTGTTTACTGCGGCTGGTCTGAAAAATACGTATGTCAATCTGGCACAGTCGTGCCAGCACAATCCAAAAAAAAAAACAAGGGCACTATTTTCTAACTAATTAATAACTATTTCCTAACACAACTATCAATTTTATAACTCGAACCCTCGCTCGAACCGTTCCGGAAAAGAAGGGGTTGTGCTAGCTTAACTGGCACAGCTATCCCGTAACTTTTTTACTGATGAACATTTTTGAATGATTAAAGTGCTGAAATTTCTGATTTTTTAATAACTTCCTAGTGATATACTAGGAGTTCGATATTTTGCTTCCATTTTTTTTACTTTGACCTCTTCATTGTCTAATTTTTGTAATTTGCAAACTGAGAATATATTACCTGATATCTCACTCATATAGCCGATTGTTGTGAAGAAAATTTTAGTAGAAAGAATTAAAATCTTCTTCGAAACGCCGAGACCGAAATCCAAATCATATCACCTCCTTTCTCCTCTTTAATTTTTTACCTTCAATACAATCATTGGAAAGAAACCTACAGGGGAATTCAACATCGTATAACACCCATGCAAACTGGTTGGGATTAAACATTTCCACATTAAATGCAGAAATTATATTTCTGACCGTCTTCAAAATTTGTTCGTTTTTGTTTTTCATTTTCCCACTTCAATTTGGCTCAGATAGCCCCTCGGCAAGCTTATTCAGACAATTCGGATTGGATAAGATAGTTTTGATCTAACCTGACCTGGCTTATCTAACCTAACTTCGATTTCTTATTTGTCTTCGTTTTTCATTTTCGGACTTCAATTTGGCTCAGATAGGCCCCCGGCAAGTTGATTTAGAGAAATCATGTTGGATTAGATAGTTTTGATCTAACCTATCCTGGCTTATCTAACCCAACTTCAATTCATTGTTCGTTTTTTTTTTTCATTTTTCGATTTCAAATTGTTCCGGATAGCCTCTCGGCCAGTTGATTCAGTCAATTCGTGTTAGATTAGATAGTTTTGATCTAACCTATCCTGGCTTATCTAACCTAACCTGGCTTATCTAACCTAACTTCGATTTCTTATTTGTCTTCGTTTTTCATTTTCGGACTTCAATTTGGCTCAGATAGGCCCCCGGCAAGTTGATTTAGAGAAATCATGTTGGATTAGATAGTTTTGATCTAACCTATCCTGGCTTATCTAACCCAACTTCAATTCATTGTTCGTTTTTTTTCATTTTTCGATTTCAAATTGTTCCGGAGAGCCTCTCGGCCAGTTGATTCAGTCAATTCGTGTTGGATTAGAAAGTTGTGATCTAACCTATCCTGGCTTATCTAACCTAACCTGGCTTATCTAACCTAACTTCGATTTCTTATTTGTCTTCGTTTTTCATTTTCGGACTTCAATTTGGCTCAGATAGGCCCCCGGCAAGTTGATTTAGAGAAATCATGTTGGATTAGATAGTTTTGATCCAACCTATCCTGGCTTATCTAACCCAACTTCAATTCATTGTTCGTTTTTTTTTTTCATTTTTCGATTTCAAATTGTTCCGGATATCCTCTCGGCCAGTTGATTCAGTCAATTCGTGTTGGATTAGAAAGTTTTGATCTAACCTATCCTGGCTTATCTAACCCAACTTCAATTCATTGTTCGTTCTTTTTTTCATTTTTCGATTTCAAATTGTTCCGGATAGCCTTTCGGCCAGTTGATTCAGTCAATTCGTGTTAGATTAGATAGTTTTGATCTAACCTATCCTGGCTTATCTAACCCAACTTCAATTCATTGTTCGTTTTTTTTTTTCATTTTTCGATTTCAAATTGTTCCGGATAGCCTCTCGGCCAGTTGATTCAGTCAATTCGTGTTAGATTAGATAGTTTTGATCTAACCTATCCTGGCTTATCTAACCTAACCTGGCTTATCTAACCTAACTTCGATTTCTTATTTGTCTTCGTTTTTCATTTTCGGACTTCAATTTGGCTCAGATAGGCCCCCGGCAAGTTGATTTAGAGAAATCATGTTGGATTAGATAGTTTTGATCTAACCTATCCTGGCTTATCTAACCCAACTTCAATTCATTGTTCGTTTTTTTTTCATTTTTCGATTTCAAATTGTTCCGGATAGCCTCTCGGCCAGTTGATTCAGTCAATTCGTGTTGGATTAGAAAGTTTTGATCTAACCTATCCTGGCTTATCTAACCTAACCTGGCTTATCTAACCTAACTTCGATTTCTTATTTGTCTTCGTTTTTCATTTTCGGACTTCAATTTGGCTCAGATAGGCCCCCGGCAAGTTGATTTAGAGAAATCATGTTGGATTAGATAGTTTTGATCTAACCTATCCTGGCTTATCTAACCCAACTTCAATTCATTGTTCGTTTTTTTTTTCATTTTTCGATTTCAAATTGTTCCGGATAGCCTCTCGGCCAGTTGATTCAGTCAATTCGTGTTGGATTAGAAAGTTTTGATCTAACCTATCCTGGCTTATCTAACCTAACCTGGCTTATCTAACCTAACTTCGATTTCTTATTTGTCTTCGTTTTTCATTTTCGGACTTCAATTTGGCTCAGATAGGCCCCCGGCAAGTTGATTTAGAGAAATCATGTTGGATTAGATAGTTTTGATCTAACCTATCCTGGCTTATCTAACCCAACTTCAATTCATTGTTCGTTTTTTTTTTTCATTTTTCGATTTCAAATTGTTCCGGATATCCTCTCGGCCAGTTGATTCAGTCAATTCGTGTTGGATTAGAAAGTTTTGATCTAACCTATCCTGGCTTATCTAACCCAACTTCAATTCATTGTTCGTTTTTTTTTCATTTTTCGATTTCAAATTGTTCCGGATAGCCTCTCGGCCAGTTGATTCAGTCAATTCGCGTTAGATTAGATAGTTTTGATCTAACCTATCCTGGCTTATCTAACCTAACTTCGATTTCTTATTTGTCTTCGTTTTTCATTTTCGGACTTCAATTTGGCTCAGATAGGCCCCCGGCAAGTTGATTTAGAGAAATCATGTTGGATTAGATAGTTTTGATCTAACCTATCCTGGCTTATCTAACCCAACTTCAATTCATTGTTCGTTTTTTTTTTCATTTTTCGATTTCAAATTGTTCCGGATAGCCTCTCGGCCAGTTGATTCAGTCAATTCGTGTTGGATTAGAAAGTTTTGATCTAACCTATCCTGGCTTATCTAACCCAACTTCAATTCATTGTTCGTTTTTTTTTTCATTTTTCGATTTCAAATTGTTCCGGATAGCCTCTCGGCCAGTTGATTCAGTCAATTCGTGTTAGATTAGATAGTTTTGATCTAACCTATCCTGGCTTATCTAACCTAACCTGGCTTATCTAACCTAACTTCGATTTCTTATTTGTCTTCGTTTTTCATTTTCGGACTTCAATTTGGCTCAGATAGGCCCCCGGCAAGTTGATTTAGAGAAATCATGTTGGATTAGATAGTTTTGATCTAACCTATCCTGGCTTATCTAACCCAACTTCAATTCATTGTTCGTTTTTTTTTTCATTTTTCGATTTCAAATTGTTCCGGAGAGCCTCTCGGCCAGTTGATTCAGTCAATTCGTGTTAGATTAGATAGTTTTGATCTAACCTATCCTGGCTTATCTAACCCAACTTCAATTCATTGTTCGTTTTTTTTTTTCATTTTTCGATTTCAAATTGTTCCGGATAGCCTCTCGGCCAGTTGATTCAGTCAATTCGTGTTAGATTAGATAGTTTTGATCTAACCTATCCTGGCTTATCTAACCTAACCTGGCTTATCTAACCTAACTTCGATTTCTTATTTGTCTTCGTTTTTCATTTTCGGACTTCAATTTGGCTCAGATAGGCCCCCGGCAAGTTGATTTAGAGAAATCATGTTGGATTAGATAGTTTTGATCTAACCTATCCTGGCTTATCTAACCCAACTTCAATTCATTGTTCGTTTTTTTTTCATTTTTCGATTTCAAATTGTTCCGGATAGCCTCTCGGCCAGTTGATTCAGTCAATTCGTGTTGGATTAGAAAGTTTTGATCTAACCTATCCTGGCTTATCTAACCTAACCTGGCTTATCTAACCTAACTTCGATTTCTTATTTGTCTTCGTTTTTCATTTTTGGACTTCAATTTGGCTCAGATAGGCCCCCGGCAAGTTGATTTAGAGAAATCATGTTGGATTAGATAGTTTTGATCTAACCTATCCTGGCTTATCTAACCCAACTTCAATTCATTGTTCGTTTTTTTTTTCATTTTTCGATTTCAAATTGTTCCGGATAGCCTCTCGGCCAGTTGATTCAGTCAATTCGTGTTAGATTAGATAGTTTTGATCTAACCTATCCTGGCTTATCTAACCTAACCTGGCTTATCTAACCTAACTTCGATTTCTTATTTGTCTTCGTTTTTCATTTTCGGACTTCAATTTGGCTCAGATAGGCCCCCGGCAAGTTGATTTAGAGAAATCATGTTGGATTAGATAGTTTTGATCTAACCTATCCTGGCTTATCTAACCCAACTTCAATTCATTGTTCGTTTTTTTTTTCATTTTTCGATTTCAAATTGTTCCGGATATCCTCTCGGCCAGTTGATTCAGTCAATTCGTGTTGGATTAGAAAGTTTTGATCTAACCTATCCTGGCTTATCTAACCCAACTTCAATTCATTGTTCGTTTTTTTTTTCATTTTTCGATTTCAAATTGTTCCGGATAGCGTCTCGGCCAGTTGATTCAGTCAATTCGTGTTAGATTAGATAGTTTTGATCTAACCTATCCTGGCTTATCTAACCCAACTTCAATTCATTGTTCGTTTTTTTTTTCATTTTTCGATTTCAAATTGTTCCGGATAGCCTCTCGGCCAGTTGATTCAGTCAATTCGTGTTAGATTAGATAGTTTTGATCTAACCTATCCTGGCTTATCTAACCTAACCTGGCTTATCTAACCTAACTTCGATTTCTTATTTGTCTTCGTTTTTCATTTTCGGACTTCAATTTGGCTCAGATAGGCCCCCGGCAAGTTGATTTAGAGAAATCAGGTTGGATTAGATAGTTTTGATCTAACCTATCCTGGCTTATCTAACCCAACTTCAATTCATTGTTCGTTTTTTTTTCATTTTTCGATTTCAAATTGTTCCGGATAGCCTCTCGGCCAGTTGATTCAGTCAATTCGTGTTGGATTAGAAAGTTTTGATCTAACCTATCCTGGCTATCTAACCCAACTTCAATTCATTGTTCGTTTTTTTTTCATTTTTCGATTTCAAATTGTTCCGGATAGCCTCTCGGCCAGTTGATTCAGTCAATTCGTGTTGGATTAGAAAGTTTTGATCTAACCTATCCTGGCTTATCTAACCTAACCTGGCTTATCTAACCTAACTTCGATTTCTTATTTGTCTTCGTTTTTCATTTTCGGACTTCAATTTGGCTCAGATAGGCCCCCGGCAAGTTGATTTAGAGAAATCATGTTGGATTAGATAGTTTTGATCTAACCTATCCTGGCTTATCTAACCCAACTTCAATTCATTGTTCGTTTTTTTTTTCATTTTTCGATTTCAAATTGTTCCGGGTAGCCTCTCGGCCAGTTGATTCAGTCAATTCGTGTTGGATTAGAAAGTTTTGATCTAACCTATCCTGGCTTATCTAACCTAACCTGGCTTATCTAACCTAACTTCGATTTCTTATTTGTCTTCGTTTTTCATTTTCGGACTTCAATTTGGCTCAGATAGGCCCCCGGCAAGTTGATTTAGAGAAATCATGTTGGATTAGATAGTTTTGATCTAACCTATCCTGGCTTATCTAACCCAACTTCAATTCTTGTTCGTTTTTTTTTTTAATTTTTCGATTTCAAATTGTTCCGGATATCCTCTCGGCCAGTTGATTCAGTCAATTCGTGTTGGATTAGAAAGTTTTGATCTAACCTATCCTGGCTTATCTAACCCAACTTCAATTCATTGTTCGTTTTTTTTTTTATTTTTCGATTTCAAATTGTTCCGGATAGCCTCTCGGCCAGTTGATTTAGTCAATTCGTGTTAGATTAGATAGTTTTGATCTAACCTATCCTGGCTTATCTAACCTAACCTGGCTTATCTAACCTAACTTCGATTTCTTATTTGTCTTCGTTTTTCATTTTCGGACTTCAATTTGGCTCAGATAGGCCCCCGGCAAGTTGATTTAGAGAAATCATGTTGGATTAGATAGTTTTGATCTAACCTATCCTGGCTTATCTAACCCAACTTCAATTCTTGTTCGTTTTTTTTTTTAATTTTTCGATTTCAAATTGTTCCGGATATCCTCTCGGCCAGTTGATTCAGTCAATTCGTGTTGGATTAGAAAGTTTTGATCTAACCTATCCTGGCTTATCTAACCCAACTTCAATTCATTGTTCGTTTTTTTTTTTATTTTTCGATTTCAAATTGTTCCGGATAGCCTCTCGGCCAGTTGATTTAGTCAATTCGTGTTAGATTAGATAGTTTTGATCTAACCTATCCTGGCTTATCTAACCTAACCTGGCTTATCTAACCTAACTTCGATTTCTTATTTGTCTTCGTTTTTCATTTTCGGACTTCAATTTGGCTCAGATAGGCCCCCGGCAAGTTGATTTAGAGAAATCATGTTGGATTAGATAGTTTTGATCTAACCTATCCTGGCTTATCTAACCCAACTTCAATTCATTGTTCGTTTTTTTTTTCATTTTTCGATTTCAAATTGTTCCGGATAGCCTCTCGGCCAGTTGATTCAGTCAATTCGTGTTGGATTAGAAAGTTTTGATCTAACCTATCCTGGCTATCTAACCCAACTTCGATTGATTGTTCGTTTTGTTTTTCATTTTCCAACTTCAATTTGGCTCGGATAGCCCCTCGGCAAGCTTTTTCAGACAATTTGGGTTGGATAAGATAGTTTTGATCTAACCTAACCTGGCTTATTTAACCTAACTTCGGTTTCTTATTTGTCTTCGTTCTTCATTTTCGGACTTCAATTTGGCTCAGATGGGTCTCCGGCAAGTTGATTTAGAGAAAGCATGTTGGATTAGATGGTTTTGATCTATAAATAATGTCTAAATTTTTGTAATACTGATACTATAGCTAACAATTCCAACTCGAATGAATGGAATCGTTTCTCACTTCGCTCGTTTGTCTCTAAAACTTTTTTCCATTTGTACCACGAAAAATTTGCCCAACCTATTTCTTTTTGATTATAAGTTTGGAAACACTGTGAAGCAGTATTTTTCAGTTTACCAAGAGCCACGGATTTTGTCATTTTATCATCCCACTTAAAACAAGTGGCATGCTGATCAACAATATTTAACCAGTCTTTAATATAATCGGACTTAAGGTCGAACTCAGGAATGGTTATGGAAAAATTTGTCTTATTGTCACCTCTTTCACAAAAATCAAAATACGGGCTTCTCACCCGTGACCTCCGACTTCTTTTCCCACCTGATTTTTTTCTAGATGCCCGTCGCTCCAGTTCACTGCTGCTGGTTCAAGTTGTGGAACTAGATGTACTGGAAGAATCCGAAGAACTAGATCTTCTACGCCGTCGTTTTGATCGTCGTCCAGCCATTGAGATACGTGAAGACGAGGAGAGCAGAAGGAAAAGAAAAACAATTCCACTTCTGATATCTCAGGATACCCGGGACCCAAACTGAAACACCTGATATTCACCCAAAAATATGTATTACCGCTCTCGTACAAAGTCAGTTTGAGACTGATTCACTTAAGTATATCTCATTCACATGACTCAATTCTTATATCACTAACAGTAAACTACCAGCGCTGCATAGGAGTATACAGTGTGATACTATTACAACTTATAACTACCCTAACACGATCTCTAACCAATCATGGAATACTGGGTGTCTCATTATATAAATATTATTTTTACAAACAGTGGCCCTTTGCAGACAAAAATAGACTTATCGAAATATCTTCATTTTCAGAAATAATGAATTTGCACTGAGGATAAACTCAATTAGCAAACCTTAATCATTAGAGCCGTTTTCAAATTGTCACCCTGTGTAGTTCACTGTACAATTTTGCTCGTGTATCTATATTTTTCATCTTCAAAAAATTAATGAGTTACTTTTAATGACTTTGGAGTGTAGTCGTCAACTTTCTAACCTCAAGTAATCTTATCCTGATTACGTTCGTTAGGTGTCGGAATACTTTCCAGGCCCTTTATATCAGTTCACCTTCCATTTTGACTCTTCGTTCCTAGTAATTTCAGAAGTAGCCCATGCAGAGAACTGAGTACGGAAGTGAATGAAATTAATTTTCGAAATCGGTTGATTGGTCAGAATGAGAGTTAGAACAAAGATAATTGACAAGTTAGCGGAAAGGATTCAGTAAAGGACTAGGTGTATATTTGCGATAAATTCTAACCAAATATTAAAATTGTTGAAGTTCAGTTTAACTACGATACTAAAAATTAACCATAAATTATTAATCCAGCAGAGTTCAGATACGTACAAAAATTCTTTTAACCTAGTCAATATTCAACAATATCTTCGCAAAATGTTTAGTTACTACTGCAGAGATTTCATTCCATCGAGGAATAAAAAATTCATTTTTGTTGGAATCTGACTGATGTATATGGTTTCATACCAATACTCCACATGAAAATCCATGTACTTACATCCAAAATATGTACTGATTATAATGTTTAATGGTGATTATTTTTTTTGCGTACTCTGAATTGTTATGCTTTGTATAATATAATCACTATACAATTTTTTATAATCAAATTTTGTGATGCAGTTGGAAAATGCGTATATAAAGTTTATTTTCAAATTATCAATATAATATTGATGCATCATGTGATTTGGCTCCATATTGAAGTCGACGCAACAGTTGGAATGCTCCTCTTGGAACCTAGAGATGGAGCTGAATATATGCTTCAGTATTTATATTAGGAATTCCCAAAAAAATTAACGAGTATAGGCTGATGATTGTTAAGTACTATGAAACCGGTATTCCCCATTTAGTTCAGAAAATAATTGAAAAGCACTGCAAATTTGTTCTTGTAGAAACTATGCCAAGTATCGAACAGATGTAATTCAACGCTCGTAGTAAGAAGCTATTTTCTGTAGAATACTTGCTGACAAATTACCTATTGCATAGGTTTTTTGCGGGAGGTTGGATTGACTGATCCATTTTTCTATAAATTTTTATTAATAATGGTGCATTTTCAAACTGAACCCCAAAATTTTCATTTCATCACAATTTCTAAAAAATTCTAGCTCCAGTTTCTTTCACCGCTATTTCCAGTAAGGAGCTCCAATTGAAATCAGATTCTGCGAATCTAGAAATTTAATTTCGGGGCATACATAAATTCATCACAAAATATAGCACTACATTGAATCAATATCAGAAACTGAATGCCAACTGTTTCGCGACAGTGGCGTTTTATTGTAATTCAATTCCCCAGCTCTGGGGTATTGGGACTGTTTTGTCGCTCAGGCAAATTTTCATGTAAAATTCATGAATACACAAAGCAACACCGTGCGATACCATCGTAGACGAGGTCGGGACGTGAAAGTGCAAAAAAAAATGAAAGCTACTCGTATTCAAACAATACTATAGGAAAGAGGGAGAATGTATCCGAGGTACTGTCTGCCTGTCATAAGAGGCGACTTGCCATACCTACAAGTGGAACCAAAACAGTGACAGGGACGCCTGATAACCATTCGAGAGAAGCGAAGCCAATCTTCAAAGGATCCTATGCGGGTACCAACTAGAGAAACCTCTGAACGCCTCTGAGATGACAACCCTAAGGTGCGCAGAAAGTAAACAGGGGAACCTAAGATACCACCAAAATGCGAGTCATCAGTGGAACCTCCCTGAAAAGAGCTGGTTGAACCTCCACCTACCTCCTTCTAACTGAAGCCGAACATGTGGGTGTCCTAGTTTGAGAAGCTCATCTGCGACCAGACACCTGCGCCGGAAATTAGAAGAAAGTTTTATAGTCATTTAGATAAGGACTGTGTAACTCAAATCCATCGCAGTTTACATGCTTTTTAACATTTAAACTTGAAAACATGTTGACGGAGGTTCTGGGCCTCCATTATTTGTTTTCTCGTGCTAAAATAGTGCATATGTTTTTTTTTAATTGGACGGACACTATTTTACCAGAAATTTCAATGTGAATAACGTGAGTAAATGTTTAGTATTTCCAGAAGATACTCGGAGCGAAAAGTGGATGAAATGTATTGAATCTGATGTATGTACGCCTCTGGAATATGCTGGCAAATAATCACTACACGTGGATTGCCAATAAATTAATGTTCCGTTAGGAAAAAACATCTCGTTTATGATATTCCCAGCGGGCTCTAAAAGAATTAAATTATCGATAAATGTCTCTATTACCTTATGTGGTAACATTAATTTAGACCATGAACAATTGAATCGATTCTAGTAATCCAACAATTCGCGACATCTCATACTATCGAAAAATCGTCGTCTAACATCGAACAAAAAACATTTATTATTCCATAAAACTATCATTACATATGGGACTCTCGGGCAAAATTTCTGTGATTTATAATTAGTTACTATCAGTGCTTCACTCTACGGAATAGTTAGTAATCAGGTTACGTCCGAATCCTTCACTATTGGTGTGCCCATTATTATAGTACCGAATCAACCGTGCTATGCTTCGTTTCGTTTTTTTTTTCGGCACATAAGAAGGGTCAGTTTTCTGGTGGATTTGAATATCGCCTCACTGTTCATTTAGAATAGTATCCTCCATAGGGAAAATTGCACAAGTATCTGTTGGTTGTGTACCAATAATGTCCGTCGAAGTATCTATCAATTCGAAGAGCAATTACTTTTTCAGGATATTTGTTTACCTTTCGTTGGGTACAGGGACGGGTATTTTGATTATTGAATTCATTCAGTTTTTCGAGTATAATGAAAGTTGTGTTCTAGTCTTCTTTTGATTTTTCAGCTGTTCGAGTGAATGAATCCTGTACGTTCACTGCGCAATGTGAGGCAGTGAACTTCCAAACCGAATGCAAAGAAGGAATCTGTATCTGCCGGTTCGACAAACAACCAGTAGTTAGACCCGATGGACGAGTGGATTGTGAAAGTGGGTATTGAAA
This sequence comes from Chrysolina haemoptera, assembly GCA_958298965.1. Lineage (NCBI taxonomy): Eukaryota > Metazoa > Arthropoda > Insecta > Coleoptera > Chrysomelidae > Chrysolina > Chrysolina haemoptera. The sequence goes on along the minus strand of OY282603.1, from coordinate 13,241 downwards.
TAGTACCATTGTTTCTTTTTTACGACTGCATATTAGGGTTAATATTTTATAATTATAGTGTCACTTTCAAACCGACAACTGCCACCTTTTAACTGACAATTTTTGAGCAAGAATGTCTTCTCTTTGGTGCAACAGAATGAGTTCTTCTTATTATTTCACACATAAGGGATGCATAATGTTCATAAGTCAGATCTTCAAACGGGATAGAACATGTCAATAATTCTAAAACGCACCTTCGTCTACTTTTGGAGAATAGAAAATCCAAAGATATTATTCATGTATAACGACGATTGTAATTACTATAACTGTGGTACGTTTGACAATATTCAGAACATCAGATGAAATATTCCATTATATTTATTAGATTATACATTAAAATATGGCATTTCTTTTGTTTTCAATGAAACCAATCACATGAACTGACTTAACTAATGACCGGAATCCATCCAGATCCCAAACAGATATTGAAAATTCAAGAAAATTTAAATTATATGAAATGAATGGAGTTTTATCAGATGAAACATTATCCATCCTTCACTGATCTATAGTGAGGGACTGAGTGAGATGCCCTCATTCAAGAATTTTCAGACAAGAAAAGCATAAAGATGATCAAAACGATAATGGTCAGTTGATTTCTCACACAATTTCACCTTTTCAACTTGGTTTCAAAGAAGCTGACAAAAATTAAATCAAAAAATTATTGGCCATTAGCAATACTATCCGTATCAGCAAAATATTTTAAATCAATTTATTGTCAGTTGGTTTCTCACAATATGGTTTCATAAAAAGAAGTTCAACTATTAGTAATATCAACATTACTCAGTAGCTGAAACATTGAATCAGCCGAATTTATGTGTTTTATATAAAATCCTTCATTATCTGCCCTAAATATTTCATCTGCTACTTGGAGCAGAGCAGTTGTGCAACTATATCCTTCACAAAATCCTGATTAAATTGAAGGTAATGAGGAATATCCCTTGAGATTTTTTTCAAACGTGAGCTTCCGTTTTTTTGCCATGCCACTTTGAAGAGAACAAGGAGAATGCTCGAGTCTTTTGAATCTTTTGATACCGTTGGATATTTTTCGTCGAAACAACTTTTAAAACTGCTTTTCCTCATTTCAGAAAAGGTATCATTAAAGAGAGCAATGAGTAATATATGAAATGTGATGGGTATAAAATAGTTCTCCACAGAATAAATCGCATCCCATTGCATTCTCTATTTTGCCAATTATAACTTTTATCCAGAGTATTATATTATCACAAATCTTGTCCGCCATCTTGGAGCCGTCATTTTGTTTTTTTCAACAAAAATACCGTTTTTTATTGTCACCGGAACTATGAACATCTGCCAAATTTCAAACCATTCAGACGTGTGTGAAAATTGTGTTCAAATATTCCGTTAAATACATCGATAGATAGATAGAGGTCAAGAACAAAAACATGTGAAACAAGTTACTTCCATATTTGGTATAATAATATGCTTCGACAAAACTGGAGATAACTTAAAGATACTTTGAACCTTTCATTTCATTCTCTTCATCCTTGAATTTGCCAAAACTATTTCCAAAGTTTGTTTATTTTTTTCACTTTTTCATTTTGAGAAAGGTACTTTTGAAGATATTTATCAAACTAAATATTAATGTCTCAACTAGATTTCATTGGTTACGGTGCCTTTCTTTTACATGACCTGTTGTTTTTTTTCAGTTGTTCAAAGAAAATATTATCCAGAAAAATATATTGACCCGGCAATGATTGGAATTCTGGTGGCAATGTTCCTGATGTTCATCACCATCTGCGTTGTTCTACGATTGTTCAGCAAGTAAGTAATATAACAAGATATGATATGATATGATATAATATACAAATTGATGAGTTTTTCTACAAAATATATTGCTATTCTACTACACAATGAAATATATTCATGGCGGGCTAGAGTATTGGCTCATATATATTTCAACAGCTGACAGTGGTATCTCGAGGATGCCATTTGAATTTTTTGTCTGTCAGTTAGTTTAGTTTTCGCAGTTTTCGAACATGAATAGTTCAAGCATTTCTGCTATACTCGTAATTACGTAAAGAGTGAGTTCAGTGTATTGATGAGAAATCAAAAATAAGTGAGATAAGTATTATGTATCCCTTCACATTCAATGAACATAACTAGTTGATGATACATTCATAGAAGATGATTTGGTTCGAGTTAACAGATAATAACGGAAAAAGGATTTTTCAATCCAATCTCTCACAAATTATCCAATACAATAATGGCAATGCATTCTACAGGAAAGACTTGATAATGTTCTTCAAATGCATTGCTCGATTAAGTTTTTGATCCAAATGGGGGAACACATACTTTACGGCATATCAAGTACGTCAAGGCACAGATCGTCAAGCACTTCGCTTCGAAGAAATTTCATGATAATATGAATAGCTTTGCTGCATTGATAAAACAAACAAGCCCCGGGAAAGAGACATTCGACATGTCTCGGCATATGGTGACGGCCGATCTCGACGGGTCAGTCTCGATGGGACCGATAACGGTGGAACTATTTATGATATTTCGGAAAAGGGATTATCTATGGCATTATCTATGGAACAGAGACAGATCCCTAACCTTTCTGCCTTGTTCTAGAGAAGCGAGCGAGCTTGTGACCGAAATAACACCGTCAAGTCGGATGGCTCTTTTTTGAATGAAATCCAAGAGTGAGAGTGAGTGTTTGGGTTCTGCACTCCATCAATGTGAACAGTATTCCAAACCAGATCAGTTGTGCCACATAAATCATAATGAATTGACTGGAAGTGAAATACTTCTTGACAGGAAACAGGAAACCAAGTTTCATGGTTTTGCCATGGAAGATACTGCTGATGGTGATATAGAGCAATCACAAATGAAAGATTTCATTGATATGGATATTCCTGATATACTTACGCTAGCCACTGTGAGATCGACCCTTCTAAAGAAGAGACATGCTTGGGTTTTATCCGCTTCGAATTATACCAAGTTGTTGGATCCCCATTCCATAATTTTTGTCAAGTCCGTATTTATATCATTCACGATTCTACGAAGGCGACAGCTCTGGAGTAGTTTCTGCTCAACTAGAATTTATCAGATGATGTTCTTCTTGACGTGTTAGGTAGGTATACACACATGTTGGCATCCACAGCCTCATGAATTGTCTCTGTGTATTGTATTGGATCTCCAGAAAAAAAAATACTCTTTTCCATGGAAATGCTGAAAAAAACATGCAAACACCATCCCAGTCATCTGAATTGTAGTGCCATATGAGACGGGACAGCCTTGATGGTGTAGAAAAACAGCAAAGAATGGAGATGAGGTAGTGTTCGGAGTTTCTGAGTGGAGCACAAACTTCCATGCCATGTGAATTTTCACTATTAAATCGTCGTTTTTTTCCGTCACAGAAAAAAATTGTGTATTATACACGGGAAAAATAATACTTTTTTCCCTTGTATAATAAATAACTATTTTTTATTGAATATAAATGGTGTTTTTGCGCAAATAACCTGATGGAATTGAGATTATTCAGATTCCTTTGTTTTCATTGAAATGTGCGTGTTGACAGAGCCATCGAAGGTTCAATCAACTCTTATGAATTATATGGACAATTCTAAATAATCATGCTCATTTCAGCCTAGTTTATGATATCGATATTGTGCTAGTCATACGGTATAACTAAAAAAAAAACATGGAGATCCATTTCATTGGCGTTGTTGATTCGACTATATGATTAAAATCGTTGCACACATCAACGAATATTTTTTAATACTCAAATCTCTTTTTCTTAAGGGCTAGATGGAGAGAAAACAGAACCATTTTCAACACGCCAAATCCAAGGTTAATGAACGTGTCTCTGCTGAAAGAGAACAAGCATCCCGATCGAAGAGGCTCTAGGACAAGTCGAGCTCCTAGCAGACAGCCAAGCATGGTTTCCATAAGAGCACATTCTCCGAATTCACAAGGTATAAGTTAAAGTAGCCGAAGTGATTTGTATAACCAGCGTTATAAATAATCAGAAAATATTTCAATAATTATCAATTAAAAAAAGTTGCCACCAAGATACGTCGGTTAATAATCAATTTTTAAAAAAGGAATGAGAATGAATAATTGCCAAGTTGCCAAGTGATATCTCATGCTTTTTGTGGTAACACTACGTTCAGAAACAAACCGAAAATTTTCAATATGTTTTCAATTACTTCATTGATTTCCTTATTTGTAGAAATGTTCCAAGCTTCATTGTATGATCAATGAATCTTGAGAAAAAATATTTATTAAAACGGATTCATAAAAACATTATTTTTCGAAAACAACGGCAATTTTTGTTTGCTCATGATGAAGGCTACTAATTTTTTTGATTTTTAATATACTTTTGATTTTATTCCTGTATCCCTAAAAAGTCTACATCAATTTCAGTATTTTGCACATAATTTCAATGTGATTCAAAACCTCCCAAAAATCAAGTTCCTATTGTGTGAAAGCTCAATGTCGATGTCAGCTTAAATCATCCAATGATAAAAATAATAACCATCATACAGTATCGGAAACTTTTCATCTGGGATATAGACAGAAATCTATATCTTGTCTGATATTTTTCCAATTATTTCGACCAAAATAAAGCGACGACTGACGTTTTACTATTTTCGCTTTATTGACAGTTCTTGACTGGCTTCTTTCGTCAAGTACAGAGCGATAGTAAAAAAGTCATAACAGATATGATAATACCACACAAATAAGAGAGACGCAATAATGCGCACCTCTCCTGTTGCCTTGCCCGACGAATTAACAGCTCAGTTGATATCCCTTCCTCGAGCGAGTAGAGGAGAAATTGTAATGCCCTCTCAACATTACAGCAAGCTATTCTTCACGCTCTCATAAAACCACCATACCCCGGATGAAAACTTTCCGATACTGTATACTGTAAAACAGCTTCAAAACGTTTTCGAAACAATTACCTTCCTCTTGTCCTCTGTTAACTTATTTATATTGTCTGACGTATTTTTCTGCTCTCTGATGCATTAATAGAAGGTTAATATCAATGTTTCAAATACTGCACCTTAACGTTCGATAGCCACTGCTTCGCAGCTTATATACAGGGTGTCTTGATAGAGGATTCGCTAAAGTTAAACAAACAAGATATATTGTAGGTCCGAATACAAACAATTCAGACATTTGGTCATTATTATTTTCTCAGAATATTCAAATATTATTATATTTTCCGTATACCCCAATATACAGGGTGTCCCAGATTGAAGGGGACAAACTCCGAGAATAGAATCCTTACTTCATATTGAGGCTGAAAGTTCCAATAAACATATTATACCCTAAAATGAGTATTAACTGAGTTACAGGGTGTTGAATGTGACACAAAAAATATATTTTCCAGAATAACTCCATAACGGATTAACTTTTCAAAATGAAATTTGGTATTTCACTTGACAGCATTCAGTTTCATATTTCAAGGCAAATCATGTGTTTGTAACTCAGAACAGGGGCGTATGGCAGGTGGGTACCCCTAGTCGCCCCTCCCCAACTTTCACGCCACTGGATTAATATCGATTTCGTCTTCTTTTTCTTAATCCCCGATATTTCCTATACAAAAAAGAAATACGTTCCGTTTCACAAATATCAACGGTTTTCGAGATATTTGAAATTGAATGACAACAACAAGCGGAGTCATCAACAGGAGACCAACCGCACAATTGGGGCTTCGGTCGACTCATGACAGCCTTAAGCAAGCTCGAAACACGTGTCTGTATTCTTTATATTCTTATATATATATATATATATATATATATATATATGTTCATGTTATGGCCAATATTTCAAGACATCCTGTATCAACACATTGCCTAATACTCACATGTTTCTTGTTTGTGTAAGGGAGAACACAACAATAATAAGCTTTTGTTGTCCTCTGTCAATGCTAGTGCTTCAGTGATGAATGATGTTCAATTCCATTTTTATTTTATTTTTTTCATCAGGATTATTTCAGTCCGGCTCTGACTCCAGAGGCCCGATACGTTCGGAAATCGCGCAGGTATCATTCACCCAGGTAGTCCCCCACGTCCGTGAGGTGAGCGATTACTGGGTCCGAGAATAATGTGCCCTGAGTGAACCCAGGATGACGAAATTCTGTATGCGTCCAGCTAAGATTTCAGCCGCATTATGGCCAGTCGGTATGATTTTCACACAATGGGTTGGGTGGAGCTTGCGGAGTTCATCCCCTTTTCTGACCATGTCTGTTTTGCCAGGAGCCGAAAACTCTCTAGGAGGACTACATTAGGCTTATTTGCTTGTATTTGCCTGAGGGTGGGCAATGCGTAGTTCCAAAAGATTCGAAACTTCTCATTCTCCATTTTCCACAACGACCTCAATATCCCCCGAAGCATTAAACAACGCCATTGTCTCGTCTATACCGTATGAGTGTCGTAGTTGGTAATACACCGTAGCGCCGTGTTATGCCTGTGAATAAAGGCTGCTCTCAGGCTCTGCATATGGTATTCGGGACCTACATACCCATCACGTAACTACGGTAGACCAGATTATTGAAGACCTCATTATGACAGGCCATTATAAGTCTCTCGACCACCACTTCAACCCACCCGACCTGAGTAATGCGAAGGTCAAATTTTTTGATAGGCCAAGGTTTTCAGGGTTCTTGAAGGAGAACCCTTGCATACTTATAAGTCTTATGACCTAACCTAAACGAGATCAAGAAAAGAAATGCTCCAATCTCTGCTTTTTTATGGTCACGTCACGTACCATGCAGAGTGAACTCCTGATGACTTCAGTCCCCATTTTCGCACAGAAGGCTTGAATAGGGTTGAAAAGTGTATCGATTTGGAGTAAAATAAAGATAACTTTAAAAGAGTGGCTCCTGGGGATAATATATCGAAAATCGATTCTTTTATGAGTTTCCCTCATTTTTTCTAACTACGGTACGAAACTACGTTAAGTCGTTTTAAGAAAAACAGTTCCAAAGAAGAATTTTTTGTTTTAAACGCCATGTATCCCAAAAACGAAGCAACTCCGAACATAAGGTCATAGGAACTTTTTTCTCAAAACATCTGACGTAGTTTCGTACCGTGATTAGGAACACGAGGAATACGAATAAACACTGTTCTGAAAAATCGAATTATCGGTATGTTACCTCCAGTAGCCACTCGTAAATTTATCTTCATTTTACTCCAAATCGATATACTTTTCAAACCTATTCGAGGCTTGTATGCGAAAATAGGGGAACTAAATCTGTCACTATCTGACGGCCCATTATGCAGACACTCCAAACTCAGAAATCTATGACCTTCCTCTAGTCTTGGGAAGTACCATCGCGGAAAAAACGATAAGTGGCAAGATCCTATAATGGCCAGTTTTCACATCGAATTGTCGCAGATCCTCTTGAGTCCACTTTGTCACTCTAAAAGAGTATATTAGGAGCAGAACGGCAAGCATATTACTTGCAGCAACTTTTTTCATCCCAGACATTTTATTCATCATTATTATTATTTTTTTTCTTGGTGTGTTGGCATCGACTGCTTTGGTCATTAGCCACCATTATTATTATTATTATTATTATTATGGTTATGAGTGAAAATTCGGAAAACTATCGCGCTGGCTTGAATATAGAGCAGTTATTTTCATCAGATCCAGTACAATATATTTTTATGTTTTCATTGTTATTGTCAGACTCATGTTATAACGAAGTCGCGGGCAAGAACTGCTCCAACTCACCCTTCCACCTTCTTACTTCGGAGAATTTCACAATTGAACTCCCTGGTGAGTTCCACTCAAACTATATGTCAAATAAAAAAAATTGTCATCAAAAAGTGGTATTTTCACTTTTTCCTGAGCAATTTTTTTCAATTTTCCCAATTTTTCTTTTCATAAGAAATTTCCCCAAACTAAAAAATTCTCCAGGGCGAGTTGAACTGTAACAAAAATATATTGAAAACAATACGTTTGATAAAAATTTGTCATGGAAGCAAAATTTTCAAAATATGTCTTCTGACAAAAAATGTAACAAATACCTGCTCTATAACAACCTGCTGTAGAAAATACCTGCTCTATAACAACGATTCAACGTTTTACGTAGACTAGTTTCTGATAATTTCTGCACCTTTCTTTTACAACATCCCTACCATAGGGCGTTTGTTTCTAGGCTCACGCAGAGGGTCCAGGGGCAGCAGCAATGTCTCAGCAGCGTCTACTAGATCCAACAAGAGCCCTCCACAAGCCATCAACTCAGCAGCGACACCTATGTTGGGAAGCGTAACAGTCGAAATCCAAGAGCCCAGAGCTTGAAGTTAGCTTGAAGGCAACCTATTCACTTTTCTTTGGGAAATTTGAATACATCACAATGCCTGACTATTTAAAATTCTACTATCTACTTACCTCGGTAGTAAAGTGATGATAGGGACCATACAGTAACAATTTTGTCCAGCCATCACATCTTGTAAAGTAACTCTGTAAATTCTTTTCGCATTAACATTATCCAGAATTCACAATAAGAATCGTACAAATATTCTTCTAGTACTGTTCGGTTTTTCACAAATTTGAATGTTATTAGCACCAAGTTCATACGTAGAATTTAATTCTACGAATATTTATCTGCTTTACTTAATCTCTATACAAATTAAGTTTGGTGGTAACAAAAATACTGGGAAAATTTTGTGATACTACCAAATAAATGCTGTGATTGTATGTTGGTAGCTCATTAGGAACTGTGGTGGACAGAAAGTGCTGGGAAAACTTTTTGCCCAGTTCAGTTCAATTGCAGACAGATACACCTTTGTCTTTGAGGTATATCTTTCCGCCCAAGTCATCGAAATACAACTTGTACAAATAGGAAGCAAAGCTACGTCTCACAGACATACAAACTACAGTTGCTCATTTTATTCATCTACTCTAGTTTTAGATATATTCAATTTAGAAGTAGGATTCAAACTTTAGATGTTCAGTCAACGATATAATAATATAAAGATAATCATTATAGGGAAGTTACACGAGCTTAGCTCTGCTTGCAGATATTACAAGTTTAATGATAAATCGTGTGTTTGATATGAGACAAACATTTATATTATATAGCTTATATCTTTATACTCTTGTACTGTAAACTTGTGTTTTCACTTACTTGCCAACAACTTTTAATAAAATGCTACTGAATTTTTTAGCCTTTTCATTATTACGAAAGATATTGTGACCTACTTCCTTCTTGAAACCTCCTATCTCGATATATCGTTACGAAAACGTGAAAAATGATGGCGAAAAAATAAACTGTCGCCAATTGACACACGGGAGATGTGAGGATAAGTACTCTTCAAGTATGACTCGTATCAAGAGCTATTTCCTACCAGTTTAGAAATGTGAAAATTTGTACAGGTATCACTATAAGATCGTAGAAAGTAACGAAGAAGAAATGAACAGTCGCAAGTTGATGTACAGGTAGTTGTGAGTGTAACTACTCTTGGAGTATGACTCGTATTTTGAACAATTTCCCACCAATTTTGAATTGTGAAAATCCTTAACCGTATTACAACATTGTAGAAAATAACGGTGGGGAAATGAACACACCCTCACATCTCCCTGTATATCAATATGCGAATGTTCATTTCTTCTTCGTTATTTTCTACGATGTTATAGTAATACGTGCACGAGTTTGAACATTTTCAAATTGGTAGGAAATTGCTCAAAATACGAGTCATACTTCAAGGGTGTTCACCCTCACATCTCCCGTATATCAATTTGCGACGATCTAATCCAACCCGAATTGACTGAATCACTAGCCGAGAGGCTATCCGGGACAATTTGAAGTCGAAAAATGACAAACAAAAACGAAAAATAAATCGAAGTTGTGTTAAGCCAGGATAGGTTAGATCAAAACTATCTAATCCAACATTAATTCTCTAAATCAACTTGCCGGGGGCCTATCTGAGCCAAATTGAAGTCCGAAAATGAAAAACGAAGACAAATAAGAAATCGAAGTTAGGTTAGATAAGCCAGGTTAGGTTAGATAAGCCAGGATAGGTTAGATCAAAACTATCTAATCCAACATTAATTCTCTAAATCAACTTGCCGGGGGCCTATCTGAGCTAAATTGAAGTCCGAAAATGAAAAACGAAGACAAATAAGAAATCGAAGTTAGGTTAGATAAGCCAGGTTAGGTTAGATAAGCCAGGATAGGTTAGATCAAAACTATCTAATCCAACATTAATTCTCTAAATCAATTTGCCTGGGGCCTATCTGAGCTAAATTGAAGTCCAAAAATGAAAAACGAAGACAAATAAGAAATCGAAGTTAGGTTATACCCTAAAAACTACTAACATACCTTTTTTAATGCTTATTCTTACGTTTTAGACGACGAGAAACACTCCTAGACAGGTTTCGTTCAAGTTCTATGAGCCGTTTTCGAGATACGGAAAAAGTGGAAAATTCGCTAACCTTGGGTCGAAAATGGTGTCAATCGATAGAACTCGTCGAGAGGAATCCAAAAATGTCCTCAGTTACTCTCTAGGACCAACGGTTCCCGAGAATTGGTTAGGTTAGGTTAGGTTAGGTTAGGTTAGGTTAGGTTAGGTTAGGTTAGGTTATACCCTAAAAACTACTAACATACCTTTTTTAATGCTTATTCTTACGTTTTAGACGACGAGAAACACTCCTAGACAGGTTTCGTTCAAGTTCTATGAGCCGTTTTCGAGATACGGAAAAAGTGGAAAATTCGCTAACCTTG